>CM075811.1:22250894-22716909 GCA_037975025.1 Excoecaria agallocha | reverse complement strand
CCATTTTTCTGTACCGTTGCTAAAAATGTCGGCATTCTACATTTTCTTTGTTTTTACCGACAAATCTGTCTTTCCGTCGGTAATATCTCAATATTAGTGACGGAATTTGTAGTCGTCGGTAAATTCCGTCAGTAAAATCAATTTTTTTTGTAGTGTAAAAATGATAAAATATTCCAATTAAAATTTTCACTATTCATCATCTTCCCAACTTTACTTTTACTGTTCAATTTGTGTTTTTTGTTCTACATGTATTAAGTCATGTCTTTTATTATTTGATTATTAATCTTAAGTATTTTTTTTTTGTGCATGCTTCAAGTTTCACCTTATTTATTGCCTTAAAAAATTTTTTAGGTGAGCTTAGTTTGTTGGCAGCAAGCAGGGGCGTAGCCACATGGTGGTGAGTGGGTTCAATTGACTCCACTCAATTTAAAAAAAAAAAATTAAATACCCTTAATAATTTTTTTTTCAAAATTAACCACACTAAAATTTTTAAATTGACCCCACTCAATTTAAAAAAAATTAAAATATCCTTAATAATTTTGTTTTTCAAAATTGACTCTACTAAAATTTTTAAATTATCACATTAACCATTGGTTCCATTAAAAAAATTAATTCCACTAATATATTTTTGATCTCACTGAATTTAATTTCTGACTATGCTCCTGACAGTGAGGACTGCCTTCCGGACGCTGTTGAGTAGATGGCGACCGACTACCGTCCATCACCATCTTATCTGGTCCTACCTCCCGTCGGTCGGCCTCTTCCCCTACGACCCCTTTCCTCCTCAGACACTGCTGTCCCGTGCTTCCTTGTCATTACGCCGACTGTTGCCCTTCGCTTTCTTTTCTTCTTCTTGCATGGTATTATGGATGCACATATTTTCTTTTCTTTTCTTTTGCATGGCACTGTAGCTTTTAGGTCACTTTGGCATGTTAATTCATTTTACTAATTCAATTACACTAATTTGATGTTATTAGGCTTAATTTCATTTTTGTTGTTATTAAAATTATCTATTATATATTTAGCCTTCATATTAAGTTTTATTGCTATTATTATTATTTTTATAATTATTATCTTTTTTGTTAATATTTTATTAATTATCTTGTTTTATGTCTACTTAATACTCTTTTTTGTCTTATTTGCACGCATTGTTTTCTTTTCTTTTGCTTTTTGCATGGGTACCGTTCTTTTTGGGTCACTTTGCATGTTATTATTTTTAACTTGTTTATTTACACTAATTTGACGTTTTTAGGCTTAATTTTAAGTTTGTTGTTATTAAAATTGTTTATTATATATTTAGGCTTTATATTAAATTTTATTGTTATTATTATATTTTTATAATCATTATCATTTTTGTAAATATTTTATTAGTTATTTTGTTTTATACTTAATACTCTTTTTTGTCTTATTTGCATGGGGTTTTCTTTCTTATTTTGCATATTGTCCACTGTTACTTGGTATTTAAACAATTCTTTCCATTCATATCATTAATTTATTGTTTTAGTACTATTTATCATAATCATACCATATGTCATTGCATTTAAATTTATTTATAATGTTATTATGTCTTGTTAATTTTTTATTTGTTTATTTGTGCCATATATTATTATTTTTATTATTATTATTTACCATATATTAACGTGATAGGTTTTATACCTTAATTGTTGTAAATTTATTTTCCTAGCTTGTTCCTGCATGTTCATGTTTTTTTTTTTTTTTGCAATCCTAATTTAATTCTTTAATTTTCTTATTTTGCATGGCCATTTCACTTTCTTCTTCTCACGTGGCCACCATGAATGCTTTTTTGTCTTTTTAATTAATTCATCTTCCTTCACTTCTTTTTGCATTAGCCATGTTAGTTACTGCATCCTCATATCATTTTGGCTTAATTTCATGTGGCCCACTTATGCATGGCTCATTAGTTTTTTTTTTTTTATGCATTTATGTTTGTTTTCTTTCCTTTGTTTATCTCTTTTTACAATAAATATTCATTTCTATTGCATGCTAGCTTACTCTGTATAATAATAATAATAATAATAATAATAATAATAATAATAATAATAATAATAATAATAATAATAATAATAATAATAATAATACTTATTATTATTATTATTATTATTATTATTATTATTATTATTATTATTATTATTATTATTATTGTTGTTGTTGTTGTTGTTGTTGTTGTTGTTATTGTTGTTGTTGTTGTACATTTATTTCATACACTGCCTTATTTTATTTTGCATGTTTAGTCATTTTTGTCTATTGTGTGTTTTCATGCATCGTATTAATTTATCTTTTTTGCTTGTTTTGCGTTAAAATTTTATTATATAATTATTTTTTTTATCATTTGTCTTCCTATGTATGTGAAGTTTCTCATGTTAGCCAATATATTTAAGTAACATTATTTTTGCTAATATTTATTATATTGTTTTGATGATGTTACGTTTTGTTTATTTATTTATATTATCTTGCTTGTTTATTTTTGTTGCATACTAATTCTTCTTTTCTGCATTTTGTGAGTAATTAATTTATTTTGCACTGGGGAGTTCATGTTTCAAGGTTAAATTCTATGGAGAGCCACCTTTGGATGGTTTCATTTCTACCCTTATAATTTATTTGTCCATTTATTTGTTTTGTTTATTTCTTTATATTTTATTGTTTATTTGGATTTATTTAGGCATGTAATAGGTAGTAATAAATGATTTTTGCATGCTAAATGATAAAATTTTACTTAAATTATTTTTACTAATTAATTGGATTTTCTTTAATAAATATGGACCAATGTCCATTTTTTTTAGCCCAAATTCACACAATATAATAAAATCTTTTTTTTTTGTAAATATGCTTGAGGGAACCAATGTTCTCAAACTAATTAATAACCCATTTTATGCATGATATTTATTTATTTATTTTTCTTTTGTATATTATTATTTTCTTTGGGATGATTTGATTATGTAATAAGTTAAGTAGGACTTCATTTATTTATTTATTTATCTACTGCTTTCGTTACTTGATTAGGATGTTTATTTAATTTTATAGCTTTGCATCATGCGAGAGATGATAGGGTATTAAAATTTAAAACTCATTATAAAATAACACCTAACCAAGATGTCTAATTAAAGTGATGTCCCGAACACCAATCTTTATTTGGCTATCAAAAGGTCAAAAATTATTTTTTGACATTCTGTTGGGTGGTGACTCCATGACACCTACCTCTTTTGGGCTCATTAGTAGATGCCTTCATGAGTTGACCACCAATAATAATTTGGGCTTGATCCCTTTTTATTGCGAAGTAGCCAATTTATGAGTTAAGTGAGACTCTTTCGATGTCAAACCCTAAAAACAGGCCTCTAAAAGCAAACCCAAAAATGAGGGATGGTTCTGACGCGCGTCACACTTGGGATTCAAAACATTTTAGGAAAGTTTAGGCCTACTTAGGAAGGATCCTCTATGTTGAAGAAGTTATTGTCCAAAGGAGTTGTTATTCTATCTAGCACTGATGGTAATGAGTTTAGAGAGTGGATAAATGTAGACTTGTCAATGGTTAGCTAGTGTAATAAATTGATAAGTAATAAAATTGGGTATTTTTAAAAATCATAAATATGGAACCCTAGAGAACAAGAATTGCGCAAGAATAAATGATTGACTGGAGTTATGTGCTTTAAAGAATATTCCAATTGTTGTTGGTTGTGTTGTATATAGTGATAAAAATAATTAACATGAAAGTAAATAAAATGCAAAGTCTGAATTAAGAAGGTAATAATACAGAAATATAAAAAATTGATAAATAAATAATGGCTAAAGATGTTTTTCAAGAATCTAATCCTCCCCATTCCCATGCAAGGATCATTTTAACATAACATTCATACATTTCAGATGTTGACACCATTTAAACCCCTAGTATCCCATTTTGGAGCCTACTGCTCTAACTACCCAATATCCTATTCCGGAGTTTACCCAATAACTAGCATAAGCACAAGTCCCAAAACCTAGATATGAACTAGTATCCTATTTCAAAGCTTACTAATTTTTCTTTCTTTTTTTTTATTTTAAAACACATAAATCCTAGATCTAACAACTCTCATTCTAAATATGCCATCAAAACTACAAAATATGTGAAGAAAAATAGAGCATGCATGACATAGGTATTAAGCAAGCATAAATCCATCAACTTGAAATGATTAACAGCATAAATACTTGAATAACTTCCATATCAAGATAAGCATAAGGGTTAAAAAAAATCTAAAATATATATAAAATAAATAAATTCATATTCTTTACATGGTTTAGGGGATTCAAAGATCCCCAAACGACAAAAGAACTACTCACAACTCATAATGAAAACAACACAGAAAAGGAAAGAAAAAACTCTTAAACCCATTTGAAGATGCAGATTTAAAGTTGCAGTAGCTTCTCCTCTTCTTCTCCAAGTTGAGATTAACTGAAAACGGGAACTTTAATCTATAAACTAAACTATAACTATGTATTTTTGCATTTTTAGTGTAAAACTATATTGAAAGTGTAATTTTTACAAGTAAATCTATATAAACTAAGTATGAAAACCCTAAAGTATGAAGAAAAAAAGCTAAAACTATAAAAAAAAATCCTAAAATTTAAAAACATAAAATGATCTCTTTTAAGGCCAGAGAAAATACAGCTTTTATATAGGATTACAGAATCGAGTCCAATCGGTTAAAAGAGTACTATAGCAGCAACACACGACTGAGACACTTTGGTGTTAACCATGCATACCCTTCTAGACCGAATCAACCTCTAAGTCTCCATTGGAAATGGGGGAGACAAATGGTCTCAAACGAGTCCCTTGGTGAAATGGTACATTTTTAGAATCTGCAAGTCACACGACTGACATAAATGGTTTAGCTGAGTGCTAGCCACTTTTTCTGCATAAAATTCAAGATTACACCATTAAGCACTCAAAAACTTCATAAATCTTAAGATAATCCTATTTGGTATAAAAAGAGAAAATTAACACTTTAAATAGGGAAAACATACAAATGACATAAACAAAGATAAAAATACACTAAAAATAAACATTAAATCGGAGTTATCAACTACCCCACACTTAGCTTTTGCTTGCCCTCAAGCAACTGGATAACCAAATTTCTGCATACCCAAACTCAGAAAAAATCACAAATTCAGAGAAAGTTAAATAACACTACAGCAGAAGTATCTAATTGTTGCCCTAGATCGAAAAGAATTCAACTCAAATCATACTAGCTAGTTTCCTTATGCGTGTATGCTAGGCCTAATGATAAATTCTAAATTATAAAACTCCAATGTAATCTGACAATAGGGGAAAGAATTCATATGCAAAGTTTTATGCATGCAATTTTGCTCTTGAAACTCAAGAGATGCCATAGGCCTCTCCTTTAGCACCGAAACCCGAAGGTTATCTTCATAAATAATTTTAAAAAAAAGTAAGATTATTAGGTCTTAGATAGGTTGCAGCATGGTTGGGGTATGGCTAGCAAGGAAAAGTGTAAGATATGATAAATAAAACAACCATACAATAGCTCCACTTACCCTAATAACACTCAAAACATTTTTCAGCTTACTTTCTACCCTTTTCTTGATGCAAAAGTGTTGCTAAATTCTAGGCTACCTAAAATGAAAAATGCAATTGCACAAAATTTAGATTTTTAAGACAAAGATTACACTAAAATGCTCATTTGATATTGCCATCACTTAATCATGCTACAAGCGCTAAAGTTCCTTCTCTAAATGCAGCAAGCTACTCCACACTTATTGCAAGCTATAAATTAGAATTTTATTTCATTTTATTCTTATTTTTTCTTTTCTTTCCAGATTTTTTAAAGGGGCTTACTAACATTGTCACTAGATGCCATCACATTTTAAAGCTAATCCTAGACAGTCACAGGATAATCCAATTCTAAAATTCTCCTTGACATTTAACCCTCATCTTAACTCGGCTCTATTTTAGTCCCAAAAAATTTTCTCTTACTCACTCTAAGAATTGCCAATTAAAAAAGGGCACGATAAAGGCTTTAAGGCTAGGACAATTACATGAGAGTATAAAAAATTAAAAATTTGGTATGTATTTAGCATACCTCTATAGGCTCAAAGGGTTATACAAGGGAAATAAATTAGTACCAAGTAGGTCAAAAGTCTTGTAGAGGCTTACGAATAAAACCTACCTAAATCATTTCAAACTTTATATTCGAATTGATATGAATGCTTTTAAGGGTCATGAGAAAAGTTGTAGTGCTTTAGAATTCCTATTCGATCACCATTATGCTTTGGTTTTTCTGATTTGTTTGAAAACATACCTAAAGTGCGCATTATTTTTAGAGATGTACTGGTATTGATATAATTGAACCTAAATGAAAAAGGCAAAATAATCAACAACTAGCCACTCTCTGGTCATTCAACTACCCTAAACAAGCTTTTCTCAAACTAAGTTCAAATTGTCCACAATGAGAACAACTAAGGGCAAACTAAGCAAAAATGCAAAGGTCTTTAATAACAATCGTAGACAACAACTTAAAAAAATGAAGCAATAACTAAGATAAAAATTAAAGCTATAAAATTAATAAACGATAAGAAATAACTAAAAACAACCAAAAGCTAACAAGTAAAAGGATAAACAAAACTAAATAAATATAAATTAAAACTATAAAAGGTAAATAAATAAACACAAACTTAAAAGCATAAAATGACATAACTAAACATTAAGGAAATTCAAATAGACTAAACTAATTACTAACAACTACTAACAACAAAATGACATAAAAGAAAACTAAAACTACTATGGTGTTATAGTTAAACAAGAAAAATATCTAAAAATCCAAAATAAGTTCATAAAAAATATCTCCAAATAATACTCACTCCACACTTAATATTTTTGCTGCCTTCAGCAAAATACAAACACAAAAGTCATAAAAATTTAGGGGTTGAGGAATATCCCTGAATCAATCACTCTTGTGTAAGCGGAGGAGGAAATTGGGCATCAAAGTAGGACTGCATCATTCCCAATGCAACAATGATCTGGTCTATCTGCTCAGTTATGATGTCCAAATGGCTCATAATTGTCATGTCCTACTCAGATGATAGGGTAATTATGGCTACCTCTGCTCACTAAACTTCGATGGCCTAATTACTCATGGCCTTCATATATTGTTCTCTACTGGACACCATTATGTAGCCTGCCTCAAAATTCTTTGGTCATTTATGAGAACTTACATATTCTTCAACATCTTCCTATCGATGACAATAGGATTTCCAATAGATTTTCCCAGGTTAGTGTAGTTAACCGCTCTAGCCAAAGTAGTGACAATGCCTCTAAAGGCAATCTTACTATCCCTCTTCTTATAAGTCCTCAAATCATCAATTTTAGATGAAATGAACATAGCTCCATTAAGGCAAATTCCATTTTCCATTACATAGAGGATGGTGGCTTCATTTACATTAACATTTCCAAGACCCTCGTGGTGGCTGAAGACTGCTAATGCTAAGTTCCTATGCATGATTCTAAAAGGCTGGTTCTTCAGATGATAGGCCTTGGTATTACTGGCATCGAACATAGTGGGGTCCTCCTCATTACAAATCCCATTCCAAACCTCTTACCTATTTAATTTAATAATTTGCCTCGCAGCATGTGAATCAAAACCCAAAATAGTCAAGAACTTATTGAAGCTAATTTGGTGTGGAGAGCCATTGAGCTAAAAGCTTATATAGCCTTCATCAGCGTGATTGTCCTTCTCTATACGAATTCTGACCGTGGTCAAGAAATCTCTCACTAGATTAGGGTAGACTATCTCTTTTTGCTCTATGAATGTCTTCCAGCCAATGCCATCAATCAAGTTCTCAATCTCATCCTTCATACGAATCTTTTGCATCAACTCTATGTCAATGTAAGGAGTGGTCAGGTATTCTTACCGATTAAATCTAAGCCTCCTCCTTGAATTCAGTATCTTATACTTTTTGTTTGTTTAGATTCTTAGGGGGCTAAGGATGAAGATCCTACATCTGTCCTAGTGCACTTAGGTGCTACTACAAAAGTAAACCATTCTTAATAAGGTTTAGACTTATTAGGCTTAAATATGTAAAGCAAGAGAGGGAATGTCATGTGTAAAGCATAAAAATTGTAGCACAAGAGAATAAAACTTCAATAAACATAAAAAATGGTTAAATGTGTTTCGAGCAATAAGCAACAAGCATGCAAGTGCAAATTAAACTATGAGAATCACAATGCCTATCATAAGAAAAATAATTTGATGCCTCATATAACAAACATTACGACTAATCCTAATTAAACAAAACAACTACAAGCGTGCCATGATATGAACAAAACATTGACTAAAAGCACAAAGAAGATAAATTGCTAAAGAGAAAACTACCAAAATGAAGAATAACATGGCAAAAATATGGCATAAAACATGACATAACACAAGACTTTTATTCTAACATCAAAACATTAAAGGCATCAAGTAGACAAACACAAGTTAGCATTGCATTCATTTTTATCACATCCATCCATTACACTTAGCATAAAATGTTTGTTCTAAATAAAATCATGCACATCAAAGAGGAAAAGTTAGGCAAAAGAGTATTTTCACTTCTTTTAGACATTTTCACAAA
The DNA here is from genome assembly GCA_037975025.1 of Excoecaria agallocha. Lineage (NCBI taxonomy): Eukaryota > Viridiplantae > Streptophyta > Magnoliopsida > Malpighiales > Euphorbiaceae > Excoecaria > Excoecaria agallocha. The sequence continues at coordinate 22,708,287 of CM075811.1, read as the reverse complement.
CACATTACATGTATAAAATGATAATTGCATTAAATACATCAATTCAAATCAAAAAGAAGCAAATTGGTTACTCAACATGTTCAAAGTAACAATTTATAATGCATGCCTCAAAGAAAAAGAAGTAAAATGGGACAAATTTAGCTTAAACCTAACTTTACACATGTAATGCATATGTAAATACACATCTCACACATAAAATATTATAAATGCTCAACAAAAAAGGGATTTCTAGACTAAAGTGTACTCAAGAAGAATAACAAAATTAAATAAAGAGATAAAGTTAAGATAAAGAACAAGGATTACTTACTTGTTTTGATGCCTCGCTAAGAGGAAAATGCACAAAGAGGGGAGAAAATTGTAAAAGAATGCCAAATTCCATAAGAAAATCATAGGAGAAATGAGAGATAATGTGAAAGACATGATTTTTGGGTTTATTTATAATTGGACATGATTGAGTGCACTAAGCACACGGCTAAGACCAAATGGTCCCAATTGAGTCAGACATAAATTTAAAATGCACAGCATTGAATTTTTTAAAGGACACAGTTGAGACTAATTGGTCTCAGCTAAGTGACCCAAACTATTTTATAAAACCCTAATAGCACACGGTTGAGACCAATTGGTCTTGATCGAGTGACCCATTTTGTACCAAAATGTTTCTAATGCACACGGCACGAATGGCTAAAAAATGTACATTTTATCATTCAAGAGCACATGGTAGAGACCAATTGGTCTTGGTCGAGTGACCCTTATTAGATTGAAAAATTCAACTAGCACACGGCTAATAGCAATTGGTCTCAATCGAGTGATGCCTTTTGTATTCGAACTAAGGACTTGCACATGGTATAAACCAAATGGTTTCAGCCGAGTGCATTATTTTGGAACTCAGACAATAAATAGGACATGGCTGAGACCATTGGTCTCAGTCGAGTCCAACAAAATTTTTGCATTTTTAAAAAATTTTCAAACCCTCATACATACATATGATCAAGAAAACACTTAGGAAGCATTCACAACACAACACCACTTATTGATACTACAAACAAAAATATAAAACAACAATTTAAATAAAAATTAAGGATATACTTAACAGAAATGAGTTCTGAGATTTGAGTTAAAAGAAGTTCTGGGTTTAACAAGTCGCCAGCTCGACTTTGAATGCCCTCATGGCACATCCATAGGTTTGAATTTGTTCACCCAAACACCAAACTTAAAATTGTCTTGTAAACAACTTGGTTATTGGACTTTTGCCCTTCATAATTGCATCTTTTCCCTTTTTAGGGTCCATCAACCATTTCCTACAAGTGTCATTCACTAAGACATCTTCAGGTCTAACCTTGATTTTATCGAAAAGATCTTGCATACTGTATATTGATTTTATGAACTCATAGGCTGGATGTTCCATCATATTAGTCACCTCAAAGATCATCTTCTCATCATTGAAACATAAGGTGACTATATTCCCATACATATCTATCAGCGTTCTTGCTGTGTTCAGGAATGGTTACCTACTATTAAAGGAATAGTTCAGTCTTCTTCCATTTCCAACACTGAAATCCACTGGGAAGATGAACTTCCCAACCTTCACCAATAAATCTTCTATTATCCCTTTAGGCCTCTTGATAGATTTATCCACCAATTGCAACAACATATTTATCTCTTTAAGATTTCCCAAGTTTAGCTTCCTGCAAAGCGAATAAGACATAAGATTAATACTTGCACCTAGATCACACGAAGCATGCGTAACAAAGTTTCCTCCTAATTCATATGGCAGTATAAAACTACCAGGGTTCTCTAGTTTCCTCAGTGCTTTATTGGTTAAAATGGCATTATAATTTTCAGACAAGTGGACTATTCCTAGACCTTCTAACTTCTTCTTACCAGAGCAAATTTCCTTTAAAAACTTAGCATATTTTGGTATGTGTAATAAGGCATTGATAGAAGGCCAATTAATGTGCAACTTTTTTTAACATATCCAAAAATTTAGCTAATTGATCATTGTTCTTATTTTTACTAGCATCAACTAGGAGTGGTAATAAAGATTTTTCAAAATCATGCTCCTTTTCAAATTCAACTTTCTTACCTGAGTTTGTAGGCTCCTATACTTCATTAGAATCATTAGGTTTAGGTATACATACCTGCATTGTAGGCTCCACCAAAATTGAAGTTGATTGATTACCTTTCTCCCCCACTTCGTAGCTCTTTAACACTTTTCAATGGGAAATCCTTCACTTCCTCCTTTGGGTTTCGATCAACATTTGATGAAAATATGCTTGGTGTCCTTGTCAAGATGAAATTTGCAATTTAGCCCACTTGAGTCTCCAAATTCCTTATCGCAGCATCTTGGTTTTTGTTCCATTTCTTTTGAGCCTTCCACCTTACCTTTTAGCTCGTTATAAATTAATTTTGGCTAGTTATGAAACTAGCAAATATCTCCTCAAGGTTTAATTATAGTGGGGGCTGCCTAGGATGAAAACCATAAGGGTTGGTGAGCTTAAGATGGTTGGTATGGTGCTTGATAATGAGTATTTATAGCTGTGGATTGGTGTTGATGATGATTAATATAGTTGTTATTGGCTTGGTTATGTGAAGATGGATTAAATGGGACTTATGGGTTAGTGTTTAAGGTTGAGGCTTGATTTCCATCTTTCTATGAGAAATTTGGTTGATTCCTTCATCCAAGATTGTAATGATTGTTGAAGGGATCATTCCTCTTGTACTCTTGTAAGGAATTTACTTCTCCCATTCCTTGGGTGTATGGTTCAATTGCTTTTGCATTACTACCCGAATATCCTCCTTCAAAAGCACTACCCTTTTGGCTAATTGCTAACACATTTTGAACTCTTAGTCCATTAAGCTCCTTCTTCAAGCTTTTAACATGGCCACTTCATCTATATTATGAAATCCTTTTCTTTTCATTAATGTCCTTGAACTAGACCACTGAGCCTCATTCATGGCCATTTCATCAAAAACCAAAAAGGCTTCTTTCAGGACTTTATTCATGAAGCTTCCCCCTAATGCGGCATCCAACAAAGACCTTGTAGTTAAGTTGCACACTACATAAAATGTTGACATTAATTAGTGCATTGTGATCTCATGATGGTGATAGCTCTTTAACAACCTCCTAAAGCTCTCCCAAGCTTTATGAAAGGTTTCATCATTTAATTGTTGGAAGTTATAGATGTTGTTTCTTATGCTTGTTGTCTTAGTGGGTGGAAAAAATCTTATAAGAAATTTTTCTTACATTTATTCCCATGAATGAATGGATTGGCTCGGTAGCATGGATAACCAATCTCTTGCTTTCCCTATAAGAGTGAAGGGAAAAGCTTTAACCTTATAACATCCATTGTCACACCTTGTATATGGACAGTAACACTGATCTCCAAAAAGATATCTAGATGTTGTGTCGAGCCCTCTATATTCGATCCTAAAAATTGGATCCTTTGAACCATGGTGATCGTCACTGGTTTTAGCTTAAAATATTGTTATTGAGGAACCACCATTGTTCCATGCTCCTCGTTCTATCTTGGAGTGGCATAATCCCAGATACTTCTTGGTCTTAGATCATGATGATTTCTCTCATGTTGTTATTATTGCCTTACTCCTTCTTCATCAATAAAAGGCACATTCGGATTTGGTGGAATATTCATAACTTCAGCTTCAACTTTTCTCCTTATCCGATGCAAGGTCCTCTCAATTTTAGGATCAAACGGTGCTATATGATGTAGACAAAATATATTGATACACCAAAATCACCTGAAAAGAATAAATAAATAAAAATAAGTAAAAAAAACACATGAAAATAATCAATCAAATTTGCAATTAAACACGCCAATGTTCCTTGGCAATGGTGCCAAAAACTTGGTCAGTGGTCAGCAAGTGTACTGAGTCAACAAGTAATAAAGTGGTATATTTTTAAGACCCGCGAATATTGAACCCTAGGAAATAAGAATTGCACAAGAATAAATGATTGACTGGAGTTATATGCTTTAAAGAATATCCAATTGTTATTGGTTATGTTGTATTTAGTGATAAAAATAATTAACATGAAAGTAAATAAAATGCAAAGTATGAATTAACAAGGCAATAAAAAAGGAATATAGAAAATGGATAAATTATCAAGGGCTAAAGACATTGTTCAGGAATCTAATTCTCCCCATTCCTATGCAAGGTTCATTTTAACATAACATTCATATATTTCAGATGTGGATAACCCATCTAAACCCCTAGTATCCCATTTCAGAGCCTACTACTCTAACTACCCTATATCCCATTTTGAAGCTTACCTAATAGCTAGTATAAGCTCGGGTCCTAAGACCTAGATAGGAACTAGTATCCCATTTCAAAGCTTACTAATTCAATACTTATTCATTTTCCTCCCTTTTTCTAATTTTACAACACACAAACCCTAGATCTAACAACTCCCATTCCAAAAATACCATTAAAACTGCATAATATGTGAAGAAAAATAGAGCATGTAGGACATAGCTATTAAGCAAGCATAAATCCATCAACTAGAATAAGATTAATAGCATAAATATTTGAATAACATCTATACCAAGATAAGCACAAGGGAAAAGAAACATCTAAAATATATTAAACAAATAAATTCATATTCCTTACATGGTTTAGGGGATTAAAAGATCACTAAACAACAAAAGAACAACTAACTATTCATAAGGAAAATAACAAAAAAAGGAAAGAAAAAACTCCTAAACCCATTTGAAGATGTATATTTGAAGTTGCAGTAGCTTCTCCTCTTCTTCTATAAGTTGAGATTGATTGAAAATTGGAACTTTAATCTATAAACTAAACTATAACTATGTATTTTTGTATTTTTGGTGTAAAATTATATTAAAAGTGTAATTTTTTCAAGTAAATATATATAAACTAAGTATGAAAACCCTAAAGTATGCCCTAAAGTATGAAGACTACGAGCTAAAACTACATAGAAAAATCCTAAAATTTGAAAACCTAAAAAGATGTCCTTAAAGCTAGACAAAATACAACTTTTATATAGGTTTACAATAGGACACGGCTAAGATAATTGGTCTCAGCCAAGTCCAATCAATTATAAAAGTTCTAACTAAAATAAAACATGCTATATGATAATTTTTATTCCAGTCTATTTGTATCACATTGCTCTCTTCATTCAGGTGCCTAAGGTGAAAAGTCCTATTGTCAACTGCTAGACTCGTGACCCACTACTTGTATGAGGTGGAGGTGGTGAAGTCATAAGCAACAATCTCAGGAATAACAGTCCTCATAGGAAGCTGAGCCCAAACCATCCAGTAGTAGTTTGACGGAAAATAAATGGAAATATACCACCCCCTAAAACCCAATGGGCACTTGACAATGTCCTAACAATCCTTAAAATGGTAAGCACGGTGAGCAATAATGTAAAAGGTAGCCCAATGTAATCCACTAAAAGTGATACATCCAGAAGATCCATCTCAGACCACAGAAGAAATAGGCTGCCAAATACACCTGAATATAATGTCACCATCTGCTACTTGAGCCAACTAGTCAATTCCTTCTTAGATTGAAAAGAACTCACACTGCCTATATTTGAGGATAAAGTATCTCATAGGATAAGTGCATGTGGCTCTGACCCGAGGAGGAGGTTCTGATAATAGCTTCAGCTTTTTATGTAGCCACATCTTAAAAAAAGTCGATGAGGTGAGTTGGATTCATCTCAGGAAAAAATAAGATAAGGAAATATGTGAAAATTTGAAAGTACACATTTTCCAACAAGAAAAACTAGTGTGAAAACCCACAAGGGGCTTATTACCCTTAAAAACAATGACATACATGATGCAACAAGGGGCTATCAATGAGGTATACTAGAGGATCAATCCAAATTGCATCCAAGCCAAGGATGGTCTCTGCCAAAACCAAAGGAAATGGGTTGTACCACTTGCACACACTATCCATGACAATGAAAAATCCATAATCTCCAGTCAGATCGTTCAAATGCACCTGTAAGTATCGAGCAAAGTAGCAAAAGCAAGATTACATGAATTGGAAGGTAAGCGCATCATCAAAGTTAGCTAGAACATCGATCAATAGCTTTAATGAAAAAGTCTTCTCTTGAGGTACTAAGCCTGTGGGCTTGGAAGTAAGGATACCGAAGGCACAAGTCACTTCCCTTGTATAGTTAGGACAAATGGAGGGCATGTATGGTCAATTACCGGACGAGAACCTCACATAAAATATCTTAGCAAACTCCTCAAGAAAATGGAACAATGTTTGACGTGTAAACCTAAAAACATGAAACCTTTGATCCTAATACCATATGGCAGCTAAAATCAGGTTCCTGCAAATGATACTCTCCTAAAAAATCTCAAATTAGAGTATAGAGACAAAAATGGGTCCTCTTAGGTTCTAATGTCATCTAGTAACTGATGTAACTTCGTAATAGTGGGGGTCGACATGATAGAAATATTCAAGTGGTATAAATGCATAAATAATAATGGAAAATAAGTATCTGAAGGAAAATGGCCAAAGGACAAAAAAAAAAGGAAAAGGGGGAGAAAAGTACCTGGAAATGAGAGATGTTCTTAGAAAGGGGAGGTCAAAAGGCATAAAGACTAAAAAATTACACTATTTATAGAAAAAGGTGTGACAGACTGTCATCCCTCAAAGAGCAAGCCACAGCCAACCATCTATCACCTCTGGACTGCAGTAATGCATCTTTTCTACATGTCCCATGCATTGCAACGTACATTTGTGGTTTTTGCATCCCTCGTTTTCATTTTGCAGGAAGCTCAAAGAGTCCCACCATTAATATGCAATCTTCTGGCAGATTCTAGGGCTAAAAAAATTTCAGGAAGTATCCTTTAGGAGTATTTATAATAAATAAACAAATAATAAAAAAGGAAGGGGAAAGAAAAAGAAAAGTAATAATGTATATGTGTATTTGTGTAAATATGATAATTTGCATGCACGTAGTAAATAGGAATAAAAATAAGGTGTAGAGATGATGTGAAAAAATGGAAGATAAAAATTAAAATAAAGAAAAAAGAAAAATCAAAATTGGGAAAAAATGTTGACAAAAAGGACATATTGGGTGGCCGTTTATAGCTAGCAACAAATGCCCCTCCCATCTGTCACTTGAAAATTTGAAAAATCAAAGCTCTTCATCTTTCTTCCTCCTCACTCTTTTGTAACTACCATTTGCATTTTCTTTAAAGTTTCTCTCGATTTTTCTTGAATTTCTCTCATTTTTTGCTCACTTGCCATTTACGTGGAAATTCATTGTGAATCGATGCGCACCTCAGGGTATGATACGGATCCACCACCATCAACCAATGATCTTTTAAAGATGCTTAGTGGTCCAATTATAAGAGGACGTGCAAAGAAGCTAAAGATGGCCATGTCATCTTATGTTCAAGGCTTTGTTACTCAAGAACTTAATGAAGATGCCTTTGAGAAGTGTTATGGAGAACTTGAAAGCAAGCATAAAGTACTTAGCTTCTTGGAATCAAGAGAAGGAATTGGGCAAACTTAAGCTATCAAGGGCTTTTAATAACTTTGGGCTTAATTGTACAATTTATGTGCTTCGTTTAAAAGTCACATGACTCACTTAAGTTGTATTATTAAAGGGCTAGGCGTGTAGGCTTCTTTTGGGCTTAGTTTATGTAGTTTGGTTATTTATTTTAGTCTTTCTTTTGGGCTTTCATTTTAGGCCTATAAGGTTTATTAACTAGTTTTGTTTTAAGTGTGTTTAAGACTTAATGTGGCCTTATTTGGCTTGTAAAAGCCCAAGGAAATTTGTGTCAGGCCTTATTATTATTTAAATTAGGGTTTTAAAGAGTGAATTAGGGTTAGCCACCTTATAAATAGGCTAGCCTAGGTTGTAAACTTCATATTGGAATCAAATTATAAACTTTTGAGAGTTTTTTTCTCTTGGCTTAGCCAAAATTCTTTAGAGAGATTGTGAGATTGCTTGCTTTCTTTTCTATTGCATCAAGAATTAGGATTACTTATCAATCATTTGATTGTGGCATTTTCTTATTCTTCTTATCTCGATTATTTGCATTTCCATTCACGTGTTGTTTGGGGGTTCAATAGGGATGGTGTTTGTCTTCTTTGTGTTTTGAGATCAAAGTATATGTTCAAGGGGTTTCAGATTCTTTAACCTTGGGCTTCGACATCAGGGTAGCACATATTCTGCATTTCATTTTGTTTTTATTTCTCCAACCTTTTCACTTCAAGTGAGAATTTTCTTACCTCTTTTCTCTTTATTTGTGTTATTCATACTTTAAATGTCTTGTAATAATTTTGTTCGATTTAATTTACTTTTAATTTGTGTGATTTGTTATTCATATAATGCTTGTAGTTTTGCTTGGTAGTCTTGCCTAATGCTTATACGAATTAGACTTGAAATTGTGTACCTTGTTATTACATAACACCATAGTTAGCAAAGCAAACCTTTGAAAATAAGCATGTAAATAACATTAGTTGTGGTTCATTTTATTTTGAATCCAATGTAAATAATTTTCCATGGGTTTGTACTTTAAAACACATTGTGATTCAATTAACAAATATACCAACGTAGTTAAGATTAATTTCAGGTTAGCATGTTAAAGTTATTTGAACCAAATGTTAGGCATGTTACATTGGTGCAAAATAACATAAATTGAATTTCTTGGCAGCCAATGATGGCCTGTGGAAGTGTTGAATTATTTTTCTTATGTAGGAGGTAGGCACATTCCTAACTATAGTGCTGCTAATTTTTTTTTTAGAATTTTATAGATATTTAGAGCTTATATTTTACCTCGTTTATCATGCATGTTTGCTAGATTGCCCAATAGCGAGCCTAGGTTGTTGTAAATTGTGTTAAGGTGTCTAGTACACATTTTCATGCAGGTTGTTAGCATCGGTTTAAGCCAACATGCTATTGGAATTTTGCCAAGATAGGTTAATTTTGGTTTACTCGTAACTTAACTATAAAAAACTAACACTTAATTTTTGCAAGATGTCATGCAAAGATACTTATGCTACATTGGCTCCACCCACACTAGAGTGGATGACTCTTCGATAGGCCAATAGGTATTATCTCAGGTGCAGTTTAGATCCAATCACTTCATGTCCAAATAGTTTCTACAAATCGTAGGGATGATTGAAGGCAATGATTAATTATTGGCCGCAGCAGGATGGATGACATTTCTCACTCTAGCCTTCCAAACTTACCATTATATGACTAGAGAGTTTCTAGCTACTCTATAGTATAGAGGCTATCAGAGGTCGAACATTGAGGAAAGAGTAGCCCAGTTCAGAGTAGGAGACACCTACTACAGTATTACCCATTAATGTTTCATAGAGGCCATGGGACTTCCAATAGGGCTAGACATCTTAAGCCAAGAGAGGACAGTAGATCATGCATTATGGGCAGCCATTACACTTCCAAAAGCCATATACCAATCAGACATGATCAAGAGTACGATGCTAGCTACCTAGGCTTATACATCCAGCGGGTGTTGTCTACTTTGTATCTTGACCACACCGATAGTCTTAGGTCAGTCAATGCATTTGATATAGATTATTTATTGGCAATGAATGTGCATAAAGGATTGATATCATACATGAGATAATCATTACTTTGCTAGAGTAATTACCCAACCAACCATGCAGATATGTAATGGAGGAGTGGTGACTCGACTGCTATTGGACTTGGGGCCAGATGAGGGGACATTTGAATGCCCATTCCAGGAGGATATATTTGTTGACATATAGGCCACTCTTACTATAAAGATGGTTAAGTCGGTACAGAGGCAGAAAGGCTAGTATATACTGTTAATTATCCTTGAGACCAGAGAGAGTTATAGCCTAGATCTATTGTACTAAAGCCACCAGTGAAGGGGGATGGTTAGGATTAGGCTCTGCCATCTAAGCCATCTTAGACACTCCAGCACGACTAGCATACTAGGATGACTAAAGAGAGGAGCCACAAAATCCTTAAGCAAGATACATTGTAGCACCCTAATTCACATGACATGCAGAATCATCAATACCAACATAAGCCTAGTAAAGATTAGGTAATAATAATAATAATAATAATAATAATAATAATAATAATAATAATAATAATAATACAGGCTTTAATTATATGCCATAACATAACAAAATCAAACTTCAAAATAAGGAGACATAACATAACTGGCCTTCAATACATTATGAAAACCTCAAGGACAACTGCGACCTACTAGATATTCTCTTCAATATGGGTCGAGTCACTAAAGCTATTGATCCAAAGTGAAGCTTATCCTGAGACCTACATAGATAAACAAACCCATGCTAAGCTATAAAGCTTAGTGGGAAAACAAAACTCTATAGACAAACTCTTACAAAACATCATCAATTCATTACAACCTTCACAATTAAGGACGAACCTATGAATCGGCAATATTAATTATCTCACAATGAACATTCCAGAGGAATCTTCAACCTTAACAATAAATACCATGCTTACAATTATCTAGAGCATTATGTGAACTTGTCTAGTTCTTGAAGACTTTTCAATTCACTTTTATTATCGAAACTCTTTCTTGTTAAACTAGTATAGTTCATGTACCTCATAATCTTTTTATTTATGAATCCAGACATCATGATTATTGATAGTACAAAACTTCAATCATATACATTTATTCACATTGGTACATAAAATATGCATTCAAGGTTTAATCAAGCATAAGGGAGGGCATATGTCATGTAACATCTATAAAGGATACTGTTAGGCACAATTACTTCACATATATCACACAATCTTAAGTATAGAATACATTCATAATTCACATTCCTGTTCATAGTCATGTATTCCTTAATACTATCTTAGCATGGAAAACTAAATATCATAAACCATCATATTATGTCATACCCTGTCCTTTGGCTTATGTAAGAGCTATCAGTATGCGCATATATGTGTAAATATTTATATATATAGACTAACATATTTGCATGTGATTATAGAGAATAGGTAGTACATATCATAATTACCCAATAAAGTCCTAAAATCACATGCATACATTTCATAAATTTCAAAGCACATGAAATTTATTATATATGTTACAACTTGTACAACTGCTAGTATAATATTGTATGCTTTAGGGCCCATCTATTCACTGTGGAACCCATTGGTGGAACCAACTCACACCGGTTCTCACACGAGAACCTTAACCCCTCATGGTTGTTGTGAGATATCACAATTGTATAGTACTGAACATAGAATTTCATTGACACAATTTATAGCCAAACGGAATTTAAGATAAAATGATATAATAGGTCATTCATCATGCTTATATTATTACATAAGTGAAGCAATCGATACACGTATTTCTTTATTTAGTGCTTATTTCATAATCTTTGATAGACGTCCTAAGTACTAGTTCAAAGGGTGGATAATGGGAGCAATGGATACCAATTGGTATCAACAATGGATACCCAAAGGTATCAAACAATGGATATTTGAAGATATCAAACGATGGATATCCGAAGATATCAAACGATGGATCCAAAAGGGTTGAGCTATGGTTCCATTAAAGGAACAAAAAATGGACCCAAACGGGGTCAACTATGGCAGCTACAACTGTATCCCTAGGCATGCATATTTAATCCATAATTGAACTAAGACCCACAGGCTTTACCATTTTTAAGAACATTTTTTATTCAACGTATTCCTATTTACTTAGTACAACATTTTACTTAAAGCCACAATTCATATAAGAATGCACATTATTCTTATCATAGATCAATATTGAGATTTAGGCTCCAATACACATGGATATCGGTCATGTGATCACATAGTTGCATCAACATTTATTCATACATATCATAGTAGCTGCATGATTATGCAAACAATAATAAAGTATAATCTTTCATTGATCTATATCATCATAATCAGCATTATGCATGAATTCTATAAGGCAATATAAAAGTGTAGTTCTTGCTTCTAAAAGTCTTCATAAGGTTAAATGCATGTCCATATATATATATATATATGCAACTAGAATCATGGCAATACATGCTTTTGTTACTCATACTTGTTCACCTACTGAGTCAAACCACTTATCATAGCATAGTTACATTAATGATAAGATATTGAACTTACGTAACTCATTGATAGTTCTCAATGACGTACCTTGTTGCTATTTTCCATGAGTAGCTTCCATACAACATCATAGTTATTCACATCAATACGTAATAAGATGAATAAGTTATTTTCATCCTAAGGTCAACACTTGTTTCTATTTCACCCCTTAGTTCACTTTTATAGTCTATTAGATCGTAGAGAATAGGTTTTATACCATAACATGATCATATATGCATCAATCATCTTACTTGTACTTTTCATCTTATAACATTTTATACTCAATAAGTTTATGTAAGACTATTCCATCTCAGACGTCAGCACACTACTTGCAGGCATGTGTTTTACATAATAGGATATAGGGCATGAGCAAACAAGCAAGCATATTCCCTTACATCAAGGCTAATCACTACTCTCTATTATGACTTGAAGCATAACCAAACTTCTATAGTCTCATGACTAAGCATAAAATGTAATATCCCTTCTCTTTAACTTAGACATGTAACATTGCAACTATCCTCTTATTGACACTAGCCTACATTATAGTATTTTCGTACCAATGTAATGACACATCAGTGCATAGTATTTGGGCAAAACAAATGACTTTGATAGGTTACATACCTTATACAAACTTTATAGGATACATTAAATAGCATATAATTTTAAGATTACTATGTTGCCTCTTACTCTCCTTTAGTTTTGTGCCCGATATGCACCAAACACATTCTAGTAAAATGATTCATATTAGCATTACCATACACAAGTCCCTCTAAATCAGCTTTTCAGTAAACCCTATACCTTAACTCAGTAGGTTTTATTACTCTAAAACTTCTCACACTTTCTTTATACATATATGTATAAAAAAGGATTCTCCAATTATGTGACCATGCCATATACAACATATTGGTGGCTTTAGGAGGCTCACAGCTTAATTCAATCTACTCCCTCTTACTAATTCATGTCATTCAAATTTTGATAATACTTCATCTTATAGTCATACCTTTCTAACTATATCTTTCTAAACTTTAGCATTGGGAAGACTTCACAAATCTATTAATCCATCAATAATCAGATAGCATACTGACCAACACTTTAATAAACAATTATCATCAACATTACTACATGCTAGATTAATTCACCCCGATTATATGGCTCTCTTAATAAGTGTATAGACTATATAATATCGTGTTTATGATTTATGAGTGATTTGTTGTTTGGGTGAATGAGTACAGATAGCCATTCACTGAGAGAAGAAAGGTCATGCTTGTCCATGCACTGTAAAGAATAAAAGGTCACTTGGCTATGCATTGGAAAGAACAAAAGGCCACTTGGTCTTGCAAGAAAAGAAGAAAAGGTTTATACGGCCATGCAAGGAAAGAAAGGAGACCATACGCGGCCATGCACTGGGAAGCCAAAGGCCATAATCAGCCGTGCAAGGGAAGAAGGAAGGTTATGTGCGGCCATGCACTAGGAAGCTAAAGGCCATGAGTGGCCGTGTAAGGGAAGAATGAGAGCCATACGCATCTGTGCATAGGGTCTCTGCTAAAACTCAAAATCGTGCTTATGCGAATCAACCACTTAAACTCAAGATCTCAACCTAACATCTTACAGTAATGCTCACTAAGCCTTTAAATCTTTCTAACTCCTCTTAGCTTTAACATAACTCAACTAGTCATCCAGAAACTAATGCTTTCATCACTGTTCTCAGATAACCCTAATCTTATTGGACCAATCACTTTCTTATTATAGAGGCAACTATATATTATACACAATCAATATAATATTTCCCATACCTGTTATTGAAGCTTTAACTCCTCCTTTAACCTCTTGATCTAGCTCTTTTATTGATGATTTCTTTCTTTCCCTTACACATAGTGGCAACAATAGGATTTCTTAATCCCCTATATCCAGAAATCAAATCAAGGAAAAAAGAGAAGAAAGACCTATAGAGGAGGAAACATTACCTTTAAGGTGCTAACTCACAAACCCTAAGCTTTCACTTTCCTCAATCCGTAACTAGAGAGAGATGAGAGAGAGAGTGAGAGAGAGAGAGAGATTACATCCCCTTTCTCTATCCACAAGCCAATCTCCACCTTCTCCAGGAAGCTATAAATAAGTGAGTGGGGTAAATATCTCACTAATGGAATTTCCAAAATTACCCTTATACACTTTAACCCCTAATAACTTATATTTCTTACATTTTCATCCAGAATTTCTAATTTAATTCAATTGACTCCTTCCTTATAATTAACTATACTCCGTTACACGTGCATAATTACCAAAATACCCCTCATGGGACTTAACTTTAATAATGCAAAATAATCTAATTTTACCTTATTTAACCATAATCCCTGTTAATTTATCATAATTCGATTAGGGCCAAGATTGCGGCCTCACAAATCTTTCCCACTTAAAAGAATTTCATCATTGAAATTCAAATATGTAATCTTTATCTTTATTGCTACCAATTTTCCAAACTCTACTTTAGCTATAAGCAACTATAACCATAATTATTTTATAACCATAACAAACTCATCCATCTATAACATTAGTACATATCTTTGATCTCCAGATACTCTTATGCTCGTTATATTTTCTATCAGTTTTCCCGTTCAGCTGGTCCAAAAATACGATTCTGTGATATTCATGTGCTATGACATGATATGGGATGCTATGCAATACGTCAATGATTTCATGCATGCAATTGAATACCAATCCGTATTCTTATATACTGTACATGTTTTACCCCATCCCAATATTATGAAATATGTTTAATTACCCATACTGATTAGGAAAACTATGACAAATTATATAGAGCATCTTAATAACCTTGTCATCTTGCATCATCATCAATGCCAAAAATCAAATTCTCTACTAATCATACAAACTTGTCCTCATACACCTTAATAAATAATCTAGATGTACTCATAATAAAACTTATGCTATACTTCAATCATAAAACATTAAAGTATTTAAGCATTTCCAATATTAGGAGGTGAGAGTTACTGGCAATTCCTTTAATATCACCTCACAATCTCTTAAACGAAATCCTACTAGTGCTCTAATATAAATCAATCATAGGTCAATCATCTATCGCAATCATTAAAAATTTGTATCCCAATAACAAAGACACAGAATATGGCAATTTGCTCTAGGCTAATTCGTCTAAACTTTCAAGAATAAATTCTTTATTTCTTATTGCCTAAAAAAGACTAAACCAGGGTGATATGATACCTTTAATTATGACACACTAATCCACAAGACATGCAGAATCATCAATACCAACATAAGCCTAGTAAAGATCAGGAAATAATAATAATAATAATAATAATAATAATAATAATAATAATAATAATAATAATAATAATAATAATAATAATAATAATAATAATGCAGGCCTTAATTATATGCCACAACATAACCAAATCAAAATCCAAAATAAGGAGACATAACATAACTAGCCTTCAATACATTATGAAAACCTCAAGGACAACTGTAACCTGCCAGATCTTCTCTTCAATGTGGGTTGAGTCACTAAAGTTATTGATCCAAAGTAAAGCTTATCCTGAGACCTACATGGATAAACAAACCCATGCTAAGCTATAAAACTTAGTGGGGAAACAAAACTGTATGGACAAACACTTACAAAACATCATCAATTCATTACAACCTTCACAATTAATAAGGAACCTATGAGTTGGCAATATTAAATATTTCACAATGAACATTTCGGAGGAGTCTTCAACCTTAACAATAAATACCATGCTTACAATAATCTAGAGCATCACGTGAACTTGTCTAGTTCCTGAAGACTTTTCAATTCACTTTTATCATCGAACCTCTTTCTTGTTAAACTAGTATAGTTCATGCACCTTATAATCGTTTTATTTATGAATCCAGATATCATGATTATTGATAGTACAAAAATTCAATCATATACATTTATTCACATTGGTTACATAAAATATACATTAACGGTTTAATCAAAGCATAAGGCAGGGCATATGTCATGTAACATCTATAAGGGATACTGTTAGGCACAATTACTTTACATATAACACACAATCTTAAGTATAGAATACATTTATAATTCACATTCCTGTTCATAATCATGTATTCCTTAATGCTATCTTAACATGGCAAACTAAATATCATACAACATCATATTATATCATACACTATTTTTTGGCTTGTGTCAAAGTCATCAGTATGCACATATATGTGTAAATATTTATATATAAAAACTAATAGATTTGCATTTGATTACAAAGAATGGGTAGTACATATCATGATTACCCAACAAAGTCCCAATATCACATGCATATATTCCATAAATTTCAAAGCACATGAAATTCATTATGTATGTTATAGCCCTATTGCTGCTAGTATAATATTGTATGCTTTGGGGCCCATCTATTCATCGTGGAACACATCGGTGGAACCAACTCATATCAGTACTCACACGGGAACCTTAACCCCTTATGATTGTTGTGAGATATCACAATTACATAGTACTGAACATAGAATTTCATTGAAATAATTTATAGCCAAAAGGAATTTAAGATAAAACAATATAATAGGCCATTCATCATGCTTATATTACATAAGTGAAGTAATCGATACATGTATTTCTTTATTTCATGCTCATTTCATAATCTTTAATAGCCTGCCTATGTACTAGTACAGATGGTGGATAACGGGAGCAATGGATACCAATTGGTAATGACGATGGATATCCGAAGGTATCAAATAATGGATATCCGAAGGTATCAAACGATAAAACCCAAAAGGGCTGAGATATGTTTCCATTAAAGGAACAAACAATAGACCCAAAGTGGGTTAACTATGGCAGCTATAATTGTATCCCTCTAGGCATGCCTATCTAATCCATAACTAAACTAAGACCCATAGGCTTTACCATTTTTAAGAACATTTTTTATTCACCGTATTCCTCTTTACTTAGTACAACATTTTGTTTAAAGCCATAATTCATATAAAAATGCACATTATTCTTATCATAGATCAATATTGAGCTTTAGGCACCAATACACATAGATGCCGGTCATATGATCACATAGTTGCATCAACATTTATTCATGCATATCATAGGAGTTGCATGATTATGCAAACAATAATAAAGTATAATCTTTCATTGATCTATATCATCATAATCAACATCATGCATGAATTCAATAAGGCAATATGAAAGTGTAGTTCTTGCTACTAAAATTCTTAATAAGGTTAAATGCATGTCTATATATATATATATATATATGCAGCTTCAATCATGGCAATACATGTTTTTGTTACTCGTACTTGTTCACCTGCTGAGTCGGACTACTTATCATAGCATAGTTACATTAACGTAAGATATTAAACTTACGTAACTCATTGATAGTTCTCAATGATGTACCTTGTTGCTATTTGCTGTGAGTAGCTTCCATACTACATCATAGTTATTCACATCAATACATAATAAGATGAATAAGCTATTTTCATCCTAAGGTCAACACTTGTTCCTATTTCACCCCTTAGTTAACTTTTATAGTTTATTAGATCGTAGACAACAAGTTATATATCCTAACATGATCATATATGCATCAATCATCTTACTTTTACTTTTCATCTTATAACATTTTATGCTCGGGTAAGTTTATGTATGATTATTCCATTTCGGACGTCAGCACACTACTTACAGGCATGTGTTTTACATAATAGGATATAGGGCATGAGAAAACAAGCAAGCATATTCCTTTGAATCAAGGCTAATCACTACTCTCCATTATGACTTAAAGTATAACCAAACTTCTATAGTCTCATGACTAAGTATAAAATGTAATATCCCATCTCTTTAACTTAGACATGTAACATTGCAACAATCCTCTTATTGACACTAGGCTACATCATAGTTTTTTCATGCCATTGTAAAGACACATCAGTGAGTAGTATTTGGGCAAAACAATTTACTTTGATAGGTTACATACCTTATACCAACTTTATAGGATAAATTAAATACCATTTAATTTTAAGGTTACTATGTTGCCTCTTACTCTCCTTTAGTTCTGTGCCCGATATACACTAAACACATTCTAGCAAAATGATTCATATTAGCATTACCATATGCAAGTCCCTCTAAATTAGATTTCAAGTGCACCCCATACCTTAACTCGGTAGGTTTTATTACTCTAAGATTTCTCACTCTTTCTATATACATATATGTATACATAGGGATTCTCCAATTAAGTGACCATGCCATATACAACATGTTGGTGCCTTTAGGTGGCTCAATGCTTAATTCAATCTACTCCCTCTTACAATAACATTCATGTCATTCAAATTTTGATAATACTTCATCTTATAGTCATACCTTTCTAACTATTTCTTTCTAAACTTTAGCATCGGGAAGACTTCACAAATCTATTAATCTATCAATAATCAGATAACATACTAACCACCACTTTAATAAAAAATTATCATCAACATTACTCACTGCTAGATTAATTCATCCCAATTATGTGGTTCTCTTGATAAGCGTATAGACTATATAATAACGTGTTCATGATTTATGAGTGATTTATTATTTGGGTGAATGAGAATAGATGAGTGGATGGAGTACAGATAGCCATGTACTGAGTGAGGAAAGGTTATACTTGGTCATGCACTGCAAAGAATGAAAGGCCACTTGGTCGTGCATTGCAGAGAACAAAAGGCCACTTGGCCTTGCAAGAAAAGAAGAAAGGGCTTACACAACCGTGCAAGGAAAGAAAGAAGACCATGCGCGGCCATGCACTGGGAAACCAAAGGCCGTGAGCGGCTGTGCAAGGGAAGAAGGAAAGCCATGCATGGCCATGCACTGGGAAGCCAAAGACTATGAGCAGCCATGCAAGTGAAAAAGGAGAGCCATACGCGACCGTGCATGGGGTCTCTGCTAAAAATCAAAATCCCACTTGTACTTATCAACCATTTAAACTCAAGATCTCAACCTAACATCTTAAAGCAATACTTACTAAGCCATTAAATCTTTCTAATTCCTATTAGCTTTAACATAACTCAACTAGTCATCCAAAAACTAATGGTTTCATCACTATTCTAAGATAACCCTAATCTTATTGGACCGTTCACTTTCTTATTACAAAGGAAACTATATGCTATACACAATCAACATAATATTTCCCATACCTGTTATTGAAGCTTTAACTCCTCCTTCAACCTCTTGATCCATCTTTTTTATTGATGATTTCTTTCTTTCCTTTACATATAGTGGTATCAATAGGATTTCTTAATCCCCTATATCCAAAAATCAAATCAAGGAAAGAAGAGAAGAAAGACCTATAAAGGAGGAAACATTACCTTTAAAGTGCTAACTCACAAACCCTAAGCTTTCACTTTCCTCAATCCGTAACCAGAAAGAGAAGAGAGAGAGATTACATCTCCTTTCTCTATCCTCAAGCCGATCTTCACCTTCTTCAGGAAGCTTTAAATGAGTTAGTGGGATAAATATCTCACTAAGGGAATTTTCAAAATTACCCTTACACTTTAACCCCTAATTAGGGTTATTCAGTATGTGCGTTGAACCGACCAACCCAGTCAATCCAAATCGACCAAACCAAAAAAAACACGGTTTAGGTGGGTTGAGGTCGAGTTGGTTAAATTTTTTCAGTTTTAAATGATTAAAAGTCGGGTTATTAGGTAATATGTTCTAACCTAAATCGACCATTTCCTTCATCCTCTCCATCCCTCTTTTTGTCAATCGTGCCCTAGCTCATCTTTGCTACTTTGCCTTCTCCCTCTTTCATTTTCTTTTTCTTTCCTGTATTTTGCTCTCTATTGCTCACATTAGCTTCAACAAGTATGTGATTATTTGTTCTCTTTCATTTGTCTCAGATCTAAATTGTTTATGATTTTTATTAACAAATCATGTTTCGTTTCCTCCATTCTTTTGATGAGTGATTTCTTATTTTTAATCCGAAGTCTGCTTCTCCTACAGAAGTAGTTCGGTTTGCTGAAGCTTCTTTGGTAAAGAAAATCCTCAACCAGATCTCTTTGGTTTTCATTCTCTTTTTTTTATCCTTTAATTTTTACTTTTTTTCTTTGGATCATTTGTTGATTGAAACTTTTACTTTGTTTATTTAATGTATGATTATTTAGATAAACTATTCTTATTATATATAAATATTGATTTGGTAATTTCAACAATAAACTGTTCTTGAGAGCACTGCATCCTCAACCTCTATTTCATGTTCTTTTATGTACATCCATTCTTGGAAGTTTAGCAAACTCTATTGTCAGTTGTACCTTTCTGTTTCTTTATTTCCTTCATTTTAGTTTCAGTTTCAAAATTTTTGATTAATGTTTGATCTTATTTACTTGCAGAATTTGGGAAGGGGTAAGAAAGGGAAGAACAAAGAGAACGGAGTGGAAAAGCAAAAAGGGTAATTAATTTTCTTCATAGTACTATTAATTTTCTGATTAATCAATAAATGAATATTTGATTTATTTGTCATCATGTATTTGTTGTCCTGTCTCTTTATTTTTTATTTTTTTGAACCCTTTTATTTTAATATTCATATTTATCTTGGTTTATTTTCTTTATTCAAGTCATATTTATCTTGGGAGACTGCCTGTTTTTGTTGAATTTACATGTGCTTATGGGTGGATTATGTTGGAACGGGTAGCTTTCATTCTCATTAAAGCTGAAATTGTCCAACCTTCTCTACAAAATTGGTATTTCATTTAACAAAATTGGTAAACCATATAAACATGTGTCGTGGTTTTTCTCTGGCCAGCATTGACATGCTTAATAGTTCACAAATGGCTTACATCGAAAGCAGTTAGGAGATATGATGAGAATGGTATTGGTAGAATGTAATAGGAGGCCAAGAAAGATTGATGGCACAGCTCAGAGCTAGACCTACAAAGTGAACGATCCATGAATTACAGTTCTACCAGTTATTAAAAGAAAAAAGTGTTTAGATACATTCATAGGTCCTCCTAATAGAGAAGGCTTTTGCTAGGCTAGTGGAGGAAGACCAGCATTATGTTTCTTATTTTGACAAGAAAAATAACATAGGTCCTCCTACTATAGAAGATTGGGATACTGCTAAGTTTTTAAAACTTTTTTATGTTGTGACTTTGAGATTTTCGGGTTCATTGTATGTAACCTCGAATGCTTTTTTTCATGACCTTATGGCATTGATAAATAGGTTAGGTACATTGATGGGAAGTGATGATAGTATTTTGTACTCAATGGCTGTACAAATGAAGAAAAAATTGGAAAAATATTGGGAAAATGATGCAAAATAAATTTCTTATTGTTTGTTGCGGTGGTTGTAGATCCTCGATACAAAATGGATTATGTGAGATATTGTTTTGGTGAAGTGTATGATGAGTTAAAGGCTAAGGAGATGGGGGATAAAGTTTATGATGTATTGATTAGGTTGTATGCCTATTATTTGACTAATGATTCAGCTAATGTCATTGTTTCAAGTAGTCAACTCTCCGATGATATGAATTTAGATGATGATGAAGAGGATCAAGTCATTAGTTTTTAGCATAAATACTCTAGGCATAGAAAACAAAAATAAAATTTAGAGAATAACTCGGAGGTTGTAAAGTATTTAGCTGAAACTTGTGCAGAAATTCATGAAAATTTTGATATCCTGGGATGGTGGAAGATTAATGCCTCTAAATACCCCTACCTTTCTCTATTAGCGAGAGATGTCCTAGCTATTCCTATGTCAACGGTTGCGTCGGAGTCAGCATTCAGTACTGGAGGCAGGATATTATATCCTTTTAGAAGTGGATTGTCACCTTTAATGGTAGAAGCACTCCTTTGCTGCCAAAATTGGTTGGATTCAGCTTCAATTGATCTTCGAGAAGCAATGGGCAATGTGGAAACATATGAAGAGGTTGAATCATGTGTTGTATATTTCTGAAGTTATGGTTTTTATGTTATAATTTGAAATGAAATTAACTTTTCTAACTCATTTTGTCTGACAGATTTTCCAAATTTGCGTGCACTTTCAATTCGAGAGCGATCGAAATCTAGAGGCATTAGCATCTATTACCATTTTATGCTTTTTTTTTTACATTTGATTGATGATATTATATTTCAGTACAATTTTATATATAAATTTTAGTATTTTTTACTTTTAAATTTAGTGCAATTTATAATTTAATATAATTATTATTTTGTTTATTATTTTATTTTATAAGTTCTAAAAAATGATGAATACAATAGTTTTTTTATTTCAAACCGTTTAAAAACCACCCCAAACCATTATAAATTACAATAAAAAAAACCGCCCCAAACCGTCTTAAACCATCTATATTGGTTTGGGTTGGGTTTTTTGTATTTTTAACCCAACCCAATCCATGAACAGCCCTACCCCTAATAACTTATATTTCTTACATTTTCATCAAGCATTTCTAATTTAATTCAATTGACTCCTTTCTTATAATTTAACTATACTCTATTACATATGTGCACAATTACCAAAATACCCCTCATTGGTCTTAACTTTAATAATGCAAAATAATCTAATTTTACCTTAGTTAACCATAATCCCGGTTATAAGATTGACATGTAGCTTAACTTGGATGAGATTTTTAGCATATCACCCACTCCAATGCATCCTGGATCACCAATTAGACACCGGTAGTCGCCAGCTAAGAGATTAGGCAAGTTCTCACCATATAGACATCCCGGGGCTTCCATTTCCACTGCTCCTCTCCCATCTGTCTCCTTGGGGCATCCATACCCACTACTCCACTGCCAGTGTAATAGACATCATCTCTGCTGCCTGATGATATCTTGAGGAGACTTGACATCAACTCCCTTGCCCGATGATATATTGAGGAGACTGTCGAGAGATAGTATCAAACCTTACATCAGTGTTGGCTGCAGTAAAGTCTTTACAAATTGAGGTGCAGGGTATCAAAGCTAATATGGTGACTACATGATAGAGGTTCGATACGTCTTTACAGATGGTCAATGATTCTTTGATCCAAAATAGAGAGCAGAAAGGTCGTATTGAAACTGAGGTTCCCAGAGGAAGATAGGTTGTGGTTGAGATAGATGAGTAGCTTAGGAGATACATCAGGAAGCTATGGAATGACTTGATGAGATATCTAAAGAAGCATTCCAATACAGTCTCAAGAGTAGGTCAGAGTTTAAAATGCCTAGTTGAGCTGATAGCACGGATTTTGCAACTGCTATCCACTACATTACTTGACTTCGAGTTTAGGTTTAGATAGCAAGAGGAGAAGCCATTGGCACCACCACAGGTAGTAGCACCACCCAAACTTTCTAAGCCTTTATCTTTCTGTCCTCAATTTGGACCAGCCTACCGCAGAGGACCAAGCCCATCTCAGTAGTCTCCTTATTTTGTATTCAGGGAGTTTTAAAACTTTTGGACATTTTGATGTATATAAATTATAATATGTATTTAATTTATGCATTTACCTTATGTTTTATTTATTTTGTATTCATGTTTTATTAATCTGGAAACAGCAGAATGACACCACAAAATTGACAATAAGATATACGATTAAAAGATAAAATGATAAAATGGAATGAATGAGAGGGATGATAAACCACCCATAACTAAAAAGAATAAAGAAAAGAAAAAAAGAGAAATAGAAAAATAATAAAAAGAGAAAAAAGTAAAAATAAAATTAGGTTCGATGAACAAAGCACTAATATCACATCCTTTTTCATAGGTACTTAAAACCTTACTAAAAGGTACATAGATCATAAAAATTAAAAGAGGTATACTTCCTTATTGTAAGATAGAATGGAATAAAACCCATACTAAATTGGATCAAAATGATAAAGTATTTGTGAATGGGAATAGAAGGGGCCTGTAGTAATCCTTCTTCCTTAGTCAAAGTTCCAAGGTATCCGCTAAAATACAAGAAGCCACTTGGAAGGTTGAAATCAAAAGAGATGCATAGTAAAGAGAAGTGTGGATGCTTTCTACTTTTGGAAGAATTTGAAGGAGATGGTTAAAAGTCATCCTTATCCCCTTTTGGATAAAGGAATTATTAAACTAATGGGCTACTTCACTAGTAATTGATCCATATGGCCAAAGATAAAGTTAAATACTTTACCAACAATTGATCCATAAGGCCAAAGCCAAGATAACAGTATAAGACTGAAGCACACTAAAAGACCTATAGTCCAAAAGGTTGTTTTGACTTCCAATGATGAGGGAAAGAATTATGTTGTAGTGTCTCCAAGATATACCTATAGTCTAAAAGGTTGTTTTGACTTCAAATGATAAAGGAAATAATTATGTTATAATGTCTCCAAGGTAGACCTACGCATATGAAACGTAAGGTTTCAAGTATATACTATCAATGACTCTTCATAGATGTATATTTTCCAAAAATTCTCCTAAAGAGTATTATTTTAAAGGGGTAGATACACCTACAGATGGTGGAAACCACCACAGCTACAAGGTTAGGTATGCCCATAGATGGCACCAACCATTTAATAGTCTCATTTGATTTTACATACCGATAAGTTGGCGATAATCATATACAATTAACTCTTTTGATTTTGCATGTCGATAAGCTAGCACTAATCAGATAGTCAACCAAGGTTTAACACACCAACAAACTAATGGTAAATATCCACCAAAGGGTTAACACATCGATAAACTGATGGTAACTACTTAACCAAGGATTAACACATAGACAAACTAATGTTAACTACCCGACCAAAGGTAGCACATCGATAAGATAATAGTAACTACCCAACTAAAAAACTCACTACCTCAGATAGTATGTATTTTGAAGAAATCAACTAGAGATTTGCTACCTCAAGTATGCATCTTCTCCCATCATTCTGAATTTTGGCTCACTTTGGCACTGGTACACTAGTTTTCCAAATTAAGGGCAACTATAGACACTATGACCCCAGGTAGCATAGATTAGGGTTACCCGATGATGAGGAGATAGTATATTTCTAATAAAGAATATGGATCTTGAAGCTTCAATCTGAATTTTTCATGAAAACTTTATGGTTTTCCAAGTGCTTTTTGTGGTTTTAACAAAAGAGCATCAAACACCTTGATTTTGGCCTTTGGCCATGATAGACGATCGTCTATCATGTAAGGGACAATTTCTTGTGATGACTTCCCTCTTGTCTAGGTTAGATTAGGGGTATTTTTGTAATTTCAAAGGCTTTATGTGAGGGATGATCATTTGTCAGTATGAATGCCCGTCTGTAGGTGCATTGCCAAAATTCTCACTTTTTTCAGTTTTTAAAATGGAAGATAAGAATTTTTAGGAGATTGGCTCGGATTTAAAGGGGGTCAAATCCTTCCATAACTAAAGAATTAGAGTTGGAAAGGGATTCTAACTCCTCCCTAGGCATAAAACACAACAACTAAGATTTTTAAGGGGCATTTTAGAGAGAGAAAAAAGAACAAAATTTCTAGAGGGAGAAAAATCAATTTCCTCTTCTCAGGAAACTAGAGTTCAAATTATCTCCAACGAAAAACAAACAAAAAAATTTTTATTTTCTTGAAGAAAAAGCATCAAGGGTCAAAGCAAATATTTATGCTTCAAAAACCTATGAAATCAGAATATCTTGTAAGGGTAATATTCTAGGTTCTTCCTTCTTCTCTCTAGTTCATTCTCATCTAATCATGTTGTTTAATGGTGTTATGCATTTTTTGTGTAATTTATTTAGATTTGCATGTTCTTAGAAGCATTATGATGATTTGAATCTGTATGTGTGTTAGAACAATATATTATGATATGAGTTCCTCCATGAATGCATGTTTTGTATCTTGTTTTAAGATGTTACCTTAGTTTTCTTTAATTATTATTTAGCTAAAATGTGATTTAGTGTTAGTACTTTAGGTTTGGCATGTTTTAGATCCATATAGTTATAGGTTTAAGATTCATTTAAGATATTGATAAGTGTTGTGTTTAATTTTTGCTTTCTACATCTATCCCTTGAGTGACAGACGGGAAAAAAGCACCACAGACGACCATCTATCAAAGCGATAGATAGGATATTGTGATGTTTTCTTCTCATCCTGTCTTTCTCCTAGTCGTGGGAATCTGTCACCTGTCAAGGGCATTCGTGGCTAGATTTATGCTTATTTTAATGTATTTTTTATCCTTTATTTCTTTTTTTGATATTTGATTCTTAATTCTTTTTTTCATGCCCCTACGTGAGTATTTTCGCTTTTGTATGCATGTTTAAATTCTAGCATTAATATTCTATATGTTATTTTAACTTGCCTTTCATTGTACATTTCTTTTAAAATGCTAATTGATCTGTTTCTTATGGTTTGGGTGAGCAATTGATTGGATGCATATTTGGAGTTCCCTTCTAAGATGATTATGCTTCGGGAGTTGAGCGCCAATTGGTTAATTTTTTTCTTTCATTCATTTATTTTATTTTGCGTTTTCCTTATTTATTATTTTTCTTTATTTGTTTTTATTTTATTAATTTTAGATGTATTCATTTTTAGCAATGTAATAGGTAGTAATAAAATCATTTTTCTTGCACGTTAAAATGGAAAATTCACGTAAAACCATTTTTACTAATTAATATGGGATTGTTCCTAATAAAATGGACCAATATCTACTTTCTAACCCAAAAAATCACACAATAATAAAAAGAGTTTTTTGTAAAATATACATGAGGGACCTAATATTTTCAACCCAATAAATGCCCCAATTTATGTATGTTGTTTTATCTTTACAGTTGGACAATTTTCCTTTGTAATAATTTTTAGTAGTTGATTTGATCTATTCATTTATTTGTCGCTTTTATTATTTGATTGGCATGTTTATTTAATTTATTGCAATGCATCGTGTGTGAGAGAATAGTGGATTAATGTTTAAAATCCAATAATAAAACAACATATAACCGAGGTACCAAGTAAGAGATATCTCAAACAATATTATCTATTTAGGCATCAAAAGGTGAAGATTCATTTCCCAACGTTCTGTTGGGTGGTGATTCCATGACACCTACCTCTTTAAGCCTACATTAGATGCCTTCAGAGGTTAACTACCAATAATAATTTAGGCTTAACCTTTTTTTATTGTGTAGTACCAAATTTATGAGTTATAGTGAGCCTCATTCGATCAATCCTAAAAGCGGGCCTTCGAAAACCTAACCGAAACACGAGCTGGCTCAAGTGCATGTGACACTTATATTCATACATTTTTACATATATTTTTACATCTCTATATGCATTCTTGCATTTATATATGCATTCCTGCATTTTTACATACATTCATGCATTCTTTCATTCCCATAAGTTTTTTTAACATGAGTGTCCTGATGTATATAACCTTTTACATGTATTTGCACACACGCACACATTCCCTTTTGCATGCATTTTGTAAATGTTTCATATACAATTTTATGCATGTGTTACCGCATATAATCTTTTTGCACATACTCAACATATAAATCATCACGTGTATAATTTCTCACGTGCATCTTTTATAAAATTCTAGGCATATGTTTTTACACATGATTCCTTATGTACACACAATCTTTTGTATATATCATTGTATATAACCTTGTACAAAAAGAGAAAATAGGCTCTACTATCATTGCCTTAATAGTTCTTCTAGGCCATCATGATCAGCACAATAATTGCAAAGCCAAGAGATTCAAGGATTTCTTATGTCAACATAATGATCGTTATAGTGTCATCCTTTTTCCAATTTTAGGGAGCATTCCTATTAAAATAACTTGTACCTTAGGTTTAATTTATCTTGCCAAGTTACATCCAAAATTTTGACACAATGGTTTTTAATTTATAGATTCAAGGGACACCATTTCCTTCATGCATTTAAGATGATTGCGGCACTGTCTTCTTTTTTAATATAATTTAAGGATCACTGCCTCCCTGATTTGTTCAAAATGACTGCTGCAACATCATTTTTTTTCCAAATATAGGAAGTATTCTTATTAAAATAATTTGTGTCCTAAAGTTTAGTTTATTTCTTTAAGCAATGTCTAAAGTTTTGACATAATTGCTTCTTGTTAATTTACTTTCAATTCAAAATTTTACTTCATCCGAGTAATTCTCAGTTGCAAATGAGTTTGACCTCATTCACAAAAATTTATGCTTCATTTTAATATGAATTGAATAGGAGATATTCATGTTTTATCTCTATTTGTTAAATTGCATAAAAGCCCTCGTTGTACCATACAATCTCTAAACTTTAAGCACCTCAAGACATTTTTAAAAATAATAAAAAAAATAATTTGCAATTGAGGAGATAGGGTAAAAATTATTAAGAGCACTAAAACCTTTCTGATTATCCATCAAAGTACCTTAAGGATGAGATAGAACCTGGAAAATGATTCAGGCAGCCCTTCTTTGTGTAGTCCTCTTTAAATGACACTTTTCATCTTGATTTCATAATCACTTGCTAGCCCTTTGAGCCTTTATTTTAAGCATGTTGAATGCGTGCCCATTTTAATTTTCACATATCAAAATAACCCTTAACCCACAATGATTTTGGCTTCCCCTTAGGAAGATGACCACTATGGAAAAGCTTATTTCACATTTTAAGAATAGGGAAGATTAATTTCTACCAATCTTGGTATAAATCTTGTTCATAAAGAATTAAGCTTGTTTGAGCTTGTTTGATGAAACAAACTTGAAAAAGAAATGAAAAAAAAAGAAAAAAAGTAAAGGAAGAAAATATAAAAAGATAAAAATAAAAATAAAAGAAGGGATCTTGAATTATTTCCCTATGAATACCTTTTTATTAATTGAAGATCGTTAGGGCTAAGTATGAAAATGCCTTGAATAGTTAAAAATCATAAAGCCAAATCCAAGAATGTTTTAAGAGCGAAAAATAGGTAGAATAAATCTCCCACTAACTATGAAAGCATAGTGGTCACTTTCCTTTCGCAACCTGACCTTTCTTTGATAGCCATTCACCAAGGCCTAAAATTGTAACCAATGTAAGACCTCTTGATTCTTGATTCGATCTCATCTAGCTTAGTAGAGATAACTTTCTAATAAGGTTTGGTACATAAGAAGAGGCATATGGTGTTTCTTGAGCTTCAAGCAGGAAGCCATGAATGCATTTATGCATTTATGCATTTGAGTTTAATCTTTCCTAAATTCGCATCCAAAATTTGCTTTACAAAAGATAAAATTATGATTTGGCCTTTAGCACACCCACACAAAAATTGATTGGTATGTATTGTGCTTATGTGTTGGTTTGGTAGGCCTTGGTATTAACATGCTTATTCTTATGTTCCCTCATTGAGAATGACCCCATAATTTCTTTTATTGAGATTAAACTAGCTGAAAATGTGGTCCATTCAACTTATTCGAGGATGGGTAAAATTCAAGTTTAAAGTATTTGATAAGTCGCAATCACTTTAAATTTTGGATGCTTCTTGACAGGTCACCCTTTGCACACATAGCACATCTGGCACTCATCGCACATAACTCATATATGTATTTATGCGTACACATATGAATTTTGCACAAATCCTGCACTTTTATAATTTCTTGCATCTACTCACATGAGAAATTTCTTACAGGGAAAGATGAGAATGGACTTCGTGTACCTAAGTTGATCATAGGATAACTTCAAATAGTGTATAATTAGATAAAAAAAAGTCCCCATGAGAGAAATTATGCAAGGGAAGTATCTCAAAAAGAGAGATCACCTACGCATACCATGGCTAGGGACATTTATTAAAAGATGGTCATCGTGCACAAAGATAGGTCTCCATAAGGGAAATTATGTAAATCCATAAAAGGTAAGTACCTCCCTTAATTGTAGCAAGCACACTAGCATCCAACCCTTTTTATAGGTATTTAAGTCCTCTTCACAAGGCATCCAAAGTCTCTTCGTGAGCACAAAGTCCTCTTTGAAAGGCATCCAAAGTCTTTTTGTGAGTGTAAAATCCTCTTCGCAAGGCAGTCAAAATCTCTTCATGAGCATAAAGTCCTCTTCATAAGGCATCCAAAGTGTCTTTGTGAGTACAAAATCCTCTTCACAAGGCATCTAAAGTCTCTTTGTGAGAATGAAGTCCTCTTTGCGGGCATCTAAAGTCTCTCTATGAGTACAAGGTTCTTATAGGAGGTACTCCAAGCTAAACAGTCACCGAAGAGGGTTAAAATATCAACAAATTGACGGTAAACCACCCATTTTAAATGATTAGAGGGTTAAAACATCAACAAACTAACTGTAATCACGTAATCAATGGTTAAAATATTGACAAGCTAATGGCAACTACCCCAACCGATCAAGAGTTAAAATGTCAAAAAGCTGACAGTAACTACTCAATTGATCAAGGGTTAAAATGTTAACAAGCT
This sequence comes from Excoecaria agallocha, assembly GCA_037975025.1. NCBI lineage: Eukaryota > Viridiplantae > Streptophyta > Magnoliopsida > Malpighiales > Euphorbiaceae > Excoecaria > Excoecaria agallocha. The sequence continues at coordinate 22,677,867 of CM075811.1, read as the reverse complement.
GACAGTAATCTCCCAATAAGGGTTAAAACACCAACAAGCTGATGGTAACTATCCCAACTGATCAAGAGTTAAAACATCATCAAGCTAACGATAACTACTCAATTGATCAAGGGTTAAAATATCGACAAGCTGATGGTAATTACCCAATCGAGGGTTAACATATTGATAAGCTGATGGTAATTACCTAACTAGAGCCTCACTGCCTCGAGTGGTACATGTTCAATGCAATCGAAAGCTTGCCACTATCAGGTGTGCATCTTCTATCTCTTTACTTTGAACTTTAGCTAACCTAGGCACTAGTGCACTAAGTTTTCCAAAGTTTGGGGCAACTATAAACATTGGATCCTAAGGCGGCTCCTGATCAGGGTTACCTGATGCGAAAAATATTTCTCGTAAATAAACAAGGAATGAAAGTGCCAAACTTTCTCTCATATTTTATATTTCCAAAATGCTTTTTGAGTTCTCCTACAGGTTTTAAGTGTTTAAAAATTATTTTTAGGTGTTTTTACCTCTTTTTCCCTCTATTAGTGAAATCAAAATGGGTTTCAAGGGTTACGAAAAAAGAAAGTCAATGGTCAAAGTCAAAGTTAAAAGCTGTGAGTCACTCCTTTAATTTATGAATCAAGACCGTGACTCACTCCCTGAACCTATTTTGCATGCGAAAACAAGGGAAAATATGTTAAAAATATCTCCTTCAGTCCTCATCCAAAATTTAATGTTTTAGGATATTTAATCAAAAAAGGTTGATTTTTTTTTTGGGGGGGGGGAGGCCTCTCTGTCCTACATTTCTCTCTCTCACTCTCTTCTTTTTCCTTTTTTCTTCCTCTATTTTCAAGTTATAGAGAAAAGGAAAAATGAAAAAGTCAAGCCGAAGCATAAAATCATTGTTTTTTTTATGGAACCAACATTGAGAGTAATATCTTTTTTTATTTGTTCATTCCTTATATTAGCTTAATATATTACATTATGTTAATTAATTAATTTGGCCTATTTGTTCATTTTTTTACTCTTAATTTATGATGTGTCTTAGATATTGTTTATTTAATTAATGTTTTATTTTATATTGTTATTAATATTACATTTTTATATATGTAATATTGTTTAATTCATCAATTTTATATTGTTAATATCCTTTTAATGTATTTGTTGTTAATATTAATTCTTGTATATTTCTACTTGCTTATTTAACTTAATCAATTGAAATTTGAAATAAACTAACTTATTAATTTATCATTATATTTTAAATTTATAATATTGTCTATTAATTTCCTATTTAATGCAATTTTATATGTGCCTATTTTATTGGCTTAATTAATATTTGTAATTTAATTGTCAAATAGTCTATTTATATATTTGTGCAATATTTAATTCATTTTAATTCAATTATATTATTATTATTATTGCGGATATTATTTTTAATGATTATATTTATAATTGTCATGATTAATATTATCATTAATATTACTATTATTATTATTATTATTATTATTACTCTTATTATTATTACTACCATTACTTATATACTTTTAATATATTAGTATAGTATTAATATTATTTATATTCATTTCATTTATATATTTATTTAATTATTATATTTAATTATCCATTATTTGGTTTAATTTATTATTAACTAACATAATTTTTCATGCCATATGTGGATCACACATTCCGAGTTAACATGGAAGATAAGGCGAGCACTTTAGTTTAGAATTTATTTTAATATTTCAATTATTATTTAGGCCGATATAATTATTCTTTTACTTTTTCTTTTATTTCCTATGAATTATGTAATAATAAAGGCTTTTTCACTTGCTTAATTAAAAATGACACAGGAAATATTTCTACTTAATTAAATTAATTTTTTCTAATATAAATTGGACCAATATCCATCTTTTATCCCAAAAATCACACAAGCCATTCTTTTATAAAATATGCATAAGGGAACCAATGTTTCCAAAACAATCAATACCCCAATTTATATATGTTTTATTTGTATTATGTAAGTTTGTTTTTTACCTTTCTTCATTTATTGCAAATAATCATTTTTCGAGCGATTAACTAAAAACTCACTATATGATTTTATACAAGTTTGAGTGGAATTTTTCTATAATAAAAGGGATCATAATCCTAATTTTTACCTACAAAATAATATGAAAATTAAAGATTTATTTCTTTAATAAAAAATGATTTTTAACCTTAAAATTAATTAATGCGATTCACTTCCTAAAGCTGCATAGGCTCAATGTGAAACACCCTAAGTCTAGCACCTATAACATATATTATACTATGCATTTCAGTCATATATAGAAGAATGTTAAACCATTAAATACACATTAATCATTCCAATGATCCCTTATTAGTCAACATATATATTAATTAGGTGTCTCTCATAGTCAATTTATTTTAATTACATATGTATGAGCACTCCTGACGTAAACAACATATACAATTTCATGCTACACATGACTACTCTAGTTTTCATATTTATTCTCATGTATAACATTCAAAATTTTATTATATATGTGTGTGTGTGTGTGTGTGTGTGTGTGTATAAGCATCCCATATCCTATAAGCATGCACATACTAGCATTTTCATGATGATCTTAATACAACATTATATTTCAATATGATATACATATATTATATAACCTATTATACATATTAAATATACTAAAGAAACTTATACAAAATTAACCAAAAATCCCTACATCAACTTCTATGAATTGTTGTTGGCCTGTCCTGAAGTAGAGTACGTTCTTGAGCAAAAGCTTTGACTACAGAAGAACCTACATGGATAAAATAACCCGTGCTAAGCTATAAAGCTTAGTGGGGAATACTAATCATGGAAGACAACCACTCATAGTGATTGTCAAAATGTTGTAAATCATACATCAATTGAAACATTAAACATGACATGTTAAAGATAAGTATATGATAAGAGATAAAATTTTAAACAACAACGTAATCATACATTTACTTCAGCATCCATAAATATCATCATTACATAAATGATCTGTACATTTATATATATAATACATGCATTAGAAACTATGGTTAAACAAGTTATCCCGTATAACATATACAATAGTTAAACTATAATTAATTGTGATGTATTTATACTCAAATTTGGCCTGTTTAAGTTCTAAAGGTGGATAACGAAAATGGTAGATGCCCGAGGGTATCAAAACGGTGGATGTCTGAGGATATCAAAATTATATACCCAAATGGGGTCGACTGTATGGTGGGTCAGTTAATTGGACCCAAATGGGGTCATCCAACAACCCAAATGGGGTTGTTCATGATCCAATAGGATCAACTGTAATTTAGACACAAATAGGTCAATGGTAGCAGCTGCAATATCCCTATAGGTGCCTATCTATTCACAGTTGAACTCAAGTAGCAAGCAATACTATGTTCAAGTTCATTTCATATATCATACTTATGCTTATATTATACAATTTACACATGTATGTGATCATATAAAAAAATACACAATCTCTAGCGTATATACTCTAAAATTGCATGTTTCAATTTTTGTCGTATATTACGTGGCATGAATGATCAATATTTTTATTTTTCTGCTATGTGATCTTCATGTATATGCCATGTGATATCCCTTCAGTGGTATCAGAGCCTAACCATGCTTATTTTAGTGCTTTAGATGCATTAAATATTGATTAAAAAATTGTTATTGCATAAAATCACAATGCTGAAATTTTCTATTTTGAGTTTTTTGCATTGTTTTAGTGTAAAAACGATTTTAAATGATTATTTAGGTATTATAATTATTATGACATGTTAATATACTATCCTAAGATGTTCTTAGAGCTGTTCATAGTCGATTTTAATTATACATACCTGATCGTACATGTTAATCTTGAAGTTTGCATGATATGTGTTTGTTTAACAACTAGTTTTCAAAATTAAATGTAAAAATGTGTTTGGAAAACGTAAGTGATTTTTAGAGATTAATAATAGGTCTAGACATGTTTTAAAAATGGTTTTAATTCTAGTCCATGACAATTTAATTGATTAATTTTAAAATCACTTAAAACTATGACTAGTTTGTGTTTATTGCATGTTTAATCAATATTGTTTGTTATGTTTTGATTAAAATGATAAAAACACATTTAGATCAGATCTGAACAGAACCTTAACTCAATGTTTATGACCTTATTTAAATTATTAAATGGCTCATAAAATCGTTTTAAGTATTTGTACATTGTTTGTGGCATTTTATGAGCATTAAACAACTAGTTTCATTGTTGTTTGTTTGTTTTAGTATATATGCCGTGTATGACATATGTTCTTCATGAATTTTTTTGTTTAATTCATGTTGGTTCATATTATATATATTTTTAATATTTATGGGCTGTATGACATAATATTAAAAATGGTAAAATTTGAAATTATACTAGAGTTGATTTATAGCACAAATCTAACTAGTTTGTGTTTTGGGCTTTTAAGAGAACTTATTCAATAAGGGGATTTAGTCCATTGGGCTTCGGCCTAGGCCCATCATGGGGTCTTCTCTTAAAAGTTTAAGTACACAATTTTCATTAATGGGCTTGGCTAAATTAATTAAAATTGGACTTTATTTTATCCATGAATGCTATGTATATTTATTTGCTTGTTTTGTGTGATGAATGGATATGCATGGTGCATTCATGGGCCCTGGGTTTTTGTAATCAAATATGGCATGCATGCCATTATGGATTATTGTAAAAGTTTCATTTATTTCTTAGTATAAAATTTATTTGAAAACTTTGTAAATCAAGACGAAGCCCACCAGAGTAGAGAAGCCCAACTTAAATATTCATATGTAATAGTATAGAATCTTAGTTGTAGGTTTTTTGGGCCCATGTTTGTCACACTTTACTTTATACAATTATATATATATGCATGCTATGAATGGATGACAAAGCGTATTTAATGTATTCCATGAATGGATGACATAGGTTGGACTTAACATAGAAAGGGATGCCCAGACCTAGGCAACTAATAAATGGGTTTGTGCTACAACATCTTAAGATGTTAGCCCATTTGATCCAAGAGTCATGTACGAGATATGATTGGATTTTTCCTACCTAAGTAACTTAACTTATTAGGTGTATAAGCTCAACTTGACAAATAAGTTGTTGTGAAAAGTGGATCTTAGCCCACATTAAATCACTAACGTGAATTATTTAAAGGGATATTAATTCGGTTTGTGGGATTATAATAAGACCTCATTTAATCTTGCTAAGTTTTATTATTGTAGATTGAAAAATGGCATCTTCAAACAATAACTTTTCATTGCGATCGGTCCTAAAAAAGGATAAACTTGGCACCAATTTCATAGACTGGTCTCGAAACTTGAGAATTATTCTTAAGCAAGAGAAGAAGTCGTATGTTTTGGATGCACCCTTGCTAGAGGAACCCACTAGGAATGCCTCTGCAGTTCAAAAGGAAACTTTTGAGACTAAGAAGAGTGACTCCAATGATGTGACCTGTCTGATACTAGCCACTATGGTACCTGATTTGCAAAAGCAATTTATGGACCAAGAGGCTTATGCGATCATGGTTCACCTTAAAGAGATGTTCCAAGAACAAGCTCATCACGAGAGGTTTGTGACAACAAAGGCCTTAATTTCTTGTAAGATGGCTGTGGGTACTCCTGTTAGTACCCATGTACTCAAGATGAAAGGGTATCTTGATACTCTTGATAAGCTTGAGGTATAAGTGCCAAAGTAATTGGCCACTGACTTGATCTTGGGTTCATTGACTAATGATTATGATCCATTTGTTATGAATTATAACATGTATACAATGAACAAGATAGTCACCGAGCTTGATGGGATGCTTAAGAATGCTGAAAAGAACATTCAAAACACCAATCCCATACTTATGGTTCAAGGGGGCATTAAGAAGGGACCCGCTAAGGGAAAGGGGAAAGGAAAGGCAAAACCCAAGTATGACTTGGCACAACCTAAGTCTAGTAGGAGTGCACCTCAGGCCCAACCCAAGCCCAAGGCATAAAAGCTCAAAGACAGCGAGAGCACATGCTTCCATTGCAACAAGTTAGGGCATTGGATGAAGAATTGCGCTCTCTTCAAGGAAGAACAAAAGAAGAATGGAGCCAAGGCATCCAGTTCTAGTATTTTTGTTGTTGAATTTAACCTTTCTATTTCTACCACTTGGGTATTGGATACCGGTTGTGGTTCTCACATTTGTTCAAATGTGCAGGGGTTAAGAAATAGGCGGTTACTTAGGAAGAATGAAGTAGACCTCCATGTGGGGAATGGAGCATGAGTTGCTACCATAGAGATAAGCAACTATCAACTCACTTTACCTTCCGAACTTTGTTTAGATTTGAAAAATTGTTATTATATGCCTGCTATGAGTAGAAACATTATTTCAGTTTCTTATTGGATATGGATGGATTTGACTTTGTTATTAATAATGGAAATATTTATATTCGTCGCCAAGGAATTTTATATGGCAATGCCATGTTATAAAATGGCCTTTATATCCTTGATCTACAAAACAAAGAGTCCATATACAACATTAATACAAAGAGGGTTAAATCAAATGAATTGAACCCTACTTACTTCTGGCATTGTCGTTTTGGACATGCAAATGAAAAATGCATTTCAAGACTCCATAAATCTGGAGTGCTTGGTCATTCGACTTAGAATCTTATGACACATGCGAGCCATGTTTGCATGGAAAGATGACAAAGAGTCCTTTTAACAAGAAAGGTGAGAGGACTAATGACTTATTGGAACTAATACACACAGATGTATGTGGACCATTAAGTACACAGGCCAGAGGTGGTTTTAGTTACTTCGTGACATTCACAGATGACTTCATTAGATATGGCTACGTCTGTCTAATGAAGCATAAATCTGAAACTTTTGAAAAATTCAAAGAGTTTAAGAACGAAGTAGAAAACCAACTTGGCAAAAGTATAAAATCCATTCGATCAGATCGAGGTGGCGAATCCTTAAGCCAAGAGTTTGATGGTCATCTGAAGGAGTGTGGAATTATTTCACAAATCACTCCTCCTGGAACACCACAATGGAATGGTGTGTTTGAAAGGAGAAATCAAAGTCTATTGGACATGGTTCGATCGATGATGAGCCAAGCTAATCCTTCTGTCTCTTTTTGGGGTTATGCATTAGAAACTGCTACATTTCTACTGAACCATACTCTAACTAAAGCAGTTGAGAAGACACCATACAAGGTATGGACTGGGAAAGAACCCAATATGTCATTTCTCAGGATTTAGGGTTGTGAAGTACATGTTATGAAATTAACATCTGATAAACTAGAGTCCAAATCTACTGTCTACTTATTTATGGGTTATCCCAAAGAAAAAAAGGGATACTACTTTTACTCATAAGCTGAGAACAAAGTGTTTATTGCTTGTAAGGCTATTTTCTTGGAAAAGGAGTTCCTTCTCAAGAAAGACAGTGGGAGTAAAGTAAAACTTAGAGAAATTCAAGTGCCATAAACTCATGTAGAGGATGAGTTGGAAATAGAATCAAGTTCACAACCAATGGTGGAATAAGAACCCATTGCACAAGAACCTGAAGGTCTGGTAGGGTACATCGGGAGATTAAGAGATACGGATTTCTAATCACCGATAGTGACACTATTGAGTTAGTGGATTGTGAGGATCCAACTACCTACCGAGAAGCTATTGAGAGCCCTGACTTAGAAAATTGGCTTAAAGCAATGAAATCTGAGATGCAATCAATGTACGATAACCAGGTTTGGACCTTGGTTGATCCACCGGAAGGTGCTAAGGTAATTGAATGCAAGTGGCTATTTAAACTCAAAGCTGACAAGACCTACAAAGGTAGACTAGTAGCAAAAGGTTTTCGACAAACTCATGGTGTAAACTATGATGAGACCTTTTCGCCTGTAGTCATGCTCAAGTCCATTAGGATCTTGCTTGCCATAGCTGCATATCATGACTATGAGATATGGCAAATGGATGTCAAAACTGCTTTTCTTAATGGAAATCTACTTGAGGATGTGTATATGACACAACCTGAGGGTTTTGTCAATCCCAAATCCTAAGAAGGTTTACAAGCTTCAAAAATCCATTTATGGATTAAAGCAAGCATCCCGGAGTTGGAATCTCCGTTTTGATAAAGCAGTCAAAGAATTTGACTTTATAAAAAATAAAGATGAGCCTTTTGTGTACAAGAAGGTTAGTGGAAGCATAATAGTATTTCTGGTCCTATATGTGGACGACATCCTTCTCATTGGGAATGACATTCCAACATTACAAAAGGTTAAGCAATGGTTGGGGAAGTGTTTCTCAATGAAAGACTTAGGTGAAGCCAAGACAATACTTGGTATTCGGATCTATAGAGGTAGATCGAATAAGCTTTTGGGACTAAGTCAGGAAAAGTATAAAGACAAAGTACTAAAACATTTTAGTATGGGAGACTCAAAGAAAGGGTATATACCTTTGGCTTTGGGAGTTCCTTTGATTAAAGAACAGTGTCCTAAAACTAAATAGGAGAGGGACAATATGAGTACAATCCCATATGCATCTGCTATTGGATCTATCATGTACGCTATGTTATGTACTAGGTTGGATGTTGCTCATGCACTGAGTATAACCAGTAGGTTTCAGCAAGACCCTGGTGAGAAGCACTGGTCTATTTTAAAAGGGATTTTAAAGTACCTGCGAAGGACTACGGATCAGTTCTTGGTGTATGGTGGACAAAAAGAGCTCATCATACAAGGTTATGCCGATGCTGCTTTTCAAACTAGAACTCAGGACTCAAGATCGCAATATGGATTTGTTTTTGTTTTGAATGGTGGTGCTATCAGCTGGAAAAGCTCAAAGCAAGAGATCGTTGCCGACTCAACTACAGAATCTGAGTATATTGCAGCAAGTAAGGCTGCAAAGGAGGCCGTTTGGATTAGAAATTTCATTTTCGGATTAAGAGTGGTCCCAAACATCCTAGATCCATTAGAAATTTTCTGTGACAATAACGGGGCCATCGCACAGGACAAGGAACCCCGATCACACCAGAAATCCAAACACATACTCAGGAGGTACCACCTAATCATAGAAATCATTGATCATGGGGACGTCAAGATTAGTAAGATAGCAAGTGAAAACAATGTAGCAGATCCTTTGACGAAACAGTTCCATCCAAATCTATACGAAGCTCATTTGAGAGCGTTCGATCTTAGGGCTATGCCCAATTGGGACTAGTGCTAGTGGTAGATTGTTAGTGTAAGCCCTAGCCCCAATGCATTGTTATAAAACACTTAAGTTAATAAATGAAGCATTTGTTTTATCTATTGTATTCCTGTGCATATCAATTGATAGAACTATCCAAGAATGTTATTTCAGTTTAAGTTATCATGTGTGAGGCACATAATTATAAGACCTTGAAACAAATGAGACTTCATTCTAAATACCCCTTGTCAGTCTTTGTTATCGGAATAACAAATGAATTAAAACTAGTATACTCTCTCTGATAAGATGAGTTCTGTCTTACGGATCATAAGGACAAGAGTGTCAATCAGAGATCATAGATACATGTTTAGAACATGGTATCTGGATTCGATCCGTTCATGAGAACACTACATGGTACAAGTCATAAGTGTTTCTCATGTGCAAGTTTTGCATCAGAGTTCTTAGGCCCAAAATCTCTATGAAACTCTTTATGAATTACTATGTACTTTGACATACACCTTGTTAGAGAGTATGCCCTAGAGCCCATGTAATAGGGATGTTTTTCATATGTATGAAATTTATTTTCTTAATAAAAGGCATCATTCATTTATTAATGCTGTGTTTGAATACATGAGTTTGTAAATCTTAAATTAATAAATGAAGTCCTATATATTATAAACACAGTGCAAAGGCAATCATGAAGGTGTTCATGATGTGAGATGTCTATTGCATGCAAATATGTTAATATCTAAATATCCCTAGTCATAGAATTAACAAGATAGGACATTTTTAATTCGGACAGACTAGCACATGTTATGCTTCTTGAATGGTTCAAGCAATGGTTCTCATAATTGTGATTATGGATGATAATCAAAGCTAACATGTGGATGCTTGTTAGAGCAACAAGTTCATTGGAGACCTGCAAAGAGAATCCTCATATGGATATTAAATCTATGTCAGTGAGGAATCTCTTCATAGCAGTTGTGCAAGTATCCTTGGACTTGAGATCACCAAAGTTATCTTAAGTAGCAAGTGGTATACTTTGACTCAATAACTGATTACTTCCAACTGGGAGTGAACATAGTTAGGAGATTGGGTATATCATGACCTACTTGAAGATAGTTGAGTGATTGACAAAGGATTCACCATCCCAGATTTAACAAGGGAAGTTATCTCACATGATTCTATAATTACCTTGTTCAGTGAATCTCTGGCCAGAGTAATATGCCGAGATGGATGGAGAACCATGAAGGGCATTTTAGGAACAATGGTTAAATTAATAGAACATACATAATTAGATTTATATGAGTTGACAGAAATCCATACTCAGAATCTAATTGAGATAAGAGTGGTGAAAGGAGTAATTGCACGGTAACTGTTTCTATGGAAGGGTACAGTCAAACCACATGACTTTCCTGACATTTGGGTAGTCATGATGCCTAGCTAGAGGCCAATCATGACTTGTATAATGATGTATCAAAATATCAATAGAGATTGATAAAATGATTTAAAGGAGTTTAAATCATGTGAGTTTTAAATAGAACTCACAATTACATATTATACTGCCAACATGGACAGGAACCCAATAGGTCACACACATATAGAGAAAAGGGTAAAAAGGTAAAATGACAAGGATAATAATATTTGATATTATTATAAAGGTAGAGAGGAGAATATGATAATTATTAATTAAAGAGTTTAATTAATTATGATCAAATAAAATTGTCCGCGGAACTTTTGAGAAATGTTCTGTAAATTGGACCTAAATGAAATAATGTATTTCATGATTAATTATTATTGTCTTATAAGTGTTATAAGACTACTATAAGTGTTATAGGACTGATATAATAATTAATAGGACCATTGGAAAAATTATAAAGGGCCAAAGGAATGAAGAAGTTGGAGGAAGCCCTCCAGAAGAGGGCTACACGCCAACTCCATACAGAAGGGCTTAGAGGGATTTTTCTTGGACCAAATTAATTTATATATGTTACATAAGTGTTATGGAACTCACATATTTAATTTGGTTGGATTTGGAATCCATTTGGATATTTAAATCCAATTAGATGCACAAAGGGCCTTGTTTGTGGATTTTGTGCATGGTCTTTTATGAAAAGATTTAATTTGGATTTAATTAAGCCCAAATGATTATAATTAATTCCAGAATCCCAATTAATAATTCTCCAGCAATTTTAAAGAGCCCAATCTCATTAAGGAGTTGGAATTTTAACCTAACTATAAAAGGCCAACTAATGGGAATTAGGGTTAAGTGATTAAAACAAAAGGAAAGTCTTTTTCTCTTAATTCTCTCTCCCTTTTTGCGCCCCTTCCATTGCTAGCCTCTTGGATTTCGGCCAGCCCTAGTTGAACACCAATTTGTTGGTTCAATTTACCCCTCTCTAGTGTGGATTACTCATTGGAGGTGTTCGATTTTGGACACTGTGGTTTGCGACAACCCGGTGCGAAGTAAAATCAACTGTTCAACAAAAATCAAAGGTGATTTTTCTTATTCTCATATAGTTATATTGTGTATTCATGGCAAGATCAGATCTTATGGTTAAAAAATTTTAAAATTCCGTTCATGTATGTGATGCATGTAACTATTAAATTCCAACATGGTATCAGAGCCAGGTTTTGCCATGGATATACAATTCTATATTTTTCTGCGGAATAAGTTTTGTTTTTTTTTGAGTTATTTATTTCATGAACTTTAAAATATTAGATTTGATTGTTCATGAATGAGAAATATTGACTTCTGGTTGTATGTGTGATCAAATAAATATGGTGGAAACAAAAACGAAATTTTTGAATGATTAACATAAGGGTTTGGCGTGAAACTCATTAGGGTTTGGCGTGAAACCCTAGGTAATGTAGGGGCTGTTCTAATTTAATTTCTTATGGATCCTTTTAAAAATCATTTAGATGATATTTTATGTGTTTAATATGTGATATTAAGCCGTAGGATCGAACGGAATTAAAATCGAACAAGTTTTGCATGAAAACTAGTTTTGTCGAAAAGTTCGATAAATTGGTGTTCTTCGTGTGGTCTTGATGTGTTCTTGGTTAGAATGACTTTTGATCTTCTAAATCTGATATATATGATATATTAAAGTGTTTTTAATTAATTGGATTAATTAAAATGGGCCTTAAATTAATTTGATTAATTTTAATTCATTAAAACCACTTAATGGGCTTAATTATGTTCACGGACTTGGTTTAAATTAGTGAATGACTTGGTGGGCCCAAGGAGCTGATTTAAATTAACTATTATAAACATTAATTAAGTTAATTAATGGGTTTTAAGGGCTGGAGTGGGCTTGGCTCATTCCAAAAGGCCCAAATGGTCCAAATGACACAAAACTAGTTTGTGTGTGAACACACTTAGGGTTTTTCTTCTGTGGGTTTCGGCCTACACTTGTTTTAAGCCCAAAATTGATTCTTTTAATTATTTAATATGATTAATTAATTAAATAATCAATTTATAATTAATTAATAATCAATTTGATTGATTATTAAGACAAGAACACATGCATGCAAAAAGGTTTCCTAAAATGAAAGTTTCCAAAATGGAAAAAGTTTCCTAATTTGATCACATCATTAAAATAACTCAAAATATAGTTTCAAAGGTTGAAACAAAGTTAGTAATCCATTTCTTTATGCATTAGAAAGGCATATAAGGGTGAATGATTGGCATGATGGTTACTTATGGACAAAGCCCAATGTGATTGAGCATAATGCATGTTTTGGCCCAATGAGGACTTTCATGTCCCGGCCACTTGTTTTTGGTTTGTATTTCATTTCAAATTGTAATATGTAATTAGATTACTTAGATTAGAATTAGAAATAGAGATGGAGACCAATATCAAGGAGCAAGATGGGCCGGATGGAGATCCAACAAGCTTGAAGATAATGTAATTATTTTCTTGTTTGAATCATGCATACTACCTAGGTGTGACCTTTTGATTTCCCTCTTGGCTCGGGGAAATCAATGTAGTGAAGTCCATAACTATACCATATTTGTATGCTTATATTTATGTGATAGATATAGGATGCATACCAATGTATGCCAACCATGTATGATGAGACTTAATTAACTAAAACCCTCAAACAAATACTAAGGTATATAAGCCTTCCATTAATTTGAGGAGAACCAGAGTTCTTTATAGTGTGGGTTGTTGACCACAATCAAGCTCACATTATATCGAATATGTTCAAATCTAATTAAATGGGTCATCTTAGCTAGCCCATTAGTTTGTTGACCACAGTCAAGGCTAATGGTTCTAGAGGCAAGATTAGGGAATGCATATATGATATGCATGCATCAAGAGTTGATAACCTAATGATCCAACAGTTGTGTAGAGACACAATTGGTATAAAGATACCTACCTTTCAAGGGTATGGAATTTGGCTTGTTGACCACAGTCAAGGTCAAATTACATATCAAGGATTGGATGTTGGCCCACTAAGAAAACCATCGGGTTTTCTCGGATTATATAGTGAGGGCTATTAATTCGCAATAAAATAGTGGGAGTAAATGGATTAATTAAAGACCTTATTAATGCATATATATATATGAACATACTCTCATATCTTTTCTTTTTCACATCTAGGTCATCATCATGAGCACATCAAACATTAACATACGATCAATCTTGGATAACAAGCTGGTTGGCAACAACTATTCTGACTGGATCAGGCAAGTGAGAATTGTTCTCAGAGCTGAAAAGATCCACTATGTCTTGGATAAAGATCCACCACCACGTCCATCAGATGATGCCATTGATGAGATCAAAGGCATTTATCGAAAATACATGGAGGATAGTGAAACAGCAGCATGTCTGATGCTGGGTTCTATATCCTCGGAGCTTCAGAAGCAACATGAAATGATGGATGCTAGAACCATCGTTTTGCATCTAGAGGAGCTTTATTCTTCTCAGGCTAGAACTGAGCAATATGAGATTGCTCGAGCTCTATTTAGCTGCAAAATGGTGGAAGGCACTTCAGCTGCTACTCATGCATTGAAGATGTATGGGTATATTGAGCATTTGAGTAGACTTGGCTATGTTATGGATAATGATCTATACATAGATTTAATCTTGTACTCGTTGGCTCCAAGTTATGCACCTTTCGTGCTTAACTTCAACATGAACAAGATCCAAGTATCCATTCCTGAGTTAATCAATATGCTCAAGACAGCTGATGGATCATTTAAGAAGGATCCAAAAAGTGTCATGGTTGTCACTTCTGCAAAAGGCAAGAAGCAGAAGAAGAAGAAGATAACCAAGGTGCAGCCAAAGAATGGTGGGATCTCTAAGAAGAAGGTTGCCAAGAAAGAGAATCCCAAAGGAACTTGCTTCCATTGTGGAAAGGATGGTCATTGGAAGCGTAACTGCAAGGCCTATCTAGATTCTCTCAAGGAGAAGAAGCAAGCTGATGCTTCTACTTCAGGTATTCATATGATTGAAATTAATACTTATTCTATTACTTCAAAACAATCTTGGGTATTAGATACCGGATGTGGATCTCATTTATGTAATGATCTACAGGGGCTTAGAAGCTTTAGAAGAGTTGGAAAGGCAGAGATATGTTTGCAGTCAGCTACTGGACAAAACATCTCTACAACAGTTGTGGGGACTTACTATTTGCCTCTTCCTAGTGGATTAGTACTGGAATTAAATAATTGTTATTATGTTCCAGCTTTGTCCAAGAGTATTATTTCTTTCAGTTGTTTGATGAACGATTATGATATTTCTTTAAAGGACAAATGTTGTTACATTTTTAAGAACAATATATTTTATGCAAAAGCTATCATTGAGAATGGTATATTTGTTCTTGATTTAATTAAAGAAGTACATAATGTGGATACCAAGAGAATGAAACATGATAATCTAAATACCTCATACTTATGGCATTGTCGTTTAGGCCACATAAATGAAAAACGCATGACCAAATTGCACAAGTCAGGTGATTTGGGATCATTTGATTATGAATCATTTGATACATGCGAATCTTGTTTATTGGGAAAAATGACAAAAGCTCCCTTTGTTGGCAAAGGAGAACGAGCTAAAATGGTTTTGGACTTAGTACATTCAGATGTATGTGGTCCAATGACTACACATGCTAGAGGAGGTTACTCCTACTTCATTACTTTCATAGATGATTATTCCAGGTTTGGATACATCTATCTAATGAAATATAAGTCTGAAGCATTTGAAAAGTTCAAAGAATTCAGAAATGAAGTAGAGAAACAACTTGGCAAAAGTATTAAAACACTTAGATCAGATCGAGGTGGAGAATACTTAAGTCAAGAGTTTCAGGATTATCTTAGAGATAATGGGATTTTATCTCAATGGACACCTCCATATACACCACAACACAATGGTGTATCCGAAAGGAGGAACCGAACACTATTAGATATGGTTCGATCAATGATGAGCCGAGCGGACTTGCCTAAGTCCTTTTGGGGATATGCACTAGAAACTGCTGTTTATGTGTTAAATAGAGTTCCTAGTAAATCGGTTGATGTTACTCCATATGAGATGTGGAATAACAAGAAACCCACGCTTTCTCATATGAAAGTATGGGGTTGTCCTACTTATGTGAAGAGGACAATGTCAGACAAACTGGATGTTAAGTCTGACAAATGTTTATTTGTGGGATATCCAAAAGAAACGTTTGGATATTATTTCTTTCATCCCTTAGAACAAAAGGTGTTTGTTTCAAGGCATGTTGTCTTCTTGGAAAGAGAATTTCTCCTACGAGAGGACAGTGGGAGTAAAATTGAGCTTGGTGAAGTTCAGGACCCACAAATAGAAGTAGATCAACCGATTGAACCCGAAACTGAATTTCATAATGATGAGATTACAGTTGATCCTGATTATACACAAAATCCTAGAAGATCTACTAGGATGCATTCTATCCCTGTGAGATATGGATTTCACGTTGATTCGGATAGAGGCATAACTGTAGTAGAGGACAATGAGCCTACAAGCTATCAAGAAGTTTTGAACAGTTCAGAACCTGATTTAAGGCTTAAGGCTATACAGTCCGAAATGGACTCCATGTATGAGAATAAAGTATGGACTTTAACTCAACCACCTGAAGGGATAAAGCCCATAGGGTGCAAATGGGTCTTCAAAAAGAAGACTGACATGGAAGGTAATATAGTTACCTATAAAGCTCGCTTAGTAGCAAAAGGTTATCGTCAAAAAGAAGGTATTGACTATGACGAAACTTTTTCTCCTGTAGCGATGCTTAAGTCCATAAGAATACTTTTAGCCATTGCAGCTCATTATGATTATGAGATTTGGTAGATGGATGTGAAGACAGCTTTCCTTAATGGAAACCTTACCGAGGATGTGTATATGACACAACCAGAAGGATTCACATCAGGAAATGGCGAAAAGGTATGCAAGCTTCAAAGATCCATTTATGGATTGAAGCAAGCCTCTAGGAGCTGGAACATACGATTCAATGAGACAATAAAAGAGTTTGGTTTCTCACAGAATGAAGATGAACCTTGTGTGTATAAAAGGGTCAGTGGGAGTGCAATTGTCTTCCTAGTTCTATATGTAGATGACATATTGATCATGGGAAATGACATTTCTCTTCTCCAATCTGTTAAAATATGGTTATCCAAGCAATTCGCCATGAAAGACCTTGGAGAAGCATCCTATATTCTGGGAATAAGGATCTATAGAGATAGATCCAATAGGTTGCTAGGTCTTTCTCAGAGTACATATATAGATAAAGTATTGAAGAGGTTCAATATGGATCTCTCTAAGAAAGGGTTTATACCTGTGGTGCATGGGAAACACCTTTCTAAGTCTATGTGTCCACAGACACTGGAGGATAGCGAGAGCATGAATAGAATACCATATGCATCTGCAATTGGTTCTATCATGTATGCTATGTTATGTACACGTCCAGATGTAGCATTTGCTTTGAGTGTCACAAGCAGATTCCAATCTAATTTTGGAGAGGAACATTGGGCAGCTGTCAAGAATATTGTTAAGTACTTGAGAAGGACTAAGGATATATTCTTGGTATATGGAGAGGGCAGTTTGGAAGTAAATGGGTATACAGATGCCAGCTTCCAATCTGACAAAGATGATTGTAAATCACAATCTGGTTATGTGTTCATAATGGGAGGAGGAGCAGTTAGTTGGAAAAGTTCCAAACAAGAAACAACTGCTAATTCCACGACGGAAGCTGAGTACATTGCTGCTTCAGAAGCAGCCAAAGAAGCAGTCTGGATCAAAAAGTTCATAACCGAACTAGGAGTGGTGCCTAGCATTATTGATCCGATTCCTTTATATTGTGACAACAATGGAGCCATTACGCAAGCAAAGGAACCACGGTCTCATCAGCGATCCAAGCATGTTCTCAGACGCTACCATCTCATAAGGGAAATAGTAGCTAGAAATGATGTGAAAATAGAAAGGGTTCCCACAGATGACAATGTGGCGGATCCCCTCACTAAAGCACTTTCCCAGATTAAGCATGATCACCATATAAATAGCATGGGTCTGAGACATATGAGTGATTGGCTCTAGTGCAAGTGGGAGATTGTTAGAGAGTATGCCCTAGAGCCCATGTAATAGGGATGTTTTTCATATGTATGAAATTTATATTCTTAATAAAAGGCATCATTCATTTATTAATGCTGTGTTTGAATACATGAGTTTGTAAATCTTAAATTAATAAATGAAGTCCTAGATATTATAAACACAGTGCAAAGGCAATCATGAAGGTGTTCATGATGTGAGATGTCTATTGCATGCAAATATGTTAATATCTAAATATCCCTAGTCATAGAATTAACAAGATAGGACATTGTTAATTCGGACAGACTAGCACATGTTATGCTTCTTGAATGGTTCAAGCAATGGTTCTCATAATTGTGATTATGGATGATAATCAAAGCAAACATGTGGATGCTTGTTAGAGGAACAAGTTCATTGGAGACCAGCAAAGAGAATCCTCATATGGATATTAAATCTATGTCAGTGAGGAATCTCTTCATAGCAGTTGTGCAAGTATCCTTGGACTTGAGATCACCAAAGTTATCTTAAGTAGCAAGTGGTATACTTTGACTCCATAACTGATTACTTCCAACTGGGAGTGAACATAGTTAGGAGATTGGGTATATTATGACCTACTTGAAGATAGTTGAGTGATTGACAAAGGATTCACCATCCCAGATTTAACAAGGGAAGTTATCTCACATGATTCTATAATTACCTTGTTCAGTGAATCTCTGGCCAGAGTAATATGTCGAGATGGATGGAGATCCATGAAGGGCATTTTAGGAACAATGGTTAAATTAATAGAACATACATAATTAGATTTATATGAGTTGACAGAAATCCATACTCAGAATCTAATTGAGATAAGAGTGGTGAAAGGAGTAATTTCACGGTAACTGTTTCTATGGAAGGGTACAGTCAAACCACATGACTTTCCTGACATTTGGGTAGTCATGATGCCTAGATAGAGGCCAATCATGACTTGTATAATGATGTATCAAAATATCAATAGAGATTGATAAAATGATTTAAAGGAGTTTAAATCATGTGAGTTTTAAATAGAACTCATAATTACATATTATACTGCCAACATGGACAGGAACCCAATAGGTCACACACATATAGAGAAAAGGGTAAAAAGGTAAAATGACAAGGGTAATAATATTTGATATTATTATAAAGGTAGAGAGGAGAATATGATAATTATTAATTAAAGAGTTTAATTAATTATGATCAAATAAAATTGTCCGCGGAACTTTTGAGAAATGTTCTGTAAATTGGACCTAAATGAAATAATGTATTTCATGATTAATTATTATTGTCTTATAAGTGTTATAAGACTACTATAAGTGTTATAGGACTGATATAATAATTAATAGGACCATTGGAGAAATTATAAAGGGCCAAAGGAATGAAGAAGTTGGAGGAAGCCCTCCAGAAGAGGGCTACACGCCAACTCCATACAGAAGGGCTTAGAGGGCTTTTTCTTGGACCAAATTAATTTATATATGTTACATAAGTGTTATGGAACTCACATATTTAATTTGGTTGGATTTGGAATCCATTTGGATATTTAAATCCAATTAGATGCACAAAGGGCCTTGTTTGTGGATTTTGTGCATGGTCTTTTATGAAAAGATTTAATTTGGATTTAATTAAGCCCAAATGATTATAATTAATTCCAGAAGCCCAATTAATAATTCTCCAGCAATTTTAAAGAGCCCAATCTCATTAAGGAGTTGGAATTTTAACCTAACTATAAAAGGCCAACTAATGGAAATTAGGGTTAAGTGATTAAAACAAAAGGAAAGTCTTTTTCTCTTAATTCTCTCTCCCTTTTTGCGCCACTTCCATTGCTAGCCTCTTGGATTTCGGCCAGTCCTAGTTGAACACCAATTTGTTGGTTTAATTTACCCCTCTCTAGTGTGGATTACTCATTGGAGGTGTTCGATTTTGGACACTGTGGTTTGCGACAACCCGGTGCGAAGTAAAATCAACTGTTCAACAAAAATCAAAGGTGATTTTTCTTATTCTCATATAGTTATATTGTGTATTCATGGCAAGATCAGATCTTATGGTTAAAAAATTTTAAAATTCCGCTCATGTATGTGATGCATGTAACCATTAAATTCCAACACACCTAACGTGCTCGTAACAGAGTGACAAGTATGGGTATGCTTGGGCATGCACTAATCCATGTTAGAGAGCATGAGAGAAGTAAAGGGATTACCCCTCTCGATAAGAGAGAAAATATCGTCGGCCACTTGATCAGTGAACTGAGAAGTGTATGGCAATACCTAGATGAAATAATGAGTAATCATTATTTATCTGAAAGTTCAGTGTTATTGGAATATCAAAAAAGGAATTAGTATATATAAGGATGATTGGTTTCATGCCTTATATTAATTCTGATATTTAAGGGTAAGGGACTATGCAAAATTGCATTAGGTCACTAAATGCCATTTGCATTTTCATTTAATTTTGAATGCTATAATATCTTGTTAGAGAATATATATAGCCTTTGAATTAATTTATTAATTCATTGCCAATATTAAATGGACCTATAGGATCGTACACAAAGCATTGGGCTTAAAATATTTAAATAGTGTATTGGCATTAATTTGGCTTTTATTTAAAGTCAAATTAATGCATATAATGGGTAAATAGTTTTTTGCCTTAAACAGCTAGTTGTTTAAGGCAAATCTGTTAAACAAGTTTTTTGCTTTAAACAGCTAGCTGTTTAAGGCAAATCTGCTTAACAGTTTTTTTGCCTTAAACAGCTAGCTATTTAAGGCAAATCTGTTAAACTATCATTTTGCCTTAAACAGCTAGCTATTTAAGGCAAATCTGTTAACAATTGGTCCACGAGAGAAATTTATTGGCATGTACTAGGTTTAATTTTAATTAATTAATTATCTATGTATAATTAAGTTAATTAAGTATTAAATCCTAAATTGTATTTAATCAAAATATAATACTTGAGAGGGAATTAATGTGGCCGAAATTCAAGCTAGGAATCCTAGTTGAATTCGGCAACCAATTACCCTAAATAAGTAAGTTTGTTTTGATTAAATGTCTTATGCCATTTTAAATTAATTTGAATTTAAAACCTAATAGAGTTTGAATTAATTTAAATTACTTAATTAGGAAGTGATGGAGGCTGAAAATATTCCTAATTCTAAGGGATTTCGGCATTACCTATCTTTCCTAAATTAATGATATAAATTGATTAATTCTATTTTGACCTAGGTGACAATTTCTCTCTAGTGCCGCCACTCTCAAGAGAAAGAATTCTTTCTTCATCTCTTGTGTTCTTGGGCAGCAATAGCAACCTAAAGGAAGAACAAGATCAAATCTTGTGGCTTCAAACCATTCCCATTGACGAATACACAATCATAGAGCTAGCACTCTTGATTTTAAGCCATCCTTGCTAGTGTGTGTGTGAGCATAGAGAAGAGTGGCGCAAAGGCAGCTCTTTGGCATTGGTGATCAAGATCTAAGGCATATAAGTCCATCTTATTTGATGGTCATCATCAAAATCAAGTTTTGAAGTGCATCTAAGCTTGTAAGTTTTTAAAAAAAGACTCTAAAATTGCATGTTTCGATTCTTTATAGTATATCACGTGGCATGAATGATCAATATTTTTATTTTTTTCACTGCGTGATCTTCATGTATATGCCATGTGATATCCCTTCATATACATGCATTCATAAATTCATATAACAATACGAGTATTGATATTTGAACATATATCATCGCGATCATGTACTTTAACATGTTATCATTCAGGCACCACATATGAATATAGTCATACTAAAATATTTCTTATTTCATAGTATAAGTGTATGATCAAATTAAAACCTACTCTATCATTAAAGTATAAACATGTAAGAATAATTGCGTATAACAAGCATGTACATAAGTTTGATCATATATGAATATTTTTATATCATTATCAATAATCGTTACTTATGTACATTTATGATTATATATAGACCTTTATCAAAAATTCATTTTACATGCCATATATAACTCAATGTGCTTCAATATAGGCACACATTTATCATAACAACATTTAAACATTTATATGAAATACATTAAAAATTTTGCCTCCAAAATTCTGCACAGAGGCAGAATTATGGATCAACTTGTGTGCCATTTTTGATTTGGAAAATGTCATTTTTAGGCCAAGTGACCTTCTACAAACTTCTTCCCCTATGGGTCCAATTTTCAAAACATCAAGATTCATCTTAATATAATATCTGTAACTCAAGATATTCGAGAAAAACCATAGACTGTTCATACTACCAAAAAAATAATTTTTTTATTGCCATTTATAAAATTCATAGAATAAAAAGAGGAAAGAATTAGACCAAATTTCCTTCATCAAAGTTATGGTCCTAGGTACTTAGTTTACCCAGAATTTCACAGCATAACATTTTGATGCCTTTACCAAGACTTATACCCGAAATACTAAAATTTGTTCCTTAACAGTACAAACAGTTCTTACGAGTTCATGCTAAAATTTGATATGCTTGGGAATAAAAATAGGCATTTCTTCCTTCATATGAAATTTATATTTAGAAGTCTATTTGTCATAGAATTTAACCTTATATCATTCCAACTACTGTACACAAAAATATATCATAATTTCTACAATCTGTTCCAGAATCGAAATCAATAGCTCTCATGAATTTCAATTAAATATTTGAATGACTTAAAGAAAAATTTAGTGCTAGGTCCCTTCTACAAATTTAATATTTCTTATGTAACCTTAGGAATTGGAATGGTCACAATTAGAGTTTTCTAACTCAATTTATGGTAACATTACAGCCATTAATTCATAAGATTTCCATGTCCTCACTTGTAATACTTTTTAAAATTATTACTCTTTTTAATTGATCATACTATCAAACATTTAAATCATAATTCAACTCTAATTATCCACATGCAAGTATGAAAATCCTAATTCCCATACCATGGCCGAATTTCCTTTTATCTTCAATCTTTTGCAAGTCCTTTCCCTTTGTTCTTTCTACCTTCTTCTGCTTTGTCAATAAATTTATTCATTAAACTTAAATTTCCAGCATCTTACTCAACCAGCACTCAACAAAATAAGAAGAATAAGAAGAAGAAAAAGAAGATATGAACCAAATTAAAATTATTACCTTAATGATTTACACCTAATTGTTCTTGAATAATCAACATGCAAAAGGTTTTATTCAATAATTCTTAGAGAGATTGAAATGATTTAAGAAAGTGAATGAGAAAGAAAGAAAAAAATCTGTATTTTCCACTAAGTGATGTTGTCCACCTCTCTCTTTAAATCCTTCTCTAATTTTAAGCTTTTATAATGACAAGGAAAACTCCCTTCTTAGTCCTTCCACATTTTGCATGTCACACATAATTCCTTCTAACTTTTGCATGTTACACAATGACCATACCTCTTTTATGCTTCTCTTAAATCAACCCCTTATTTCTTCCCTTTATTTATAATTAACCCCTTCAAATGCCATATTAACAAATTGACCCTTAAATTTACACGTCATGCTTCAATTACGCCCTTGAATAATATTAAACCAAAATAATAAATTTTATTTTCAAGCAATTAATATAATAAAAAGAATTTATTACTTGTCTTATACCCTATACATGAAATATACACTCTTAATTTATTCTTAATCGAATATAATCCTATTAAAGCATGCATCTCTAACTAGGATCGTGTTAAGGGTCTCACACAATGCCCTAATTTTCATCCAAAATATGCCCAAATCTCATTTTTGTAAATATACATGCAAGGACCAATGTCCTTATCCAAGTGAACTCAATTAATTTTCCGATGTATGTATGATTTTATCTTTACATTTATTCTTATATTCTTTAATGCTTTCTATGCCATACCTTTATAGCTTTCCAATGTGCTTAAGTGCATCTTATTTTTTCCAGTATGATATCACATGTGAAAAAAGATGTAAAATAAATTAATTACTAAATCTTATTTATATAATGCTAATCAAAGGTACAAATAAGAGTGAGATCCCGAACTATCTCTTGTTTTGATCTCATAAGGTTATAACTCATTTTTTTAATATTTTATTAGATGGCGACTCATTGATACCTACCTTGTGGTGTCCAGCAGATATCCTTGTAGGTTGATCATCAACAATAGATAGGAATAAAACCTTACTATTGTAAAACAATCATCCTTCACTAGTCAAATAAACCTTTATTCGATCTCGAGCTCTAAAATTAGGCGTTTGAGAGCAAACCAGATGCCTATGGGGTTCAGCGCATGTCACAATATCACATGATTATACATTCCAAATATAGGTGGCAAATGGGTCAAGTTAAGCAGATTTGAGTTGAGTAATAAATGGGCCATTATTTATAGGTCAATGTTTAAATGGTCAAGATGAACTGAATTCTTATTGGACCGAAATAGGCTGAGTTTTGATCGAACTGAGATATGTAGGGTCTAATTCAAGCCTAACCAAAATTTAAAGGTTTCTTTTATGCACAAGCCTGCACAAATAAAATATAGGACTATTTCAGGCCGAATTAGGTTGAGATGTGTAACACCCATATACTCGAAGCATTATGGATTTGGGTGATGAATGTTACATTACTTATAATCTTAAAATCCCATATGAAATTTAAACTTTATTGTAAAGCTTTAATTTATATAAAGTTTCTTTGCTTGTATATATTTTTTTACAAAAAATCGAATAAAGTTTTCCCTATACGAGTCTCTATCCTCCTAGAAGACAATTAAGAAAAACACTGTATGATATCATTCACGTATTTAGACTCCATTTGCATCCAATAAATACTCAATATTTTCCCAACCTCCTCAATAACATCAACACATAGAAATATTTCCATCTATAATAATAAAATTTAAATACCTCATAATATAAATTTACTTCAATAAGAGTTATCATAATCTGCCACTATATAAATGTAATTACACAAATTCTTTAATATTTAAAGTTGGATATCAACAAGTGAATCCAAAAATTTTCACTTCAATATAAAAGTTGACAATTTGAGGGTCCTCTATGATTTTTCCAAGTAATTGAAATCCCAAATAACAAAATAAAAATTTCCAAGCTAAAGTATCCATCCCAAAGTCAAGAATTTATCCTCACTTTTTGGTAGATCCCTGGTTTGCTATTTGATAAAAATACTTGTGTACCTACACATAAAAATAAAATTATACGTGCTAAATATATTGCTTAGTGACAACCTGTAATGCTTGCTCTTATTCCTTTTTATTTACATCTTTCTTTATTAAATTGTTTGCACATACATACATATAAATTAAACATACTTAAAGTATCATTACAAATAAATTCATTACATATGTTTAAATTCTTTACATTGAGCACTTTACAAAAATAACTCTACTTCAAAACTAGTCGTCACTTGTTATCCTCGCTAATGGCCTACAGATGTTGACTTGAAAATGGCACTTATAGTCCACACTTATAAACCTATATGGGAAGAACACTTGTGTTGAGCATTAGCTCAGTGGGTAGTAAAAATAAAACAATGCAATTGACTTCTAGTCAAAGTCTCACACAAAACACAACATACTACTTCACAAAATATAGAAATTTTGATAAGCAACATACTATATCCTGTTGTAATGTACATACACACACTCAAGGTGATAATTTTATGCATTTGGTGACATTTCAATATCATTATGACATTTAATTACACTAACACTATCAAGAGGAATCACTAACATTCATTAAAGCACTTATACTTTTATACCATTATTCATTCACTATCATTCACTTATCACATCACTACTCTTATTTCAAAACCTGATTTTCCAATAATGGTGGATACGGGTACAAACAAGCGATATTGACAAGCAGTATCATTTGGGCGAGATATAATAGTCTCGGATGAAGCAACACTGATAAATAGTATCATACGGACAGAACATAATATTCTCAAATCAGATCTCAATAAGTCACAAATGACTCAAAAATATTGCATTTGATACATTTAAAATCATGGCATTAATACAGTCAATATAACATGCAATTATTTCTATATATCTTATCATTCTTATTCAAGTACCCAAAGGATACATTATAACATGTTCATCATTCACTTAGTTACATATAACATTGCTAATATAACTATTTATATTCATTTATGTTTATTAACTTTACAAGTTCTTATGCACTAGGACTTAGTATTTAACTTGACTTCACTAGTTCATTATGTTTTACACTCACTTTATGTCATTTATTACTCTTATTTTTACACTTGAAACACTCTAACAGTATTTAGGGAGGTCTAGGTGTGCTTTGATAACAATGTTGAACCTTAAAATCAAGTTTAGAAAGAGGCAGGGAAGGGTGATGGTCGGTAGTTTATACATGCTGACCATGATATAAATGTCATTTTGGTTCTGTACTGATTTTGGACTACCCCACAGTCAATACCAGAAGAGTGTTGACCGTGACCTAGGTTATGGAAAGGGGTCATGGTCAGTAGGTAATACTTGCTGACTTTGATGTAAGTTTCATTTTGGTTCTAGACTGAATTTGAACTATGTCACAGTTATACTTGTTGACTGTGAGGTCCATTATGCCAAGAGGTAGATTTCTAGTCTAGAATTATACACACTTTTATACCTATAAAAAATTATTTTTAGCCAAAATTGCCTTTTACAAAGTTGTTCCTATATGTCTTTAGTTTTCAAAACATAAAAAATAACTCAATTATGAGATCTAAATCTCAAGATATTACTAAAAAATTGCAGACTATTCCAAATGACAAACAACAAAGGTCTGTCAACTTCAAGCTCTATTTTGAACACCTTAGAGGCATATTCAAGTTTCAGGGTCTCCTATAAAATTTTAGATCTATATTTTTTCTTTCATTTACAACTAAAATCACTTAATTTTGACATCTACAAAAAATTTTATACTCTTTACACTAAAACTGGTTTAAGTAAACCCCAAATAAATTTTCACTATATCACTTTCTAATGTACTAGTCATATTTTTCATGCACTATATCACCATTTTCTTCATTATAACATCAATTATAGATCATCTACACTACATATAATAATTTGATTCAATTACAAACATATAACACAAGAATATAAACTCTCATACCTTATTGATGCTCCAACCACCTTCTTCAATTTCTCTCTACCTTTTTCTTTGCTCTTTTTTATTCTTCTTTCTTTAAAGAACAAATCACATATAAACATCCACTTAAACTCTTCAAACTCAATTCTTGCCATATAAAACAAATAGAATAGGTAAAGAAGAAGTTGTTACCTTTAATTATCTATCCACTAAATTCTCTCTCTTTACCAAACTATACTTGAAATTAAGGGTTGTTTGGGGGTTAGAGAGGCTGAAATTTAAAAGAGAAATGGCTAACTTCTTGGATTATTAATATGGCTGGCCATCTAAGCCTTAAATCCCTTAAATCTTATTCCTTTCTCAAGAGAGCTCTCGAAAAAGATAGATGTCTTAATCTAATTTGTGTCCTTGCTAAATCTCATTACTTGTATTCCTATAACTGCATCTTTATCCCAATTAAATACTATCCAATACGATCTCTTTCTACTTCTCTTATTCTCTATTTTTCATGTTTAGATTCAATCTAACTTTATCATCTCTTTATAACTGTACTCTTCTCTCACTATCATATCATCATTGCACTCAATGTATATCTTGTCAGTTTCCCTTCCAATTAGGGCTTTTGTATGTAATTTAATACTTTTCATATCTTATGAAATGATGCTGCTGCAATGCTATTGAAGAATGATATAATGCATTTGTATGCTTTTTGTGTAAAATAAATGTTTTCCCCATCCCCTGCTATGACGTGTGTAATCAATTGCCCACACTATTAAGGAATCATTGACATGTGCACAGAACATCATACCCAATCTGAATGCACTTTCATATCAACTTCATATGAGGGCTTCCATACTTTATACTATCTGTCGAACATAAGGATATTTGCACTAACCCTTTGCACTACACTAGATTTACACTTTTAACTATCTATACTTTAACTAGAATCCGATTCTTTCTTTACTCTCTGCAAGACAACATCTACTTTAAAGCCACAACACTACATAGATACATATCTCTAATCTATTCTCTAATACATTATTGCCCAGAACCGCCTAAACCTTTGCCCTGATACCACAATTAATGCTCGCTCTTATTCCTTTTTATTTACATCTTTCTTTATTAAATTGTTTGCACATATAGACATACATATATATAAATTAAACATACTTAAAGTATCATTACAAATTAATTCAATACATATGTTTAAATTCTTTAAATTGAGCACTTTACAAAAATAACTCTACTTCAAAACTAGTCATCACTTGCTATCCTCTCTAATAGCTTGCAGATGTTGACTTAAAAATGGCACTTATACTCCACATTTATGAACTTATAAGGGAAGAACACCCGTGTTGAGCTATAGCTCAATGGGGAGTAAAAACAAAATAATACAATTGACTTCTAGCCGAAGTCTCACACAAAACACAACATACTACTTCTCAATATATAGAAATTTTGTGAGCAACATACTATATCCCATTGTAATGCATATACACAGACTCAAGGAGATAATTTTATGCATTTAGTAACATTTCAATATCATTATCACATCTAATTACACTAACACTATCAAGAGGAAACACTAACATTCATTGAAGCACTTATACTTTTATACCATTGTTCATTCACTTATCACATCACTACTCTTGTTTCATAACCTAAATTTCCAATAATGGTGGATACGGGTACAAACATGTGAAACTGACAAGCAGTATCATATGGGCGAGATATAATAGTCTCAAATCGGGCAACACTAAAAAATAGTATCATATGGGCGAGACATAATAGTCTCAAATCAGGCGACACCCTTAGTTATCGTAACACTAGGCAACTGAAATAACTCTCCCCTTCATAGGCATGCCTATCTATCCACTATTATGTAAAATTCAGGTCTCAATAAGTCATTAATCACTCAAGAATATCACATTTGATGCATTTAAAATCATGGAAGTAATACACTCAATATGACATGCAATCATTTCATTTCATTATATCATATCATTCTTTTTCAAGTACCCAAAGGATACAATATAACATGTTCATAATTCATTTAGTTGCATACAACATTGCTAATATAACTATTTATATTCATTTATGTTTATTAACTTTACAAGTTCTTATGTACTAAGACTTAGTATTTAACTTTACTTCACTAGTTCATTATGTTTTACACTCATTTTATATCACTTATTACTCTTGTTTTTACACTTAAAACACTCTAACAGCGTTTAGGGAGGTCTATGTGTGTTTTGATAACAATGTGGAACATTAAAATCAAGTTTAAAAAGAGGTAAGGAAAGGTTACAGTCAGTAGCTTATACCTGTTGACCATGATATAGATGTCATTTTGGTTCTATACTGATTTTGGACTACCTCACGGTCAGTACCAGAAGAATGCTGATTGTGATCTAGGTTACGGAAGGGGGTCATGGTCAGTAGGTAATACCTGCTGACTGTGATGTAAGTTCCATTTTGGTTTTAGACTGAATTTGAAATATATCACGGTTAGTAGGTTAGGTCCATTATGCCTAGAGGCAGATTTCCAATCTCGACTTTTACACACTTTTAGACCTGTAAAAATTCATTTTTAGCCAAAATGGCCTTCTACAAAGTTTTTTCTTTATGTCTCTATTTTTTAAAATATCATAAATCACTCAATTATGAGATCTTAATCTTAAGATGTCATTAAAATATTACAGACTATTCCAAATGACAAACAGCAAAGGTTTGTCAACTTAAAGCTAAATTTTGAACCTTAAAGGCATATTCAAGTTTTGGATTCTTCTATAAAATTTTAGATCTATATTTTATCATTCATTTTCAACTAGAATAACTTCATTTAGACATCTACATAAAATTTTATGCTCTTTACATTAAAATTGGTTTAAGTGAACCCTAAACAGATTTTCACTATATCACTTTCTAATGCACTAGTAATCTTTTCCATGCACTATATCACCATTTTCTTCATTATAATATCAATTATAGATCATCTACACTACATATAACAATTTGATTCAATTATAAACACATAAAACAAGAACATAAACTCCCATACCTTATTAATGCTCCAACCACCTTCTTCAATTTCTCTCTACCTCTTTTATTTGCTCTTTCTTATTCTTTTTTATTTAAAGAACAAATCACATATAAACATCCATTTAAACTAGTCAAACTCAATTCTTATCATATAAAACAAATATAAGAGGTAAAGAAGAAGTTGCTACCTTTAATTATTTATCCACTAAATTCTCTCTCTTCACCAAACTATACTTGAAATTAAGGATTGTTTAGGGGTTAGAGAGGCTGAAATTTGAAAGAGAAATGGTTGCCTTCTTGGATTATTAATGCGGTCGACCATCTAAGCCTTAAATCCCTTAAATTGTCTTCCTTTCTTAAGAGAGCTCTCAAAAAAGATAGATGTCTTCATCTAATTGGTTCACTAGGTGAGTCATTATTTATTTGCCGTTTACTCCCTCTTATTAAACTTAATTACCAATTACATATTCTAATAACTCTTTCTCACACAGTAATCCCCACTTATTTAGTAATAATACACATTTACTAGTAATTTGACAATTTACAAAATTGCCCTTCATATTTGCATTAATATCATTTACGTCCCAATTGTTTAATTAATAGTTCTTTTACACAAAACCATTATCCAATCTCTTTCTACACTATACACTAATCCGATTAGGGTATATTTTGGGGCCTTACACAACCACTAACTTTACTTTCCTAAAATAATCTTCAGCTTGACAACCTATAAGGATAAACATCTATGCTAAGCTATAAATTTTAGTAGGAAACATAAATAATGTGGATGAAATATCTCAAAAGTCATAAAAAAAATAAACATATACACTTAAAATCATGATATTATACAAAAAAAATTAACTAGAATAAATAATAGAAATAAGTTTAAAGCATTTTAGGGCATTAATCAGTGTCATTTAGTTCTTATATTCAACCACATATTATCAATCACTTATTTATCAATTCCTTATTACGTTATAAATATTCATGTAGCACTTAAGATCATATGCATCAATTTGACTTTCTTGATTCCTATAATTCATTCTTGGTTAGTCTTAGTGACTTATACAACTTTCATTTGTACATGTTAATACCAAGCTAGATTCATAGAAAAATCCCATTAATTAATCCTAAGATACTAAGTTAATTAACTAGTTCTATATGTATATATTCTAACTAAAAATTTCCATGATATATAAATATTTACATTACTATCATATGCATCAACTGCATTTATTAATGACTTAATGTTATTATCATTATTAAGCCATTCATTTCATTTCTTAGGTACAGTTCTAATTTACTAATACATTGAAATAATAGTTTATTTGTCCCATGAATCAAATCAAATTGTATACATAAGCTGTGAGTTCATAATTCAATTGTTCTTATATGTAAAGAGTCACACATGTCATATATCAATGTTGTAGGAAATATATAACTATAGAGAATGTGTATTAGCCAATATTATTATTGATATGACATTAGTAATGTACAAATTCATATACATATAACTTGTAATCCTAAGTATAGAAAACATTGTGAAATTACATCAATCATTACATACATGCGATATTAAAATACTATATCTATATATTTAAAATACAACTTCACTTAGTATTATGTTTTCCATATACAATACATGGATTTATATAAAGATAATAAGTAGATCAAGTCAAGAATTATCTTGTCTCTATCTTTTAGTCTTACTTGATGCTTTTTCCATATTCTATATTAAGCCTGCACTTTTTTAAAAAAATGGAAAACAGGCGATACTATGGTACCTAAGGTACAACAAGGATACCCAAAGATATTAGACTATAAACCTAAATGGGGTCAGATCTGTACTATAGATCGGTTAAGTAGACCCAAATGGGGTTGGTCAATGATCCAAACGGGATCGATTTTGTGATCCAAACGGGATTGATACTATGTTATGACCCTTATAGGCATGTCTATCTACCCACATCCTAGACATAGATGCAAGTAACCGAAACCTCTTAACTTTAACTTTCTATACTTTTCTCTTTTCATTTCATGTGTGTGTATATGTATAAGCATTATGTCATGTATATATTCAAGTATATACATTATGTACTTGTAATCAATATAAAAGCATGAAACTCATCATCTGTATATGAATGTGATACTTATCATCATGCTATCCTGAATTTCCTTATTCAAATGATATGTGTATACATATTTGTATCTCACTTTTCTTCAAGCATACACTATGATTTAAAAACACATATTAAGTATGCTTATATTTTCATGCTTGCACATTACATTACCATAATTGTATAATTGTTAGAGAGTATGCCCTAGAGCCCATGTAATAGGGATGTTTTTCATATGTATGAAATTTATATTCTTAATAAAAGGCATCATTCATTTATTAATGCTGTGTTTGAATACATGAGTTTGTAAATCTTAAATTAATAAATGAAGTCCTAGATATTATAAACACAGTGCAAAGGCAATCATGAAGGTGTTCATGATGTGAGATGTCTATCGCATGCAAATGTGTTAATATCTAAATATCCCTAGTCATAGAATTAACAAGATAGGACATTGTTAATTCGGACAGACTAGCACATGTTATGCTTCTTGAATGGTTCAAGCAATGGTTCTCATAATTGTGATTATGGATGATAATCAAAGCTAACATGTGGATGCTTGTTAGAGGAACAAGTTCATTGGAGACCTGCAAAGAGAATCCTCATATGGATATTAAATCTATGTCAGTGAGGAATCTCTTCATAGCGGTTGTGCAAGTATCCTTAGACTTGAGATCACCAAAGTTATCTTAAGTAGCAAGTGGTATACTTTGACTCCATAACTGATTACTTCCAACTGGGAGTGAACATAGTTAGGAGATTGGGTATATCATGACCTACTTGAAGATAGTTGAGTGATTGACAAAGGATTCACCATCCCAGATTTAACAAGGGAAGTTATCTCGCATGATTCTATAATTGCCTTGTTCAGAGAATCTCTGGCCAGAGTAATATGCCGAGATGGATGGAGATCCATGAAGGGCATTTTAGGAACAATGGTTAAATTAATAGAACATACATAATTAGATTTATATGAGTTGACAGAAATCCATACTCAAAATCTAATTGAGATAAGAGTGGTGAAAGGAGTAATTGCACGGTAACTGTTTCTATGGAAGGGTACAGTCAAACCACATGACTTTCCTGAAATTTGGGTAGTCATGATGCCTAGCTAGAGGCCAATCATGACTTGTATAATGATGTATCAAAATATCAATAGAGATTGATAAAATGATTTAAAGGAGTTTAAATCATGTGAGTTTTGAATAGAACTCACAATTACATATTATACTGCCAACATGGACAGGAACCCAATAGGTCACACACATATAGAGAAAAGGGTAAAATGGTAAAATGACAAGGATAATAATATTTGATATTATTATAAAGGTAGAGAGGAGAATATGATAATAATTAATTAAAGAGTTTAATTAATTATGATCAAATAAAATTGTCCGCGGAACTTTTGAGAAATGTTCTGTAAATTGGACCTAAATGAAATAATGTATTTCATGATTAATTATTATTGTCTTATAAGTGTTATAAGACTACTATAAGTGTTATAGGACTGATATAATAATTAATAGGACCATTGGAGAAATTATAAAGGGCCAAAGGAATGAAGAAGTTGGAGGAAGCCCTCCAGAAGAGGGCTACATGCCAACTCCATACAGAAGGGCTTAGAGGGCTTTTTCTTGGACCAAATTAATTTATATATGTTACATAAGTGTTATGGAACTCACATATTTAATTTGGTTGGATTTGGAATCCATTTGGGTATTTAAATCCAATTAAATGCACAAAGGGCCTAGTTTGTGGATTTTGTGCATGGTCTTTTATGAAAAGTTTTAATTTGGATTTAATTAAGCCCAAATGATTATAATTAATTCCAGAGGCCCAATTAATAATTCTCCAGCAATTTTAAAGAGCCCAATCTCATTAAGGAGTTGGAATTTTAACCTAACTATAAAAGGCCAACTAATGAGAATTAGGGTTAAGTGATTAAAACAAAAGGAAAGTCTTTTTCTCTTAATTCTCTCTCCCTTTTGCGCCACTTCCATTGCTAGCCTCTTGGATTTCGGCCAGCCCTAGTTGAACACCAATTTGTTGGTTCAATTTACCCCTCTCTAGTGTGGATTACTCATTGGAGGTATTCGATTTTGGACACTGTGGTTTGCGACAACCCGGTGCGAAGTAAAATCAACTGTTCAACAAAAAATCAAAGGTGATTTTTCTTATTCTCATATAGTTATATTGTGTATTCATGGCAAGATCAGATCTTATGGTTAAAAAATTTTAAAATTCCGCTCATGTATGTGATGCATGTAACCATCAAATTCCAACATGGTATCAGAGCCAGGTTTTGCCATGGATATACAATTCTATATTTTTTCTGCGGAATAAGTTTTGTTTTGTTTTGAGTTATTTATTTCATGAACTTTAAAATATTAGATTTGATTGTTCATGAATGAGAAATATTGATTTCTGGTTGTATGTGTGATCAAATAAATTTGGTGGAAACAAAAACGAAATTTTTGAAGCATTATGATTTGGGTTTGGCGTGAAACCCTAGGTAATGTAGGGGCTGTTCTAATTTAATTTCTTATGGATCCATTTAAAAATCATTTAGATGATATTTTATGTCTTTAATATGTGATATTAAGCCGTAGGATCGAACGGAATTAAAATCGAACAAGTTTTGCATGAAAACTAGTTTTGTCGAAAAGTTCGATAAATTGGTGTTCTTCGTGTGTTCTTGATGTGTTCATGGTTAGAACGACTTTTGATCTTCTAAATCTGATATATATGATATATTAAAGTGTTTTTAATTAATTAGATTAATTAAAATGGGCCTTAAATTAATTTGATTAATTTTAATTCATTAAAACCACTTAATGGGCTTAATTATGTTTACAGACTTGGTTTAAATTAGTGAATGACTTGGTGGGCCCAAGGAGCTGATTTAAATTAACTATTATAAACATTAATTAAGTTTATTAATGGGTTTTAAGGGCTGGAGTGGGCTTGGCTCATTCCAAAAGGCCCAAATGGTCCAAATGACACAAAACTAGTTTGTGTGTGAACACACTTAGGGTTTTTCTTCTGTGGGTTTCGGCCTACACTTGTTTTAAGCCCAAAATTGATTCTTTTGATTATTTAATATGATTAATTAATTAAATAATCAATTTATAATTAATTAATAATCAATTTGATTGATTATTAAGGCAAGAACACATTCATGCAAAAAGGTTTCCTAAAATGAAAGTTTCCAAAATGGAAAAAGTTTTCTAATTTGATCACATCATTAAAATAACTCAAAATATAGTTTCAAAGGTTGAAACAAAGTTAGTAATCCATTTCTTTATGCATTAGAAAGGCATATAAGGGTGTATGATTGGCATGATGGATAGTTATGGACAAAGCCCAATGTGATTGAGCATTATGCATGTTTTGGCCCAATGAGGACTTTCATGTCCCGGCCACTTGTTTTTGGTTTGTATTTCATTTCAAATTGTAATATGTAATTAGATTACTTAGATTAGAATTAGAAATAGAGATGGAGACCATTTTCAAGGAGCAAGATGGGCCGGATGGAGATCCAACAAGCTTGAAGATAATGTAATTATTTTTCTTGTTTGAATCATGCATACTACCTAGGTGTGACCTTTTGATTTCTCTCTTGGCTCGGGGAAATCAATGTAGTGAAGTCCATAACTATACCATATTTGTATGCTTATATTTATGTGATAGATATAGGATGCATACCAATGTATGCCAACCATGTATGATGAGACTTAATTAACTAAAACCCTCAAACAAATACTAAGGTATATAAGCCTTCCATTAATTTGAGGAGAACCAGAGTTCTTTATAGTGTGGGTTGTTGACCACAGTCAAGCTCACATTATATCGAATATGTTCAAATCTAATTAAATGGGTCATCTTAGCTAGCCCATTAGTTTGTTGACCACAGTCAAGGCTAATGGTTCTAGAGGCAAGATTAGGGAATGCATATATGATATGCATGCATCAAGAGTTGATAACCTAATGATCCAATAGTTGTGTAGAGACACAATTGGTATATGGATACCTACCTTTCAAGGGTATGGAATTTGGCTTGTTGACCACAGTCAAGGTCAAATTACATATCAAGGATTGGATATTGGCCCACTAAGAAAACCATCGGGTTTTCTCGGATTATATAGTGAGGGCTATTAATTCGCAATAAAATAGTGGGAGTAAATGGATTAATTAAAGACCTTATTAATGCATACATATATATGAACATACTCTCATATCTTTTCTTTTTCACATCTAGGTCATCATCATGAGCACATCAAACATTAATATACGATCAATCTTGGATAACAAGCTGGTTGGTAACAACTATTCTGACTGGATCAGGCAAGTGAGAATTGTTCTCAGGGCTGAAAAGATCCATTATGTCTTGGATAAAGATCCACCACCACTTCCATCAGATGATGCCATTGATGAGATCAAAGGCATTTATCGAAAATACATGGAGGATAGTGAAGCAGCAGCATGTCTGATGCTGGGTGCTATGTCCTCGGAGCTTCAGAAGCAACATGAAATGATGGATGCTAGAACCATCGTTTTGCATCTAGAGGAGCTCTATTCTTCTCAGGCTAGAACTGAGCAATATGAGATTGCTCGAGCTCTATTTAGCTGCAAAATGGTGGAAGGCACTTCAGCTGCTACTCATGCATTGAAGATGTATGGGTATATTGAGCATTTGAGTAGACTTGGCTATGTTATGGATAATGATCTATACATAGATTTAATCTTGTACTCGTTGGCTCCAAGTTATGCACCTTTCGTGCTTAACTTCAACATGAACAAGATCCAAGTATCCATTCCTGAGTTAATCAACATGCTCAAGACAGCTGATGGATCATTTAAGAAAGATCCAAAAAGTGTCATGGTTGTCACTTCTGCTAAAGGCAAGAAGCAGAAGAAGAAGAAGATAACCAAGGCGCAGCCAAAGAATGGTGGGATCTCCAAGAAGAAGGTTGCCAAGAAAGAGAATCCCAAAGGAACTTGCTTCCATTGTGGAAAAGATGGTCATTGGAAGCGTAACTGCAAGGCCTATCTAGATTCTCTTAAGGAGAAGAAGCAAGCTGTTGCATCTACTTCAGGTATTCATATGATTGAAATTAATACTTATTCTATTGCTTCAAAACAATCTTGGGTATTAGATACCGGATGTGGATCTCATTTATGTAATGATCTACAGGGGCTTAGAAGCTTTAGAAGAGTTGGAAAGGCAGAGATATGTTTGCAGTCAGCTACTGGACAGAACATCTCTACAACAGTTGTAGGGACTTACTATTTGCCTCTTCCTAGTGGATTAGTACTGGAATTAAATAATTGTTATTGCGTTCCAGCCATATCCAAAAGTATTATTTCTTTCAGTCATTTGATGAACGATTATGATATTTCTTTGAAGGACAAATGTTGTTACATTTTTAAGAACAATATATTTTATGCAAAAGCTATCATTGAGAATGGTATATTTGTTCTTGATTTAATTAAAGAAGTACATAATGTGAATACCAAGAGAATGAAACATGATAATCTTAATACCTCATACTTATGGCATTGTCGTTTAGGCCATATAAATGAAAAACGCATGACCAAGTTACACAAGTCAGGTGATTTGGGATCATTTGATTATGAATCATTTGATACATGCGAATCTTGTTTATTGGGAAAAATGACAAAAGCTCCCTTTATTGGTAAAGGAGAACGAGCTAAAATGGTTTTGGACTTAATACATTCAGATGTATGTGGTCCAATGACTACACATGCCAGAGGAGGTTACTCCTACTTCATTACTTTCATAGATGATTATTCCAGGTTTGGATACATCTATCTAATGAAATATAAGTCTGAAGTATTTGAAAAGTTCAAAGAATTCAGAAATGAAGTAGAGAAACAACTTGGCAAAAGTATTAAAACACTTAGATCAGATCGAGGTGGAGAATACTTAAGTCAAGAGTTTCAGGATTATCTTAGAGATCATGGGATTTTATCTCAATGGACTCCTCCATATACACCACAACACAATGGTGTATCCGAAAGGAGGAATCGAACACTATTAGATATGGTTCGATCAATGATGAGCCAAGCGGACTTGCCTAAGTCCTTTTGGGGATATGCACTAGAAACTGCTGTTTATGTGTTAAATAGAGTTCCTAGTAAACCGGTTGATGTTACTCCATATGAGATGTGGAATAACAAGAAACCCACGCTTTCTCATATGAAAGTATGGGGCTGTCCTGCTTATGTGAAGAGGACAATGTCAGACAAACTGGATGTTAAGTCTGATAAATGTTTATTTGCGGGATATCCAAAAGAAACTTTTGGATATTATTTCTATCATCCCTTAGAACAAAAGGTGTTTGTTTCAAGGCATGCTGTCTTCTTGGAAAGAGAATTTCTCCTACAAGAGGACAGTCGGAGTAAAATTGAGCTTGGTGAAGTTCAAGACCCACAAATAGAAGATGATCAATCGATTGAACCCGAAACTGAATTTCATAAAGATGAGATTACAGTTGAGCCTGATTATACACAAAATCCTAGAAGATCTACTAGGATGCGTTCTATCCCTGTGAGATATGGATTTCACGTTGATTCGGATAGAGGCATAACTGTAGTAGAGGACAATGAGCCTACAAGCTATCAAGAAGTTTTGAACAGTTCAGAACGTGATTTATGGCTTAAGGCTATGCAGTCCGAAATGGACTCCATGTATGAGAATAAAGTATGGACTTTAACTCAACCACCTGAAGGGATAAAGCCCATAGGGTGCAAATGGGTCTTCAAAAAGAAGACTGACATGGAAGGTAATATAGTTACCTATAAAGCTCGCTTAGTAGCAAAAGGTTATCGTCAAAAAGAAGGTATTGACTATGACGAAACTTTTTCTCCTGTAGTGATGCTTAAGTCTATAAGAATACTTTTAGCCATTGCAGCTCATTATGATTATGAGATTTGGCAAATGGATGTGAAGACAGCTTTCCTTAATGGAAATCTTTCTGAGGATGTGTATATGACACAACCAGAAGGATTCACATCTGGAAATGGCGAAAAGGTATGCAAGCTTCAAAGATCCATTTATGGATTGAAGCAAGCCTCTAGGAGCTGGAACATACGATTCAATGAGACAATCAAAGAGTTTGGTTTCTCACAGAATGAAGATGAACCTTGTGTGTATAAAAGGGTCAGTGGGAGTGCAATTGTCTTCCTAGTTCTATATGTAGATGACATATTGATCATGGGAAATGACATTTCTCTTCTCCAATCTGTTAAAATATGGTTATCCAAGCAATTCTCCATGAAAGACCTTGGAGAAGCATCCTATATTCTGGGAATAAGGATCTATAGAGATAGATCCAATAGGTTGCTAGGTCTTTCTCAGAGTACATATATAGATAAAGTATTGAAGTGGTTCAATATGGATCTCTCTAAGAAAGGGTTTATACCCATGGTGCATGGGAAACACCTTTCTAAGTCTATGTGTCCGCAAACACTAGAGGATAGAGAGAGCATGAATAGAATACCATATGCATCTGCAATTGGTTCTATCATGTATGCTATGTTATGTACACGTCCAGATGTAGCATTTGCTTTGAGTGTCAAAAGCAGATTCCAATCTAATTTTTGAGAGGAACACTGGGCAGCTGTCAAGAATATTCTTAAGTACTTGAGAAGGACTAAGGATATATTCTTGGTATATGGAGAGGGCAGTTTGGAAGTAAACGGGTATACAGATGCCAGCTTCCAATCTGACAAAGATGATTGTAAATCACAATCTGGTTATGTGTTCATAATGGGAGGAGGAGCAGTTAGTTGGAAAAGTTCCAAACAAGAAACAACTGCTGATTCCACGACAGAAGCTGAGTACATTGCTGCTTCAGAAGCAGCCAAAGAAGCAGTCTGGATCAAAAAGTTCATAACCGAACTAGGAGTTGTGCCTAGCATTGCTGATCCGATTCCTTTATATTGTGACAACAATGGAGCCATTGCGCAAGCAAAGGAACCACGGTCTCATCAGCGATCCAAACATGTTCTCAGACGCTACCATCTCATAAGGGAAATAGTAGCTAGAAATGATGTGAAAATAGAAAGGGTTCCCACAGATGACAATGTGGCGGATCCCCTCACTAAAGCACTTTCCCAGATAAAGCATGATCACCATATAAATAGCATGGGTCTGAGACATATGAGTGATTGGCTCTAGTGCAAGTGGGAGATTGTTAGAGAGTATGCCCTAGAGCCCATGTAATAGGGATGTTTTTCATATGTATGAAATTTATATTCTTAATAAAAGGCATCATTCATTTATTAATGCTGTGTTTGAATACATGAGTTTGTAAATCTTAAATTAATAAATGAAGTCCTAGATATTATAAACACAGTGCAAAGGCAATCATGAAGGTGTTCATGATGTGAGATGTCTATCGCATGCAAATGTGTTAATATCTAAATATCCCTAGTCATAGAATTAACAAGATAGGACATTGTTAATTCGGACAGACTAGCACATGTTATGCTTCTTGAATGGTTCAAGCAATGGTTCTCATAATTGTGATTATGGATGATAATCAAAGCTAACATGTGGATGCTTGTTAGAGGAACAAGTTCATTGGAGACCTGCAAAGAGAATCCTCATATGGATATTAAATCTATGTCAGTGAGGAATCTCTTCATAGCGGTTGTGCAAGTATCCTTAGACTTGAGATCACCAAAGTTATCTTAAGTAGCAAGTGGTATACTTTGACTCCATAACTGATTACTTCCAACTGGGAGTGAACATAGTTAGGAGATTGGGTATATCATGACCTACTTGAAGATAGTTGAGTGATTGACAAAGGATTCACCATCCCAGATTTAACAAGGGAAGTTATCTCGCATGATTCTATAATTGCCTTGTTCAGAGAATCTCTGGCCAGAGTAATATGCCGAGATGGATGGAGATCCATGAAGGGCATTTTAGGAACAATGGTTAAATTAATAGAACATACATAATTAGATTTATATGAGTTGACAGAAATCCATACTCAGAATCTAATTGACATAAGAGTGGTGAAAGGAGTAATTGCACGGTAACTATTTCTATGGAAGGGTACAGTCAAACCACATGACTTTCCTGAAATTTGGGTAGTCATGATGCCTAGCTAGAGGCCAATCATGACTTGTATAATGATGTATCAAAATATCAATAGAGATTGATAAAATGATTTAAAGGAGTTTAAATCATGTGAGTTTTGAATAGAACTCACAATTACATATTATACTGCCAACATGAACAGGAACCCAATAGGTCACACACATATAGAGAAAAGGGTAAAATGGTAAAATGACAAGGATAATAATATTTGATATTATTATAAAGGTAGAGAGGAGAATATGATAATAATTAATTAAAGAGTTTAATTAATTATGATCAAATAAAATTGTCCGCGGAACTTTTGAGAAATGTTCTGTAAATTGGACCTAAATGAAATAATGTATTTCATGATTAATTATTATTGTCTTATAAGTGTTATAAGACTACTATAAGTATTATAGGACTGATATAATAATTAATAGGACCATTGGAGAAATTATAAAGGGCCAAAGGAATGAAGAAGTTGGAGGAAGCCCTCCAGAAGAGGGCTACACGCCAACTCCATACAGAAGGGCTTAGAGGGATTTTTCTTGGACCAAATTAATTTATATATGTTACATAAGTGTTATGGAACTCACATATTTAATTTGGTTGGATTTGGAATCCATTTGGGTATTTAAATCCAATTAAATGCACAAAGGGCCTAGTTTGTGGATTTTGTGCATGGTCTTTTATGAAAAGTTTTAATTTGGATTTAATTAAGCCCAAATGATTATAATTAATTCCAGAGGCCCAATTAATAATTCTCCAGCAATTTTAAAGAGCCCAATCTCATTAAGGAGTTGGAATTTTAACCTAACTATAAAAGGCCAACTAATGAGAATTAGGGTTAAGTGATTAAAACAAAAGGAAAGTCTTTTTCTCTTAATTCTCTCTCCCTTTTGCGCCACTTCCATTGCTAGCCTCTTGGATTTCGGCCAGCCCTAGTTGAACACCAATTTGTTGGTTCAATTTACCCCTCTCTAGTGTGGATTACTCATTGGAGGTGTTCGATTTTGGACACTGTGGTTTGCGACAACCCGGTGCGAAGTAAAATCAACTGTTCAACAAAAAATCAAAGGTGATTTTTCTTATTCTCATATAGTTATATTGTGTATTCATGGCAAGATCAGATCTTATGGTTAAAAAATTTTAAAATTCCGCTCATGTATGTGATGCATGTAACCATCAAATTCCAATAATAATATGTTCATGATGACTATAACTATATAAAAACTAATATATATAATATTATTATATACATATCTATACAATTCAATAAGTACATATCCTATGCATCTCTATATTTAAACATATTTCTACATGTCCAAATGAGTTAGCATGTCAAGCATACTTAATCAAAATAATATAATCGATAGAGTTATTCAATTATTCATATCACTTTAATAAAGCTTACAATTTTTAGGAGATTCATAAAATAGAGCAGCATGTTCTTGATGATAAAATGGCTTTCACCACTGTGATTTAACTTGCTTTCTTAATCATCTTGAAGAGAATCTAAACTTGACCCTTTACATGAAAAGTTTAAGTATGAAAAATCTAGTCTTTCTTTCAATTAAAATTATACCAATTTTAATTCTATAACTTTGTTCTTTCGCAAACAACTCCATTATTCAAAGAAACCTCAAAATGTACACATGCATAATTGTTTTCTAATCCCTTAACACATTTATTATACAATACCATAATAATCATCACACAAATCAACCATATGCAAAGCAATATAAGTTCCCAAACCTGTCATGCAATTCCAACAACAACTTCTTCAATCACACTTACTTCTTTTCCATTGTCTTAGCTTACTTCTTCCTCTTAGGAAAACCCAACCATCAATTTTCTCTCTCATAAATGCTATAACAGAAGATAAGGGTGTTATTTAGAGGTGAAGAGGCCAATTTTAGAAGAAAGAAGAGTGGCAATGCCAATCTCTTTAGAGGGAGAAATGGAAATAGTAGATTTTAGAAAGAGAAGAGAGTGGATGATTTGCTTCCTTATACTCATATTTTCTCCTCCTTATACCCTTACGTAAGAGTTCTAGAGAGAGCTGAGTAGAAAATGATCTCATCATATGGCCCACAAGACAAATCTTACTTAACTATCTTCTCTTTTTATTTCATATTTGCACCCAAACTTCCTTTCTTTTATTTGAAATTGAACACTGAATCATATTTTTATTCCAAATATACTCATATATGTCTTGATATAAAATGACTATTTTATCCTCTTCAATTTAAAATAATTATCCTCTAGGTCTAAACTTATAATGCATCAATTAATCAAGTATAAATTAAGCATAATACCATTATAATATACATAGATTTTCCTATGGCCTATGTTGGGGCCTGACAAGGGTGATAGGCTGCTAAGCAGGAAACACAACAAAGGAAGAAAGAGGGGTTGTTGATCTTGCTATCGTGCATCGGATAGGGAGGGAAAAGAGAAAATTCGCCAGCAATAGCGCTCAATATGATGACAAAATTTGAGTTTAAGTTGCCCGATGTGGAAAATGAAGAAGAAAAGAGGAAGAAGGATGGGGAACTCATTGGAATGCAAAAAGAAGAGGGAAGAAACCCAACCAAAAAATATGACATCGTTTTGAGCAAATAGAGAGAGAAACATCGTTGTCATTTCTAAGGGTAAGGAGGGGCTCCTGTGTAAAAATTTCAATTTTGTCCTCACTAAATTCCTCCCTATTGATCCCTCCCTCTTTGGGTTTTTCTCAATTTAAACCAATTTAGGGAAATTTTTAAGAGATTATCAAAATTCTTTCTTCTTGTATTATTTTCTATTTAATATATTTTATTAATATTACT
This sequence comes from Excoecaria agallocha, assembly GCA_037975025.1. Lineage (NCBI taxonomy): Eukaryota > Viridiplantae > Streptophyta > Magnoliopsida > Malpighiales > Euphorbiaceae > Excoecaria > Excoecaria agallocha. The sequence goes on along the minus strand of CM075811.1, from coordinate 22,633,918 downwards.
TATTATGTATCCAAGTTTTTGGTTTTAATTTAATAATTTTTGCTCCACTGAAAATTCTTTTTGGGTCAGGTTATTTATGATGTTACAAAATGGGTCATATTCGGGCCACATCGGTTTTGTGTCTGGATGGGGTGAGATTGGGCTGAAAATGCTTGGTATGAAAAAAATTTTAGTGGGTATAAATTTGGTATTTAGACCCATTTGGTGTAGTTAATGTTTATTGAGCCATATGTAACATACATATCTGAATGAAAATTTAATAGGATTATTGTGACTTGGCCCAAATGACCATGCTTTTGTGTTGGAATGGATTGAGTTTGGATCAATTTTTTTGAGCAGATTTGAATAGAATTTTTGAGTTGGACCAATTTAAGGCAAGTGTCATTTTCAATTAAAAATGCTATTTCCTTTGTATAAACCAAAAAAATAACTAATTAACATCAATTCTATAAAATATTTATTGTAATTTATTAAAATATTTTTTATTAATTCTCTATAATTATATATTCTATCTATTAATTACTTTATTTGCACATACATAATTGTAAAATAAAAAAAAAACATAGAATTAATAGTTATTGAAACTTAAAACAATTATTACTTTAAATGAAAAAAAAATTCAAAAAATGTGGCGGTGATTGTAACGAAAGGAATACTTTATAAATTAAGATAGTATTTATTACATTTATTTAAATTTTGCCACATGGTCATTAAACTTCATTTTTCAAAATCATTTTTGATAAAATTAAAAAATTAAAAATATTTTAATTAGGAGTAAGTATAAATTGGTTAACTATTTCATCAGCAAAAAAATTAATCAGTTCATTAATATCGATTTTTTTAAAATCTTTAACTATTAATCAATTTGTTACATTTGATTAACAAGTCTATCAGTTTCGATTTTTTTTGTTTGGCTAAATAATATTTTTTAGTTAATCATTAAAATTTATAACATACAATTATGAAGAGATAAAATTCAATTCAATTTCAAATTTGCAAGGTAATTTAAAATAAAAATCATAAAAATAAATATAATATACTAGACAAAATTTATAATTAATATTATAAAACGAATTTGATTTTGTTGGAAATTAACATTCTTAATTCTAAGTCAAAAGAATTTTTAAACAATATTAAATGTTAAAATATAAATTTTAAAATATAAAAAAATGTAATTAAATGCTATTTAAGTAAAATATGGACACCAATATATATATGTTAAAAAATAATATATAAAAAATTAATCTGTTAGTTCATTTAAATATTATTTTATAAATAAAAATATGATATAATTTAAATATAATTTAAAGTATTATATAACTTTTATTGAAATATAAAAAAATAAAAATAAAAATATAATTTAAATATACTTTAAAATATTACATAAGTTTTAAAAAGAAATAAAAATTAAAAATTAATATATATATAATCAATCGGATTGATTAACTGAAAAAATTAATTCAATTTTGAATCCGTTTCGCAGTTAATTAAATTTTTGAAGGTTTTTTTCCATCCATAATTTTAATACTTGGGAGAAAAGAAAAAAGAAAAAAATTCCACTTGACGACGTAACCGAGGGAGTAAAAGAAATTCTATCGTTTCATTTGTTTCGGATAGTCACAAAGTCAGCCCAGTGGAAAATAACTAAATAAGCGAACTAAATGTGAATGGACCAACTCCACATAGACATGAGTTTATTTCTTTTTTATTTTTTATTTTTTTTTATATCATGATGACTGACATTGAGAATGAAATTCAAAGGCGTGCCTTTTAGTTTTAGGTGCTTACTGCTTACTCAAATACCAAAAGTTGGAACTTTTAAAATACCCCTGTTTGTTAGCTTCCTTCTTCTGTTTTTTCTAGACTTTATGAGTTAATTCACAAATATAATTATATAATGCCGCTTATATAAAGCTACCAATTGCCCACTAGAGAGCTGACTCCTCGACTCTCTTGATATCAAATTCCCATTTCTTCTATGTCTCAAAGTTTTAATCTTTCTGATTCACCAGGTCTGTTATTTGATTGCAGAATCACCCTTTTGTTATTTCAAATGGGTTTGCTTTATTCTTTTGATTCTTGTTGTTTATGAATTCTGAGAAGATCTGTTAATCCTGACTTTCTGTTTTTTTTAATCTCAATTTTTTAGCCTCTTTTGGATTATTTTAGATCTATTCAGTTACTTTTTTTATTATTATTTTTATTTATGGTTGTGATTTTTTTAGTTGTTCTTTTAGTTATATTCTGTATTTGACTATTACTGAGGTAACCCTTCTTCAGGTATATAATTCTCAGGCTTGAAGTAGTAACATGATTCCTCAAAAAAAAAAAAAAAGAAATTTCTATGTTCATAATGTTGACTTTTGATTTGAGAAACTTACTTTAAGCTTTGGCAATATGCTGATTTTTGAGTTTGATAGATGAAACATATCAACCAACAATTAGTTCAAAATTTTTAATTTAGAGAAGTTGGGGGCTGGTGGAAGAGGGAGGGACCATTGACTGAGAGAAAAACGAGAGGTCTACTAATTTCTTTTGCTTGGCAAAGTTGAATGGTTCATGGTTAAGTAGAGCCCACACCTAGTCATCTTTGATGGAAAAGTTTTGATCCTGCATTTTATCTTAAGGTTTTGATCTTTCTTTTTGTGCATCTTATACCTGGTCATTGCCTATTCTACATCTCTATTTCAATCTTTAGTTGAATTTCTCCTTTCTTAGATGAAGTTCTCTGTTTTAATTTTGCATTCCCAGCCTCAAAAATTAGAAGAAAGGAAAAGAAGAAAACTGTTGCTTTAGAATTAGCTTTACTTCTTTATATCTTTTTACTTGCTATTGATTAAACTCAATTGCAGTCAACATGTTTCTGCGGAGAAAGCTCTCTCAAAATCATCAGGAGAATGATCCTGCGTAGCAGGATGCAAAGGTGATGATAAATCTGGATAGACAAAATAGAATCCCTTTTAGTTTTCTAATAATTGTTATCTCCTCTTCGAGCTTTATCTTCCTTTCAAGTTACAATATCTTTGGTAGCTATAATGCTTTCTATTAATCTTCCAACATTGGCATCATGATGATGGCAAGAGATGATTTTATAAATTTGTAGATCATTGGTGAGTAATATTATGAGAAAAATAGAAGAGGAGAACAGTTGAGAGAAAAACATCGATGAATGTTTACCTTATTTCAGTTCTGTTATTCTATCTGCAATACAATATGATTTTAAACCATAATAGGATTCAAGAATTTAAAAGTGGGCCAATCTAGCATTACTTGGCAATTGGAGCTGAATTATATTGAAAAAGGTTTTAAAATGGGAATTGAACATTCAGTGTTTTTTGCCCTATAAGCAGGTTAGTAGCCTCAGGGAAGCTCTTGGACCTTTATCCGGACGTAGTTTGAAATACTGTTCTGATTCATGCCTTAGGAGATATCTGGAAGCTCGAAACTGGAATGTTGAAAAGGCACATAAAATGTTAGAAGAGACAATTAATTGGCGGGCATCTTACAAGCCTGAAGAAATCCATTGGGTATATGAAATGCATTATTTTCTGAATATATTCTTTAAGGTTCTGTTCTATATATATAGTAGGCATGCAAAATATGCTAGGTTGGTAGGAATTGTCAAATTCTTCATTGTCTTTGATTCTCTTAGATCCATAAATTCTGTACTTGCTGTAAAGACAATTTAATTGTCCAGCATTCTACTGAAGCTTGAACTAGAACGTTGCATGCAAACTTTAGGATCAAAATATTTGGAAGATTCATAAAATAGATTTGTTTTTCCTGATGAATATGGAATACATAAGCCTACAGGTGGTGCTAACTACTAGATTGGAAGATTGTTTCTTCCTTATTAATCTGTATGTGCTTTCTTTATACTAATCTCTGTGCCTTCTAGCCTTTTGACTGTAGAAAAAAATAATAAAAGAACTGTTTTGTTTCCTTTTGTTAATTCAATTTCTTTAACGATCTCATTGGTTTTTGAAGGCAAATGTCATTAACTAGCAGCTTCTGTTCTAACAAACCTCATCCAGTTTAGTGAGGGTTGGATTTCGAATGTCATTCATATTTCAGTCTTATTCCGATACTGTCTTGTACATTTTGTATGTGTTCATATCCGCTGAAATATATTCTTCCCATTCAAGTGAAGCTTTTTTAGGTCATTTAGTTAATTGTTTATCATTGATATCGAGGAAAACCAAATACAATTGAGAAAAAGCCAGAGGTAATCTCCCAAAAAAAGCCTGAAATTCTTCATCCAACGGATTCAATTGTGTGTTTGTGTTTTCAGGAATTCAATCCATCTGCCAATAAAAAGCCACCAGGCCCAACGCTTGCGCAGTGTGTTTTCAGGGATTCATTAGTCAAAAAAAAAAAATATATATATATATAATAATAATAAATAAATAAAATAAAATCAACCCATTAACATTAAATTTTTAAAATCATTAATTATTATCTAACCCGTTACACTTATATTTGTCTAACCAGTTCACCGGTTTCGATTTTTTTCATTTAATTAACTGATATTTTTCGATTACCTACTAAAATTTATAATATACAATTATATATAAAAAAAAATTAAATAAGATTCAATTCAATTTAAAAAATATAAAATAATTCAAAATAAAAATCACAAAATAAGCCAAAATTCATATTTAACAAATTAATAACTAATATTATAAAGTAAATTTGATATTATAAAGTGAATTTAAAAAATATAAAAACAATTCGATTTTGAACTAATTTTACGGTTATAACTAAATTTTCAGTTTTTTTTATACCCCTAATGGATTCGAACATCAACCGTTTACTGCCATGGCAGTTGATATGAAGAACAACAATTCCCTGGAATAATCAGCTTTATATGTCTTCGTAACATGGTACCTTAGTCCTAAATGTACCTTATTCCCAATAATACCACTCATGTCACAAAATAAATTCCCAAATGCTGAATGCTGTGGTGCTCATTCAACTGGGCATCCTAATGCCCATAATTCCATCGGCATAATAATTAGACAGGGACGGAACATATGCCATTTTTCTCATTATAAAAGGGTGTGCTCGTTTATGTTTGAGCCGAAGTTCTTGCATAGAAAGACCAAAGGGAAAAGACAGCAGTAAGAAAGACCATCTTGAGATAACAGAAATAACAAAATCTTAAATAAATGATACATAGATTACGTCTCATACATAAAGGCAACACATTGTATCTTGACTACCAAATGCATCCAGGAGTATCAGCAAACTTCCATACCCAACATGAAACAAAATACATTCTGTGGATCAATTTTATTTTGCAACATACCAGTTATTGCATTTCACCAACTTAAAGTTCTATGTACGGTTGGTTAAGAAGAAGAGTACCTAAAGTTCATTGGAGTAAAGGCACTCGTCAACTAGTTGGCGAAGATTGGGATTCTCCAGAGCAGCAGCAACTCTTTCCTTATCATTTAACTGCTTGTTAACTGCAAAGACAGACGATATAAGTTGGGAGGAGCTTGGGAGCAGAACAGAAAACTAAATATAGGATAAAGGTTGATTACTCGTTGCAACTCTGAAAGACTCAAATAACACGGCCATATCTTTTCAACTTCCCATGTAAATTTAAAAATATATCAACTATGACTTTGATTGAAAGGATACTCAGGGAATGACTAGACCACTTCAATAAATTAACATATGTGCTCTATATTGCAGACAGTACATAGATAGACAAGATTGTGAAACAGAATGCACTACAGTTCATGCCAGATTTAACTTCACCTGATTCTTCATCAGCATGAGATCCAGGAGAAACTTTAATATCAACCTGTAAGAAAAGTATGGTAATTCTTATGGATGAAGAAAACATCGTGCACTTGTCAATTACTGTAAAAAAACTTTATGCAGAGGATGACCATATCAGAATTATCCCAAAATTTACTTCCAGTTATGCCCTAGATGCCTTTGATAAAAGAACTAGAAAACAGCCTTGCAAGGCAAAACATGAATTTGAAGCAAATGAAAACGACAAGACAACTACACAGATGCAAAATACTTATTCGATCAGGCACAAATTCTGCATGTTTGGCTCCAACTGGAGCAAAAATGTAACATAAATAACCCTGTGCATTATAATTAGACAGCCAGCAAGACCAATGTGTGAGGAAAAAACAGTTAGTCATTAAAGATACCGAAATATTAGGTAATAAAGGACCTGAACTTAAAGATAAAGAGAAAACATAATTTAGCATTTATATAAAGGATTGCCAATTCTAACTCAAATTGCCCTTGACTTCACTTTGTCAAGAAAGATCTTAGGCTTATTAAATTTAATTGCGAGCATGAAAGGAAACTTGTAAATATAATACACAAAAATGAGCAAGCGAGATCGTGAAATATGTATAATCAGCAATCAGACACATGCACAGATAGACATGAATTGAATTGAATGATGAGTCTCAAAACTGACCTTATAATGGGGAGGGAAACATTCTTGTAATTTTACTCTAAGGCAAAGACCAATAACTGTTGCCATGCTGCAATGTTGGATTGTTGGAGTAAAAGTGATCCTAAAAAGTAAGCACCAATTTATAGAGAAGCTCACTTGCGGAGGGGTCAAAACCCCGACAAGCACCAGGACCTTATAAATTACAATCCAAATTTATACAAAATGGCACTCAACATGCATCAATTTCAGTTTCATATATCTGGGTGCATTCATAAACAAGAAACGCAAACATTAGAAATGAAACCATAAGAAATACTCACAGAATACGGCCAAGCTTGTCATCAACGGTGACGGATTCCTCTGAGAGAACACTAAGCTGTTCCAGCGAATACGGATGCTCTGGATCCCTTATATCCCTCACAAAATTTGCGGTTCAAGTCAAAGATCACATTTTGCTTCTAGGAAAAAAACAATTAAAAGGAAAAGCACAAAAACACCATCAATAACCCAATTCATATAGATCGAAATTCACTGAACTGAGCCAACAACAATGAAACTTAAAATGGAAAAAGGAAAATGAACCCAAGTTTTAAAACGAAAAAGTAATAACGCCATCAATCACATAATATACAATTAACCGAGTCAACTACAATTAAATTTAAAAGGAAAGAAAAAAAAAAAACGAGAAGTGAAGATTTATAAAGGATATCACAGCTTTAGAGTCAAAGATCATAACTTGTTGCCAAGAAAAAGAAAAAAGTTAAAGAAAAGGAGAAACACCATCAATCGCCCAATTCATATGGAGGAATACTTCAGTGAACTGAGCCAGCAACAATTAAAGTAAGAAACGAAAGAAAGAATATCCAGAAGCAAAAATGGAAAAAAAGGATATCACAAATTTCGAGTCAAAGATCACCTTTTGATTCCAGGGAAAAGAATTAAAAGGAAAATGAAAATCACCAATTAAAATAAAGATGATACTTCACTGAACTGAGCAAATTACAATTAATCTAAAAGAAAAAAAAAGAAAAAGAAAAAGAAAGGACACGAAATTGAAAAAGGATATCATAGATTTCGAGTGGATCTACGGCATCATCACAGTGAAGATCTTCGGTGCGAGCAACCCTTTCCTTCTTAGCATGAACAACTGGGTTCGCATTAATCAGACCTAGAGTCATTTTCCTCGCTCTTTGCTTTCCTGTCCTTGTGTTTATTTTAGACTTTTATTAGTTCGTCTTCTTCTTTTCAAGTCACGGGCCGGGCCTTCGCGTCACTGTAACTGTAATCTAAGTAGAACCAAGACTCACGAATCATATCTTTCGGTGCATGATCTATCAAGTCATAAATGGCATGATCGGATGATTCCTACATAAGAGTAAGCCAAAACCAATATTTAGTTCTTAAATTTTAACGTTTTTACACGTTTAATTACTATATTTTTAAAATTATATATTAAATTACTTAAATTTTACGCATTATAGTTTTATACTTTCAACATTACACAAGAAATTCCTAAATTTATTTATTATAACACATTAGGTCCAAATAGATATTAAAAACAATAGTATTCTGTTAAAATATACGCGACTTTAACCGAACTTATATTATACTGTCGTTTGTACTGTCCATTTTATACTTAATGTGTTCTCCTTGAAAAGTTCAAAAATTTAATGTATAATTTTAAAAGTATAGTGATCCAATTCGTAAAATCATTAAAGTACGTACATGAACTAAAATATGACTTTTTTTCCTAAGAGTTAACATGTGCAATGTGGTACTTGAAATTTATAAATTGTTTCATTATATTAAAATTAATAAGGACACATGAGTGGTGCTTCCATCCGCCCGTGCTTTCAACATGCAAAGATACACACGCTTGAATTTATATCATCTAATCCTAACTGTCCAAATTTTTATATTTGTATACTGGTTACCTATTGTTTAGATTGTAGAGTGAGTAGGGTGCTTGTTGTGTTGACGTTGTTTAAGACCTAAAGGAAAATTAGGTCTCAATTGAATGTTTTTTCCTCGATGTAGTCCTCGTCTTAATCTCTAAATGAAAATCCTGTAGGATCATGTTAATTACTTGATTAACTTCAATCAATGCATTTCACTGTCGACAATGATTTTATCAGATGGTTTATCCCAAGTGGATCCAGCTTCAAATTTTCCCTCTTCAAAGTCTCATTGGCGAATCCTTCCCTGTCAGTAAATCCTCCGGTGTTTGATGAAGGAAAGGAGGATCGCTCTAGTACGTACGTTTCAGAAATTGGCCTTCTGTTGCATTTTGTATATTTTTTTAATTTGTTGGCTTTACCATAAATGGCTTAAATCTCATAAATAATATGCTGACTATGGGAGTAAAGAGTTCCATCTCATGTTGCTTACCATTTTATTCCTTAAACAACATTTGGGATTCAATTCGAATTTAGGATTATAAGTTGCATCTCTGCCAATTATTTTTCTCAAAAAGTATTATGTTGGTCATATGAATATCAAGTTGCTTCAATTGTATCATCTATTGTCTAATAAAAGGTTATTTATGAATGAGTTTGAAAGGTTATGGGTTGTTTAGTGTTAATCAAGTTTGGGAATGGCTAAGGCAATTTTTGGATTGCTTCCCCTTCACTCATAAGGTTATTTATTGTCTAATAAGGTTATTTATGAATGAGTTTGAAAGGTTATGGGTTGTATAGCGTTAATCAAGTTTGGGAATGGCTAGGGAAATTTTTTCTTCATCCCTGTAAGGACCCAAAATATATCCTAGTAGTAATTGTATATATATATATATATATATATAGAATATTGATTGAACAAAATTAAAAATTGGTGATGGAACTGTGGTCTTATTTGAATGGTAAAAGTTTTCATGTATGTGTATAATAATAGTATATACATGAACAGTAATGTAGTAATGTATACATAAACAGTAATATATACATGAACAGTAATGTATACGTAACAGTAAATGATATAAGCATGACTAGATAAGACATAAGTTAGGGATTAAATTGATAAGAGAAATGAGGATGCAAGTGATTTTGTTATTAAAAGTGTAGAGAGGGACCAAAGTGAAATTTTGTTAAGATTTTTATGAGCAAACCAATGAGAATTGAACAAGTAGAATTCTAGAAAGGGGGAAACAATAAGTGGAGCAGATATTTCTGCTCTTAGATAGTGTTAAACGGTTATTCTTGGCCTAGGAATACATCGAGGTTTTGCACATCTTTCTTTGCTTCTTCTCTTTTCGTCAAGCTTACAAAGATTATGCTCCAAGTGGGAAAAGCTATAGATGGTAGAGAGAGAGAGAGAGAGAGAGAGAGAGAGAAGGGTTTTACAGCAACCTAAGGTGAGTAAGAGTAAATTTACTTTTTCTACTTTCTTTGAATACCTATTAGATGAAGCAATGGTAGCTCAATGATCATGAGATGCTATTTTGTGAGATTAATTGGAGAAATTTCAAGACTAAGACCAAGAAGAGATGAAGAGCCAGAGAGAGAAAGGAAAGATAGAATGGAAGAAAGAGGAAGTAGCTAAACAAGGTATGAAAACTTCTCATATATTATGTGTATTTGTTGTGTGTATGATATGAGAAAAGAAATATGTGAAGCTAAAATACGTGATTATTATGAAAACTAAGCTTGAGAAGGTGTGGAACCCGGATTGTTCATGGAACCTTTAAGAAATCGACATTTTGCTTAGGGTTCACTTGAACAACTTGACCTATTTTGATGATATCTTGAGTTTCAGTGACTCAAATTGAGCAATTTTAGTTGCATAAGAAACTAAAGTTATATATCTTCATTTTATGTGAAGAACTCAAAATCTGAATCAATTTGCATAATAGTGAAATTTGATCTTGAACTTTTTTTGTGATTGTTGCCCTGTCATTAGGAGCAGTTAGTGGTTTTATGGAATATATGGAAATTTATAGGTCGTATTTGAGTGATTCTTAATGTTTTGAAAACTAAAGACATCGGGCTATAATTTGTAGAAGGCTACTTTGGCTAAAAATGACGTTTAATAGGTTAAAAATGGCATGGAAGTCAAGACTGGAATTCTATCTTTGAGCAGAATAGACCTCACAGTTACTAGATTTTAGCTAATGACCGTAAGGTAGTCTAGTTTTCAATCCAGAATGTTAATGGACCCTATATCACGATTACCAGGTTTGGGTAGTAACTGTGACCCCTCTCCAAAAGCATAGGTCATGGTTACTAGCTTATAAGTAATAATCGTGAGGTAGGTTAGCCTTTAGTCTATAATCAAAATGTAACCTATGTCATGGTTACCAGATTTTGGGTGATAACCGTGACCCTTTTTTCCATGACTGAGGTCACAGTTATCAGGTTTTGATGCTGACCGTGACCTCCCATGACTCAAAATAAATATGAAATTAAGACTCCAATGGGGACTTAAGCATACCTAATTTTTCATAAGTCTGGAAACCATCTTAAGCATAATGTATATAGTAATATACAACATTAACCATGTGAAATGTATAAGAAATACAAAGGTAAAGTTATAGTAATTAATATGTGAAAAGGTTTACTTGAATGTGATTGTATTGTAATGATTATATACATATACTTTTGGCTATACCATGACAGTTAAAGAACAATACTGTATTTTTTGAGTTAGTACATTATATAATGAATTGTAAATTATAAATCAAATGACATATGAATATGATCATTTGCTTACATATAGAACTTGGTGATGGATAGATAGGTGTGCCTATAGGTTTACAGTCGCAGCTGCTATAGTTGATCCCGTTTAGGTCTATATTTGTCCCCATTTGGGACCACAAGCTTGATCCCGTTTGGATCCATAGGTTTGATACCTTCGGGTATCCATAGGAACAATACCTTCGGGTATTTATATATTTGATACCTACGGATATCCACAACACCTGTTATCCGCATCCACAGGACTTTAGCAGGCATTTCGTAGAATAAACGAACAATATATGTAATGATGATAAAGACTTGATTAGTTTATTATGATTTATCATTATATAGTAGGGTTATAAGATTACATATGATATATGGCATTGATATTGTAATCCTTGCGTGCAGATAAATTTGACTGTAATATCTTGTTATTAGTGTTGCTTATTGTGTGCTTAGAAATGACCACTGTGAGTAGTTGTTCATATATTTATTATTCCCTACTAAGCTTTATAGCTTAACACAGGTGTTTATCCGTATAGGTTCAAGGTAGGTATTTGCTCCAAGGTCAAAGCCAACACTAGATAGGAAGAGAAAAGTTTGATGTATGAATTGTACTGCTTTTACATTTCTGGTTATGTAATTCTTATGAAACTAATGTAATGAATATGTTTTGTAAATAATGAGTCAAACTATAGTAAATTATATAATAGGCGAACACATTATTATCATTATATGTACTACTTATTAAAAACATTTAAATAAGTAAGAGGAATTCAGATAGACTAGTGTGGTCGTTTCATTTTTGGTATCCGACCACCTTGGTTTAGGCTGTTCTTGCCTATAGCACTTTAAGAGCAGATGTTTATAGAGTTTTTGTTTGTGTTGGCTTATGGTTGATGTACCTTTGGTTCTTTAAATAGGTAGTTATAGAGGAAAGTCTTGAATTATAGATGAGATGGGTCTTTGGGAAGTAATTTGTCTGGATGATCAAATCCTTCCGACCCTGAATTTACAGTATCTACCCGAGGTGTGATACCCACTGTTGAACTTGGGAAAATATTATTGAGATTTATCATGATATAGCCCAAATTTTACAAAGAAAAACTACACCAAGAGCCCCTTTTTTTGGAATTTGAAAGTAAAGTTAGAGTACAGAGGAACTGGGGAGAAATTAAAATAGAGATAAGAAAAGTTGCAGTTTTAGGATTTTGAGTTCAATTGTCCCCAATCATAATGAGAAAGAGATAAATTTGTAGATTTAATCATAGCGGTGTTGACTGGTAGGACTGAGGTTTCAAAGAAGTATGATGTTACCAAATTAGCTCTGATATGATTTTCTCTTCCTTGATTATGATGTATATGTATTGATAGGTTTTGATAATGGTGATGCATATATATATATATATATATATCTGATGGTATGGTAATAAGATCTTAAGTTTGGATTGAAAGGTAAATGATATGAAATGTATATATGATTAGTTTTTAGACTCTAGTATAAGTATGTTAATAAGGTGTATAGAGATTATTTCAATATGGTTTATGAGAAAGATATAAAATTTAAGTATATATATATCAAGAAATTTTATATTTGATAGTTTATGTATATATAGAATTCATCTGTATGATTTTTTTAGAGTGATAAGAGAATTATGATCAGTATGTTGGATGTTTAAGTTTTTTGATAATAGATATAGAAGATTAACACCTGAGTTTAATCCTGTTTATGTTTATAAAATGAATTATTAAACTAGGATGTAAAAGTGTTTCATATGTAGAGTTATTGTGAATTTGAGGTTGATTACTATGCTCTGTAAACCTATCAGTGATTCCTTAATAGGCATGGGCAATTGGCAAAACATTCGCATTACATGGGATTGTACATTTGCATTTCATTGCATACAGGAAAGCATCATTCACTTATAGCACAACATCATACAACATGTATTTGGCCCTGACTAAAAAAGGAAACTGACAAGATCTACATTGAGCGTAGCAATGATATGATAATATGATTAGGCCACCCTTATCTGGAGATAAAAAAAATCAAAAGAGTGTTATAGTTATAAAGAGATAAAGATAGTTGAATTTAAGTGTGATACAGTATAGAAATGTAGATGGGATAATGCAGAGAACAAGTAAAGCTAGTAGAGACAATATAGAATGCAGGCTGATTGAGATAGATACATAAATACAGACAGAGTATAGAAATAGTAGTGACATATATATGCGTAAAGGGTATAGGTATGAATTTCGAGGATGAAGTTCCTTAAGGGAGAGAGAAATGTAAGGACCTAAAATATATCCTAGTAGTAATTGTGTGTGTATATATATATATATATGTATATTGAACAAAATTGAAAATTGGTGATGAAACTATGGTCTTATCTGAATGGTAAAAGTTTTCGTGTATGCGTATAGTAACAATATAAATGAACAGTAATGTATACGTGAACAATAAATTACATAAACATAACTGGATATGACATAAGTTAGGGATTAAATTGCTAAAAGAAATGAGGATGTAAGTGATTTTGTTATTAGGAGTGTAGAGAGGGACCAAAATGAGATTTTGTTAAGATTTTTATGAGCAAACCAATGAGAATCGAACAAGCAGAATTCTAGAAAAGGGAGAAATAATAAGTGGAGCAGATATTTCTTCTCTTGGATAGTGTTGAACGATCATTCTTGGCCTAGGAATACATCAAGGTTTTGCTCATCTTTCTTTGCTTCTTCTCTTCTTCTCAAGCTTACGAAGATTATGCTGCAAGTGGAAAAAGCTGCAGATGGTAAAGAGAGAGAAAAGGATTTTACAGCAACCTAAGGTGAGTAAGAGTAAATTTACTTCTTCTACTTTCTTTGAATACCTATTTAGATGAATCAATGGCAGATAAATGATCATGAGATGCTATTTTGTGAGATTAACGGGAGAAATTTCAAGACTAAGACCAAGAAGAGATGAAGAGCAAGAGAGAGAAAGGAAATATAGAAAGGAAGAAAGAGGAAGTAGCTAAACAAGATATGGGAACTTCTCATGTATTGTGTGTATTTGTTATGTGTATGATATGAGAAAAGAAATATGTGATGCTAAAATACATGATTATTATGAAAACTAAGCCTGAGAAGGTGTGGAATCCGAATTGTGCATGGAACCTTTGAGAAATCAAAATTTTGCTTAGGGTTCATGATAACTCAAATTCAGTACTTAGTTTTGGTTTAATTTTAGTCTAGTTTTCATTATTTTCTAACATCTTTTGCTTTATTTTCTTGCTTGCATTTAATAATTTATCCAATTCTCAGTTGATTCTAATTTTTATGCGAATTTGGGAGCTTTTGATGGAATTTTGTGATTTTTGTAGTTACCTCACGGTTACCAGGAATTTCCTCGTAATCGTGACCCATGTATTCTATCAAAATGCACCGTTTTGAAGCTAGTCACGGTCAACATGGAAATTGTGCATAATAGGGTGGTAACCGTGACCTATAGAGTTTTCAGTACAGAAGCTAAAGGAGAAGCATCTCACGGTTACTAAGGATTTTATAGTAACCGTGAGGGAGGCATAATTTCAGTCCAGAATGAAGAGGAGAGTTATCTCACGGTTACCAGGAATTTCATGGTAACCCTGACCAAATTTCGAATTTCAGGTCCGAGCCATCTCACGGTTACTAAGGATTTCATAGTAACCGTGACCTATTTTAATTGAAAGAGGGTTTTTCATTAGAGGTCATGGTTACCACAGATTTAGTAGTAACCGTGACCCATGTTGACCTATTTAAGGCAAAATTTTCTGCAAAATCAGGATTATTGAGTTTTTGGGTAATTTTTAGGTTTTAGGGTTTCTTTCTTCATTTCTTTGAGTTCTTTGTTCATTTTACACATATAAATACATAGATATACTTGAAAATAGGGAGATTTACACAAAAACACTTAGATTAAACATAGATATATAGTTTACAAGTATAGATCTACATATTTGAAGCTCATTTTTCCTGTAAGCTTTGGAGAAAGAGATTGAAGAGCTTGGATTCAGCTGGGTTTTCTTCACCATGAATTTCAGGGGTTATTCTATCTTTTTCTCTTTTCATTTTATTATGGATTGTGAGTAGTCCTTTTTTTTTTTGCTTGGGGATCTTTGAATCCCCTACTCATAATGTGAATCTTGAACTTTTTTTACATGAATGGATGGTCTATTTTACATGTACTTATATTGTATCTCATTGATTTTTTGATCTATTAAGTTATTTTGTATCCATGGATGAATGGTGTTTATCATATTTCTTGATGGGTATTGAGCCTAATAGATTGGAGTCTATGAATGATTTTGCTCAGTTTTTCTATCATAAATATCGTCTATTTTGGATGGCTCTGAAATGGGACTCTAGATGTGTGGTATTTGTGATTTTGAAACTAGAGTAAGGAGTGAAATAGATGGGTTTTGGGTTGCCTGGCTCTGGAATGGGACGGTAGACTGAACTTAGGATTTTAGACCCGTGTTTAGGCTAGTTGTTGGGCTGGCTCTGGAATGGGACGTTTAGCAACTAGAATAGCTGGCTCCGAAATGGGACGCTTGGGTTGAGAAGGGTTATCCCAGGTTCATTCATGTATACTTTTAGGTAAAAATTTATTCACATTTGGATATGGGGTGGATAAGTGAACTCGAGCAACGCTTGATTTCTATAGATTTTTACACTTGCTAATTTTTTAGAATTTAATACACTGAATTTAAATTTCTCTACATTGCATACTTAAGCTTTAAAGTTACATTATATAAATCAAACAACTTATATACACAAGCAATTGGGAATTCTTTAGCATACAATTAATCTTCACAGTCATCACACACACATTTCCCTTAGGTTTGATATTGAGGGTCCTAACTATACTCCATTTTATTACTTATCGATCTAGTGCACTTGCTAGGACTGCAACAAGTTTTTGGCGCCATTGCCGGGGAATTTGGCATTGTTAGTAAGCTATGATTATTTTTTGTATGTGTTTTCTTTTCCTTATTTTGTTTTTCTTGATTCTTTTAAGGTGAAATTGGTGCGTGAACAAAACAAGACAAGAGCAATTACTGCCTTTTGATCCTGAAATCGAGAGGACCCTATACCAAAAAAGGAGAGCTATTAGAGATAACGAGATGGAGCACGATCCTCCTCTTGATGAGTTTCCTCCCGAAAATGAACAAGTGTCGAGGGCACATGAACAAATGCCAGGGGCAAGAAGAGAAGAAATGCCTAGGCAAAGGACCATAAGAGACTACGCTGTGACAAGGTGGAATGAAGATCATCGAACAATTGTATTACCGAGAGGAGTACAATTTGAGCTCAAGCCAGCCACCATTACTATAGTACAGAGAAATCAGTTCTCTAGTTCAGAAGTGGAGGATCCAGCTCAGCATATCGACATATTTCTGGAAGTTAGTGACACTGTTCAAATTCTGGGTGTTAGTAGGGATGCAGTAATATTAAAGCTGTTTTCATTTACATTGATTGGCAAAGCAAGAGAGTGGCTACAATTGTTACCACGACAGTCAATATGGTCATGGGATTAAATGCAAGAAAAGTTTTTAATGAGATTTTTCCCTCCAACAAAGACTGCAAGCATTCGAAATAGCATCATGGATTTCCATCAAATGAATGAAGAGCCTTTTTCACGAGGCCTGGGAGAGGTTTAGGAGATTATTGAGAAGCTGTCCGCATCATGAGATAGCAGTTTACCAACTGATGACCATCTTTTATGCTGGAGTTACACCTTAAAAAAGGTCATTATTGGATGCAGCATCAACAGGATCCTTCTTGAACAAGCTACCTGATGACGCATTTCAGTTGTTGGATGAGATGGCGACAAATGACTCTCAATGGACTGCCCCTAGATCAGTCCGAAGGAGACAAGGTTTACACAATGTGGATGAAGTGGCATTGTTAAAAGCACAGCTAGAATTGGTAAAAAATGAGTTGAGTGGCTTGAAAGTTCAAAATGTGGCTGCAGTAAATCAAGGGAGTGGACCGTGTGAAAGTGAGCAAGTTATCCAAGAAGGAGGAGTTGTAGGAGATGTAAATGCATTAGGCGAGTTTAGAAGGAATGATCCCTACAGCAATTCATATAATTCAGGATGGAGAAATCACCCAAATTTCTCTTGGAAGGATGGGAATCAACAAGCTTCATATTCTCAACCACAACCAAGAGCTCCTTACCACTCAAATACTTATCATAGTCATGCTCAGCCCCACCAACCACAAGCCACCAATTACTACTAAGCCCCCTATCCACCAACCCACCATCAAGGACAAAGCTCTAATCATTCCCAACCTTAACCCTATCACCCACCAGGATTCCAATCAAGACCACCTATTCAAGAAAAGAAGCCAAATCTAGAAGACACGTTTGCTAGTTTCATGAATAGCCAACAACAATTCATGGCGAGTCAAGATTCAAGGTGGAAATCTCAAGAGCAATGGAACCGGAACCAAGATGCTTCAATGAGAAATTTGGAGACTCAATTGGGTCAACTTGCAACTTCAATGTTGAATAGACAACCGGAGACATTTCCTTCAAATGTAGATCAAAATCCTAAGGAGGAAGCCAAAGCAATCACTTTAAGAAGTGACAAGGAGGCAGCACGAAAGGAAGAAAGAGGTAAATCACCAACTTCATCAACTGATTTGGAGGAACCAATGCGGAAGGTAAGTATTTCTAACTCTAGAGTAGAGAAAGATGTGAATGCTCCAAGGAATGACAAGGGAAAGAGTATTGTGAATCCGAACATAGAGGATCTTGATATCAATAGGTTGCCATTTCTTGTTGTAGCTAGGAAGGAGAAAAAAAATGAGCAATTGGCTAGGTTTCTAGAGATGTTTAAGAAATTACATATTAACTTGCCTTTTGCTGAAGCACTAGCAAACATGCCCAATTATGCTAAATTTATGAAGGAACTTTGTTCTAACAAAAAGAAATTAGAAGGGTATGGCACTGTGCAACTCACGGAAAATTGTAGTGCAATCATCATGAATAAGATCCCAGAAAAATTGGAAGATCCAGGTAGCTTTACTCTACCTTGTGAAATCGGTGAGACCTTTGTTGGAAACGCTTTATGTGATCTAGGAGCCAGCATTAACTTGATGCCTTATTCTATGTGCAGGAAACTCAACTTAGGAGATCTCAAGGAAACTGAAATGAGACTTCAACTAGCAAATAGATCAATGAGAAAGCCAAAGGGAGTTATTGAGGATTTACTGATGAAAGTAGGAAAATTCATTTTTCCCGTGAATTTTATGGTCATGGAAATGGAGGAAGACAGGAAGGTGCCCCTTATCGTGGGAAGACTATTTTTGAACACTACAAAGGCTTTGATTGATGTTCATGGGCAAAAGGTTACTCTTAGATTCAACAACGAAGAATTGGTGGTAGATATGAACAAGTCTCAGAAATATCCATCAAGTGACTTAGAAGAGTCAGTCTATTTCATGGACAAAACCGACGAATGTGTAGATGAAGTGCAAGAAAAAGTACTACTAAATGATCCAGTAAATTCAAGCTTAATGCATTCCTTGGAAAATGAAGAGTTGGATGGAGTAGAAGAAAAATAGATAGCAGCTATAGAGAAGGGATGCGAAGAGGAGAATCTAAAGCAAGAGAGAACTACTTTATAAGAGGGGGAGTTGAAATCTAACTTAAACCTCTTCCTCCTCATTTAAAGTATGTATTTTTGGAAAACAAAGAAAAACCAGTAATTATCTCTTTTTTGTTGACAATTGTTGAAGAGGAAACACTGTTTAAGGTGTTGAAAAAGCACAAGGAGGCTATAGGATAAGAGACAGCGGATTTAAAGAACATCAATCCAAGCTATTGCACTCATTGGATTCCTATGGAGGAAGATTTTAAACCAGCAGCTCAACCTCAAATAAGGCTCAATTCGACTATGCAAGAGGTGGTAAAGAAAGATGTACTAAAACTACTTGATGCAGGTATAATCTATCCAATCTCTGATAGTAAATGGGTTAGCCCAGTGCAATGTGTCCCTAAGAAAGGGGGAATGACAGTGGTGAAGAATGAATTTGATGAACTCATTCCAACTCGGACAATAGGAGATTAAACCAAGCCACCCAAAAAGATCATTTTCCATTGCCATTCATTGATCAGATGTTAGAGAGGTTAGTTGGTAATAGGTTTTATTGTTTCTTAGATGGGTATTCGGGATACCTGTAAATCCCCATAGCCCCTGAGATCAGGAGAAAATAACCTTTACCTGCCCTTATGGTACATTTGCCTATAGGAGGATGCCTTTTGGCTTGTGTAATGCACCGGCTACATTTCAGCGGTGTATGATGGCAATTTTTCATGATTTTATAGATAAATTTATGGAGGTATTCATGGATGACTTTACCATTTATGGGCTAGACTTTGAGAGCTGCTTAGAGCATCTCGATTTAGTATTAGGTAGGTGTAAGAAGATCAACTTAGTGCTAAATTGGAAAAAATGCCACTTTATGGTAAGGGAAGGCATAGTTTTGGGACACAATTTCTGAGAAGGGGATTGAGGTGGACAAAGCAAAGATAGAGGTTATAGAGAAGCTTCCACCACCAACCAATGTCAAGGGAGTTAGGAGTTTCTTAGGGCATGCAGGTTTCTATCGAAAGGTTTCTTAAAGACTTTTCAAAAATTGCAAAACCTTTGTCGAATTTGTTAATGAAAGATGCTCCTTTTGAATTTAATGATGAATGTTTATTGGCTTTTGAATTGTTGAAGCAAAGGCAATTCAGCTCCGATGATCATATCTCCGGATTGGAATTTGCCCTTTGAGCTAATGTGTGATGCGAGTGATTTTGCAGTGGGAGCAGTGCTTGGACAAAGGCAAGAGAAAGTATTTTGTGTTATTTATTATGCAAGCCACACTTTGACAGGAGCTCAAGTAAATTACACCACAACTGAAAAGGAGCTTCTTGCCATCGTATTCGCTTTTGAGATGTTTCGACCATATCTACTTGGAGCAAAAATTGTGGTGTGGTCTGATCATGCGGCACTAAAGCATCTCTTTGCCAAGAAGGAATCCAAGCCAAGATTGATAAGATGGGTACTCCTCTTGCAAGAATTTGATTTGGAGATCAAAGACAAGAAGGGAGCAGAGAACCATGTGGCAGATCATTTGTCAAGATTGGAGCATGATCATATTGAGAAAGGGGATATTTTGGATTAATTCTCTGATGAGCGTATTTGTGCCTTGTTTGTTTGTGAAGTTTCAGTACCTTGGTTCGCTAATGTTGCAAATTTTCTCGCAGGTGGTTATATGCCAAGGGACTTCACATGGCAACAAAGAAAGAAGCTGCAAGCCGATGCAAAGCATTACATTTGGGATGACCCTTATCTATTCCGTCTTTGTGCTGATCAAGTTCTTAGAAGGTGTATTCCCAAGGAAGAGCAAGCAGAAATTATGCAAGCCTATCATAGTGGAGAAGCTGGTGGACATCATGGACCCAATAGAACGGTATGAAAAATTCTCTCTTCTAGAATTTATTGGCCCACCTTATTTAATGATGTTAAATTATTCATTCAAACTTGTGATCGATGTCAAAGGGTGGGAAATATAACTAGGAGAGATGAGATGCCACTAAATAATATGCTTGAGGTTGAATTGTTTGATCTATGGGGGATAGATTTCATGGGGCCTTTTCCAATTTCTTATAGGTTTGAATATATCCTAGTGGCTGTTGATTATGTGAGTAAGTGGGTAGAAGCTATAGCCACTAGGACTTGTGATGCAAATGTTGTCCTCGAATTCTTAAGGAAAAATATATTCACCCGTTATGGAGCCCCGAGAGCCATTATCAGTGATGGTGGGAAACATTTTGTCAACCACCAATTCAAAGCCTTATTGAAAAAATTTGGAGTGAGGTGATAATCTTGTTTTTAGTGTTTATTTTCTGGATAATTTTGTGCATTTTAGTGTCTCATCTTGCATGCTTTTAGGGTTTTAAGGCTATATTAGTGTTTCTTATATTTATTTTAGTTATTTTGATTAATTTAAAGTTTTTAGGTGATTAATGGTCTTAAATTTCACTTTTTGCAGGAAATTTTGCTAAGGCACAACTGAGACAATTTGTCCCAGTCGTGTCCAATGCAGATGGCAAAACTCACCGTTTCACCAATGGCTACGGTTGGGACACTTTCACCAATGGCTACAAATGAGACAAAGTGTCCCAGCCATGCCCAATCCAGGAGTCAAAGCGTACCGTTTCATTAAAGGTCGCGGCTGAGACAAAGTGTCCCAGCCGTGGCCATTATAGGTTTCAAAACGCGTCGTTTCATTTAAGGTCGCGGCTGAGACGATCTGTCCTTGCCGTGGCCATGGCAACCTGTGAAGACACTTTTAATCCAGAAGCTTGCCATGGCTGAGACAAACTGTCTTAGTCGTGCCCTTTCCTTCTATCGCAGCTGAGACAAAAGTGTCCCAGCCGTGGCCTTTTGAACAGCTCTATAAAAGCTGCGAAATTTTTTTCTTAAAGGAGTCTTTTCTAGGGTTTCGTTCTTAGAGTGTTTAGGTAGAGTAGAAAACGCAGTTTTTCATATTTTGTGGGTTTTTCATACTTAGATTTTGAGTTTTACTTGTAAAAAACACACTTTTAACTTAGTTTTACTTCAAGAACACAAAGATAGTTATAGTTTTAGTTTCTAGTTTGAAGATTATTACTTACAATCAAAGTGTTGTTTGGAGAAAAAGAGAAGGAGCTTCATCAACTTCAAATCTTCAGCTTCAAATGGGTTTTATAGTTCTCACTCTTACTTTGTTCATTTTTTACATTATGGATAGTGAGTAGTTATCTTTGTTGCTTGGGGAAGCTTTGAATCCCCTACTCACAATGTGAATATTGAGCATATTTTGATCTTTACATGAATGAATGGTCTATTTCACTGATACTTATTTATATTTCATGGGTTTTCAATTTATTGAGTTAATTTCCATACATGGATGAATGATGTTCATTATATATCTTTGAATGTGTGTTGAGTCTAATGGATTGAAGTCTATGAATAAGCTTGCTCAATTTTTCTTTCATGAATGCTTTATTAATTTAGACGACTCCGGAATGGGATTCTAAATGTGCAGTAATTGTGATTTTAGGACTAGAGTATGGAGTGAAATGGATGAGATTTGGGTTGTTTGGCTCCGGAATGGGAAGGCAAACCAAACTTAGGATGTTAGACCCGTGCATAGGCTAGTTGTTGAGCTGGCTCCGGAATGGGAAGTTTAGCAACTAGAATAGTTGGCTCCGGAATGGGAAGCTTGGGTTAAGAGAGTTATCCCGAATTTGTTCATGTATAGCTTAAGATAAAATTAATTCACAGTGGGTCAATTTTTTGGCATCAATTTCCAATATTTGCACATTTGACCCTAATCTTTGCCTTTTTCCCAATTAAGTCCTTTTTCTTGCAAATTAACCCTGAAAAACACCAAAATTTACAATTAACTCCAAAAACATAAAATTATCAAATTAAACTCAAATTAAACCTAATTAACACAAAATTAACTTAATTAAACACCTAAAAACATACTAAAAACATCATATAAATGACCATCATCAAATATCCCACACTTAGACTTTGCTCGCCCTCGAGCAAATTAGAACAATCCAACTTCTCAAAATAATCAAACTCCAATAAAGAATCATGCATTTCAAAATCAAGTTTAGCGATTAACAAGAGCACTTAATAAAATTTTCAACTAGAATAAATTCAACCAAGACAATATAAATTAGTTTCATTGTGTGGGTATAAGACCAAAACATTTTAAGTATTTTCAAAATCCAAAACACCAATGCAAATTCATAGTCAAGTTTAGAATGAATGTATACATGAGTATACACATGGTTTCGTACTTGAAACTGTAGAAACACCATAGGCCTCTCCTTTAGCACCGGAACCTGGAGGTCATCTCCGCTAAACAACTCAAAAATAAAACTTAGAATCACTTAGGTCTTTTAAAGGTTGTAATGGGGCTAAGGTATTGGTTATCAAAGAATGGATAAAAGATCAACAATAAGAATATCCACTCTAAGATAAAATAGACTAATAATTCACAAATTTCATCCCATTAACTTAATCAATAAAGAACTTAGCCAAAATTTCCCATTCCTTCACAATTCAAAGTACAATCTTAAAATTCTCTCAATTTCACCATTTATACCCTTTTAGAAGTCATAATTTTCCTTGTAACTACCCCACACTTAAGATTTTGCCATACATGCTAGCTTTATTTTAATATTTCTTTCTTTTTCTTTTTCCTTTTCTTTTTTTTTACTTTTTTTTTCTTTTTTTTTCTTTTCCTTTTCACTAGCTTTGATGTTGGCAGTACAATAATATAACATGGGTAATCACAAAATCACAATTCACTATTCACTTGACTTCAACAATAGCCCTTGATAATAAAATTCAAAATTATCTTACTACACTCATCAAGATACTCAATTCCCATTAATCCATCCAATCCTAGAGTGGCCAATTCTAAAAGGGAAGATAAAACCTTTTTAGGCTATATGGTAAAATAAATGAGTGTAACAAGAAAAAATAAATATGGCACGCATTAAACATACCTCATTAGGCTCAAAATTGGCTAACAATGGATAACTATGCATATAGGGTAGGAAAATAAGTTAAAAAATGGGTCAACAAGAAAAAAAATTGCCTAGATCACTTTCCAAGTTGTTTTAAGTTATTTATATGCTTTGAAGGGTGATGAGGAAGGTTCTAGTGTTCTAAAATTCATCACTTAACTATTTCAATGCATTATTTTTCTTTAAGTTCAAAAACTAGTCTTAAGTGCTAAAAAATGTAGAAACTAACAAATATAAGTCAAATTGAATGTTAAACTAGCTAGAAATTCATTAAACAACATGCTTGTTCTAATGCTAAACAAGAATTTTAAACATTGCACATTCTAAATTCAAGTTCAAAATGTTCAATTTTTGAGAATAACTAGGGCGAACTAAGCTAAATGTAAAATAAATGATAAATGAATTAACTAAACTAACATACAAAATAAAAACTAAACATGTAAAATAAAAAATAAAACTAGACAACTAAAACAAACCGACTAGAACAACATAATTCATGAGTAAGAAAATGAGTAAGGTAAGAAAAACTCCCTTAGTTGGATCTTCAATTTCTAGCTCAGCTGAGCTCTATCCCCCTCTTTTAAAATCTTGCTGTCCTCAGCAAAGTATGAAAAATTTCAGCACACTTCATCACCTTTTGAGAAACAAGTTAGTGACCAAGGAAAAATATAAGCTCACCACATTTAAAACCATAATCAAGTCAAAAAGAATGCAAGAGGTCAATGAAATTAAGTTAACAAGCAAACATGCCTCTAAACCCAATGTAGTGCAATAAACAAGACTTAATAATCATGTTAACCAAGTGAACAAATGTACCTAGGCCAAACTTGCTTAAGTGCTCAATTCATACTATCCATAGGTGACAAGGTGGACAGTGTATGAATGCATAATCTCAAGTGTAAAGATAATTGGTGATGGTTAGGCTTAAATAAAAGGAAGAGAAAGATTTTAATTGATTATGGTAAGCACAAAATAGAATAAGCCAATTCAAATACAAACTCAACCTATATGAAGCCACAATGAAGTTCAATGTCAAACAATAAGTAGCTAAGAGTAAATGCAATGCATAACTGAAAATCAATCTCTAAGCAAACTTATATTCAACACTAATGAAACCTATGCCAATTTATGTGAATTAAGTACATCATGCAAATGAAAAACTAAGTGTGTGTGCCTTATTGAAAAGGTGTGTGCTTGAAGTGTAACATGCTTCATCATAAAAGTCTCAACTAGCCATGCCATGCATCATAAAGATATTAATGAAAATCAAGTCATCCATAATATGCTCAACTAAATGTATATATAAACATTGATGTATCAAAATTGCAGATAATGACTTGAATAAAATTTAAGGCGCTAGGATTAGATAACACGGCGGTCCGCTAGCCGGTTAGCGGGTGGGGTTAAGGGGCGACGCCCCTTACGGGGTTCCTGAAGGGTAGTTCCCCTGGCAGCTTTGAAGCAACAGGAACTCATGAAACATTTTCTGCACAAAACCTTATTCTGAATCTCTGAAACAAATCAAATTCTGATCAATCATATCAGCACTTGCTTATTCAATATCAATGCAAGAAATAAACACGTGTAAAGTGCAATATTAAACAAATGAATATGTGCTTACCTGAATTAATGAGGATAGAAATAATGAAAAAATGAAGTTCAACTTTGAGGTGTGTGCGTGAGTGAGTATGTGAGTGTGAATGAGTGAGGATGTCTGTGTTTTTGCTTGTGCGTGGCCACGTGAGATGCAAGGGGAAAGATTCACGTGGGCACTTGTGCTTGTGTGCATAGTGTATGCGTGGCCACGTGATGACTTAGGTGGGTGTGTGCGTGGTCATGTGTGTGTGTGTAATGGAGGCAGTAAGTGTGTGCGTGACCACGTGAAAACTTTAGACGGGTGTAGCCTTACCTACATGTGGGCACGTGATGTTTGATGGGCGAAGCAGTTTTGTTAATGCGTGCCCACGCATGCAGCTGTGAAGGGAGAATGCGTGGGCACGTAGGAGGGCAGCTCTAGGGGAGGTCTTCCATGCGTGGGCACGCGAGGCATTTGGAGAAGGAGGACGTGGGCACGCGAAAGGCTACTGCCAGGCAGAACTCCAACCCGTGGGCACGCAAGAGCCTTTGGAAGATTTCACGTGGGCACTCATGCATGCATGGGGCAAGCAACCCGTGGCCACGCATAGGGAAAGGCAGTTGGGCACGAAAATTTCTCTGGCCTTCTTACTACACTTTTTTAACTCAATCTTCCTGCACGTGAAAACACCAAGTTAACTTTTATTTATCTTAATTCATCTTTAACCATTTTCAATCAATCATATTAACAATATAAACCAATTGTTTGAACCATATAAACAAATTACAGCTCATACTCACTTAATTATGCATTTCCTTCTTTTCAAGCTACAATTGAATTATGCCAACAATATGCACATCTATCAATTAATTAAATTCCAATTGTAGTCCACTCTTAACTCAACATATGCAAAGTTCATGAAGCTTAAAATCAAACTCACATTTAACCAACTCATAAATCTTTGACAAGTTCAATTTTACTTACCTCAAAAATCATATTAGCTCTTTAATTCCTTTAAAAGCTCTTACTAATCCAAATTTAATCATGAAGCATAAAAATCATTAGAAGTAGCTTTTTGTTCAAACCCATATCTTAAACTCATGAATTAAAAGACACAAACAAATAACAAACATGCATTACACCTTAAAAGATAAAAACAATAGCAAAACAAATAACATGCAAAACATGAAAAAAATGAAAATTTAAAGAGAAGAGTTAGAGAAGAATTTCTGGTTTATTGAGTCCCAGCTCGACTCTTGTTACTCTCGGGAGGTCGAGCTTGTGATCCAAACATAGGTCTTTCCGGACTTTGCTCCTCATTTTCTCCCATTAGTAGAAGAAACTTGTCATAGTTTATCAAAGCTGGAAACTCCATATCTTCAATAAAATATGGCTCATCCTTTGGCTCATTTATCACGAACTCTATCGGCTCTTCTAGCCTAAATAAATCCTTCAAGCGGACTGAATTCGGTATCTCCACTTGAGAATCCTTTCCTTCTTGCTCCTTTGGTGAAAAATTCTCTACAAAAGATCCTACACCTTCTAAACAAACACACGACTTATCCTCAAATATGAATTGTTCCTCTTGTTCCTTATCCTCCATAAATGAATGAATTTGTTCCTTTTCCTTACCATCATCACCTTGAGTGCTCAAAAGTTCTAGCTTAGATTCCAACTTTTCAATTCCATGCTCTTTATCCCTTAATAAATGTTCTTGTCTTTTAATTGTTTCCTCTTAAGCCCTTATTTTCTCTTCTTGAATTCTAAACTTTTCCTCTTGAGCTCTTAATGTAGCCTCCAACTCTCCTTTTTCAGCATAATATTCCATTTCCTTTCTTATAAGCAAGTCACAAACATTTTCGGTTTCGGAGAGAATAGCTTCTTGTGTGGCCCTCCATCTTTCTTTTTCTGTCCTAAATTGCTCGTCCTTACATAAAAACTGGTTATGAAGATGTTGATTCTTGGAGATACAAGCCTCTTTTGAGTATCGCAATTCTTGATTCTCTCTTTTCAATTCTTCCATTTGTGCTCTCAAAGTCCAAAGAGAATAATAATCTTCAGCCATGGATGGTGATGAATAAGGATTTTGCAATCGTTCTATCTCCTCTCTTTCTCTTAGTAGATCATTCATTCGTTGTCTTAAAAGAAACAATTCATAATCTTGGACCTCATCTTGCATCATCTTGAAAGATGTTTAGAATTGTTCCTGCAAAGAACAATCACCAAATTAAAAAATAAAAATAAAAAAAAAATCTTAGACTAACTCAATCAAAGATATTAAACAAACAACACCGCTGTTCCCCGGTAATGGCGCCAAAAACTTGTCCGGTGTCTAGCAAGTGTACTAAATCGGCTAGTAATACAGGGAAATATAGATTAAGACCCCAAAATATCGTACCCAAGGGTACATGGATTGCTAAGGATAATATCTATGTATGAATTAAATT
Source organism: Excoecaria agallocha (assembly GCA_037975025.1). Classification (NCBI taxonomy): domain Eukaryota; kingdom Viridiplantae; phylum Streptophyta; class Magnoliopsida; order Malpighiales; family Euphorbiaceae; genus Excoecaria; species Excoecaria agallocha. The sequence goes on along the minus strand of CM075811.1, from coordinate 22,606,179 downwards.
AATCCGAGATTGTTTCCCAAATGTTTTTGATTTAAAAGCAAAAATTAAACAAAATAAACAATTAAACAAAACTAAAACTAAAACATGAATTAAAAACAAAGTAATAACTGGAATTCTCTTGCTAAAGGAACTATCCACCTTAACTTTCATCGTAATGACTTAAATTTAATAGAAACACCAGTAATTATGGAAAAACTAGTAATAAAGCAAGATATCTTTATTCAAGTATATCATTCTTAGTATTAAACTCATAGACAAATCTAATACTTAGCATGAAAATCTAGTTTTAACTTCCTAAATATTCATTGAAGCCTTTCTCAAGTGATTCAATTCCAATTTATTCTTAGTTCCTCCTCTCTTAGTATTAATCAATAAAATTCACACATAATCATCTCATATTTCGGATAATAATCATGCATAAACATTAAAGAGTTAATCTAAGAACATGCAAATCATTAACTATGTCAAAACCAATCTTTAGTTATTTATTCAATAAACCAATAATCAATCTCAACACAATCAAAGATAAGAATATGCTTAAAACCAAGAAATAATCAACCGATATTGAAATTAAGCTCAAAATAAAGTCATAACAATGAAAATATAAGTTTTCAAGAATCTATTAGCAAAAGAAGAAAAATTACTTCCTAAACATATTTAAAAAACTAAAACAAAGTTGAAGAAAAATAATGAAAACATAAAAATTGGAAAAATAAAGTAAAACTAAAACTAAAGAACTCTACTAGTTCTTCTAATTAATTCCTCTAATTCCTAATTGATCTCCATTGATTCTAAGATTGGATCCTTTCTTTGGTGTTTAAGCCTTCTATTTATAGGCAAAAGACATTGTGGATTGCTTCTCAAACTCCAAAATCAAATAGGAAACAAACTCTGCCCAAAACAGGAAGTTCGAGAAAATCCTTCGTGAAGTTGGAGAAGCATCACGTGGCCATGGGTTCCCCTTTGTATTTGAACACGTGGTCACGTGTTCTATAAGGCTTCCTTCACATGTGGCCACGTGTGGTCCTTCACTTGGAATCCACGTGGTCACGTGTCTTCAATTCTTCCTCCTTTTAGTCTTTCACGTGGCCATGTGTTGCTTAGTTCATTTTCACACATGGCCATGTGTTCTTGTCTTCTTCAATTCACGTGGCCATGGGTCTTCAATCTTCACTCCTTCACGTGGCCACGGGTTGATCACTTCATTGTTTTCACGTGGTCACGTGTAAAGCTTCTGGACTAAATGCTCAATTTTCTGGCATCAATTTCCAATATTTGTACATTTGACCCTAATCTTTGCCTTTTTCCCAATTAAGTCCTTTTTCTTGCAAATTAACCTTGAAAAACACCAAAATTTACAATTAACTCCAAAAACATAAAATTAACAAATTAAACTCAAATTAAACCTAATTAACACAAAATTAACTTAATTAAACACCTAAAAGCATACTAAAAACATCATATAGATGACCATTATCATATATTTGCATAAAAGAATTAGTACAAGTTGTGTTAAGGTTTTACTTTATTTATTTGAATATACCTTTAACTTAATATTATTTAAAGTATCTTGTATAAAAAGTCATTTATTTAAGTATTAAAATTATATTTTTGAGTGAGGAAACTGCAAAGGAAAGCGACACCTACCCTAATATGGATCTTTATTATTATTATTATTATTATTATTATTATTATTATTATTATTATTATTATTATTATTATTATTATTATTATTATTATTATTATTATTATTATTATTATTATTATTATTATTATTATTATTTCTCTTGTAAGCAGCTAAACTAATTTGTGTAGATCTATGACCTGGTGGTCATGGATTTACATGTTAAAATATTTTCCTCTTAAAATTTTATTTTCTTATTAAATTCTCATTTTATTTACTTTATTTTGTTTTTATTTTAATGTTATTTTTATTTTGGCCACTCAAAGGAAAAAGTCATGTGAAATATTTATATTAATAATTTGTACTCTTTGTTAATAAAATATGACTAATGTCCTAATTTAAATTCCAAAAAAATCACGTGTAAATATTAAAATTTGTATAAATATAAAATAATTTGTATATAATTAAACTAATACAGGACTTTCACTAACAAAACTTGGTCTCGTCATCTCTATATTCAAAACTCGCACTGAAATGCCTTTTCATAATTTACATGTAATAACTAATGTCTTTACCAAATGGATAATTAATGAACTACTTGATTTATGGATGCTCATTTAATGCTTTAAATGTACCATGATTTAGTACTTTCCTATGTGAATTGGTGTGCCTTTAATTTATTATGTTATGATTATACATGTAAGAAAAAGGATAAAATAATTAATTTAAAAGCCATTATGTCACACTTATCAAAGGTATAAATAAGATTAAGGTTTCAAACTCTCTTTGGATTTTAGTCTCATAAGGTCAGAATACTATTTCCCAATGTTCTATTGGGTGGTGACAAATCGAGCCAAATCTCTTAACTCAGCTAATAAAATCCCAAACAATCTAAAACAAGACCCTAATAATGGGTACTTTAGCAAGCACGAATCGGGTGCAAACAGCACGTGTCATAAAATCATAATTTTCCAACTACAAATTAGCAAAATAATCATATCATGTCAAATTTAAAAAATTTCTATTGCTAAGTTTTAATTCAAAACTTAATTATGATTTAACTATAAATTTACCATTTCTTTATTAATTAACTTACATATTATGAAATTATTGCCCAAAGTAACTTTGCTAGATGGAAAAACATAAGTCGAATATAAGGGAGTATGTAAGCACTGAAGTGCATATCCATGAAAGCCTATAACTTATAGTATGTGAACATTCAAGTGTATATCCATGAGGGATTACGACCTATAGTATGTAAGCACTGAAATGTATATTATGGGTCCACTGAATCAATCAAAATAGTGAGTGAGAATGTAGTACTGTGCGTTCCTATGGCATGCCCACTCTATCCGCTAGATTCTTTTCCTAACGGGTTAATCAAGGTAATTAAGAATGCTTTATTTCAATTAAACATTAATTGTTTAATAAATTACTTAATAAAACATATATAATCTATTAGCATTTCAATCATAACATTTATATATAAACATAAGGCTATATAATTCGCCTTCTTTCCATAATACAAATTCTAATTTCATGAGGCATCGCTTGTAATTATAATATTATTGCTAATTTCACCATACATTCATATCTCTTATTAATATGCATTATGCTCAATTTATATTTTCCGTATGGAAATTTTCAATTTTCATCATATATATAATCATTCACATCTACGAATAACATATATGTTTACCCATTTTGTGACATGTTGATGTATAACCACCTATTTTATCATTTTTATTCACCTTTTATACATTTCAACAATAACTCACATTTTTTAAATGTCAATACAAACATAACTTAAAAATTTTAATAATTTCAATTTTGGCAATACATGTACCCAAATCAGTAATAAATCTCTTTATTCAATTTAATAATTGAATTAGCTTTTACATAAGGTTAAGAACCTAGCTATCAAGCCAATTTGACCTACACTTATATATAAAAAATTTCAAAGTATGACATAGTAAATGCCAATTAAGGAGAATGCAAATTTCAAGTCAAATAACTAAATTATCTATATCTCACACCTTAATTATCACCAATTACTAATTATCTTTATCAATTTCAATCCAAGTATAAAAGCCCTCTGTAACACCCTTACTGAACAGTTTAACAGAAACAAGTGATAGGACGAAATTTTTTTTTTCAAGGACCATTTGTCAGATACTGGTCATTGACCCTCTGAGGAACAATGCCCTGAGTGACAATTCCAAAATCAGCAAGATTTTGCTTTTGAATCTTAACTATCTCATTGACCCAGACTTGTCCAAAAAGAAATACTTATAATTTAAGTAAGCTGTTAAACAATAATTGTCTAAATGATTACTTACCAAATAAAAATCCGGCAATATAACGTCTAAAAACTTATCTAATCCACCTGAAAATCAGACAATTTCCTCAGCCCATCAGGGGCACAACAATACAAAAATAATTTCATCATGCATCTCATTCATCCATTCTCATTATTAATCACGTTTCTTATACAAATTACACTCTTAAATCACTATAATACTCCAAACATAGAAACAATTTACATTAAAATCGTCCCGTTACACCTGTGAACCTCAAAGATGGATTACTTGAAACTAAATCCCTTCTTCTGATGGTTGAGCCGAAGCAACTGTCTAACCAAACACAAGTCTATCCCGCTACCTACACGGATAACAAAACCCGTGCTAAGCTATAAAGCTTAGTGGGGAACAAAGAAATCTAAAAAAAATAATCTTTTACATGTTATACAAATACAAAGTTGATAATATTCTTAATAACTGCCTTCAATTACCTTAGATTCCAGTTCTTACATTCAACAATAAACCACAAACATAAACGACATAACATTTTACTTATATTCATAGCAGAACTTAATAACTCAATAAACAATTCAGCATGAACTGTTCCACAAATGATAGTTGGCATAATTTCTTCATACAAATACATCTTCCAAAGCATAATATGCATTCTACATTCACTTCTCATGTAATCATTAAGATAGTCTTAACAAAGTGAAGTATATATTATTTAACATCATAATGTGCTATGTATTATGTACTTGATCTATAGCAGAGTTGTAAACATATCTAGACCTATATATATATAAACAAATATAACAAATTAAGAAACTAGCTTATGATTTACAGAAACTATATATTTATTGAAGATAAATTCCTTGTGTTCACTTACTCATAAAATAAAGATACATAATGCTTATATAGAATTAATGATTCACATGCTTATCAATATTATAACTTTCAATTTAATTATCCAATTGCTGTACATATATAAGAGGATAATTCTTATGCACAATAATTCTGAACTATAACATTTCTTAGCTTTTATACTTTTTAATTTATTTTAACATTAATGCCCCTAGAACAGTGCCGACAGAAATACTCAGACTGGATATACGGGATGTAGACCCCATGGGTCACAACAGAATGAGAAATGACCTCCAGAATCATTCCTCATATAACATATGAACATATGACAGTACGTATAATATATATACTATGGAGATCAACGATCCAACCATAGTAAAGCAAGTCGCCATGACTTACACCGCGGTATAGAATCCCTATGGCTAGCCAATTATATCCTGAGCTAGTTCTTACTGCCAGACTATTTCTAAGGGCACAAAAGATCACTTACTTTCAGTACATTTATCAACTTTATCATCATTTCAATCCAGATAATACAGTTATTCAGAACTTTTAATATTTTTGTACAGTTTGTAAACCATCATTCACTTAAGACATGAATTATTTCACGCTAATTCAGCAATTTCTCGTTACATTATTCTTCAGTCAGCAAAGGAGTTTATTTAATATACATTCTTTCAAATTACTTTTAAACTTTCTAATAACCATATATTAACAATACTTGTACTTGTCATGATAAATCACCCCTGACTATTTTATAAGCATATAATTGAATTTACATACACTTATTTAACCCATTGTTGCATGAAACAACGTATAAACACATAATAACAATAGAAGGACGTACCTGTATGGCTCCTCATCACCATCTCCTATACTTCATTGTACTTACTTTAGTATCAAACATATTAGGTTCAATACATGTATTCAATATATTATCTTTAATAGCAATGTCTATATAAAAATATAAATTTAATCTCATGCTTATACTTATAACAATATCATCTCAACTAGTTATATACTAAGCAACCATGTATAAAAACATAACATCTTTACCATCAGTTTCTCATACTATCATAAAATCATAACCATGATACTATATCCAGTCTATTTAGTATATTGAGGTACATAACAATTATCCAAGTATCAGATTAGACTATAGATCAAGAGCGGTACAAGTGTCACATTTATTCCAAGAGCTTGTTACTACACTAGTTACATTTTCATTCTAGTTTTCACCTATAGTCTATTAAATCCCAAATAATCATCCTTATACTCTATCATAATCTCTTACGTATCAAGTAATGTCTTTGTTCAATACCTTTACAAAAATACATCATGAAAGATCTGTACATGTCACTCATGTATTTAACCTATAACCATCATAACCTAGTTACCTTAGATTAAAAGGTATGCAGTGATAGCAACTACGATTATAAGTACAAATTCTTATTATTATAACAGACATACTACTATATTATAATTTTATCAAACCATATATTCATAGAGTATAATCATATATCAGTATGCCATCATACTTCAAGTTAAACTTATTTAACAACAATCTTAATAATGTTAATTCTTTGGCTATCTAAGTTCAATCATAAGTCAACTGGTAAAACTATACTTTTTTTTTTATTACTAAATTAATCATCAGCCCTTAAAATAGCATCACCTACATCTTTTAAATAAACATGTTAACTAAATTCTTAGTTAACTTCAACAAATACAATTAAGAAAATGAAACAGTTCACAGGAAAATGCTCAACCCCTCGATAAACTAAACAAACCATTTGATGGAGTGTTCATTGACCCAAAACTATAAAACTGCATTCTTTTTACAACTCATTCCACAAACTTTAAAGGATAAAGATATTTTATTTCTGTAGATATATATCAATAAATTTTTCCCTTAGTTCCATGTTAACCCAGTTCAACATCACTTCTATGAATAGTTATCTTGCTTTATTTATTCAAACATACCATTAATACTTAATACTCAAATCAAATCAACCTCAAACTCTACCTCACCTAGTGCAGCATTACTCAATTCACTTGAACTATTACACTTTCAAAACTATGTCTCACTAACACTATGATTCATGTACTTTAATATAGTCAAAGCTAATATCAATCATAAAAATTAACCAAAACTTATATCACAATTATACATGAAATCAAATTATTAACATAGTTCCCATACCGTAAAAATCGAAACTCCCTATTCTGCCTTGCCGGAGCCTCGTCGGAGACTCGCCGGAGACTCGCCGGAGGTGCACGGTCAGTTTCGAAATGGAGTTCACGCCACCACAAGTCTGCCGGCGGTGGTCACGCGCCTTATCGCCGTCTCAATCCACCGGAAAACACCCTGAAAAGGACCGGCCACCCATTTCCGATCTCCTTAACGCCGGCGAGTGGGGACGATCGGCGACCACCAAAAGAGCCGCCTCAACCTCACGATTCCACCGGTGTTGTCATCTCCCTCAACCGCCGTCGTCGCTCGTCGGAAAAGGAGAGAAACCGATCAGGCCAAAGAGAAGAAGAAAAACTCGCAGACGCCGCCGGAGAGAAGGGACGATGAGGAGGGAAAGGCCGGTGGCCGAGGTGGTGGCAGCCGCACCGATCGCCGGCCAGAGCGCCGTTGATCGGCGCCAGCGCCTCCCCTCCGCCTCTCGTCCTCTTCCCCGATCCCCACTCCCTTCCCTTCTCCTCTTTTCTTTTTCTTTCTTTTTCTTTTAACTTATTTCTTTTATTTACACACACACACAACTTTTATTTACTTCAAAAACCCCCACAAATACTAATTACCTTTACAATTTATACCAAACAATTAATAATTAACTTAAAATCATCACTTGCCCTCACGAATCCAATATTAAATTCACACATACACATTTAATCAATTAAATTAAATATTAATACATTGAGTCATGCAATTTCAACTAGGGTCATTTTTGGGACATTACACCCTCAATCTATTTTACCAAACCATACATACATTTTAAACCCTAACCTAAGCATAATGTACAAATTAAGGAAATAAATGTAGGAAAAGTAAATTTAGAGGAAATCACAAACCTCTAGTGTAGGATTTTCGAGCCATTACAAAAAAAAATTTAAAAGTTTTAAGATATTTAATTAAAACTTTTTAAAAGTCCAAAAGGTATTCAATCTTTACTTTAATTTTTAAGAATAATGGCTTTTATGTATTTTTGAAGATTCTATTTAAAAGTATATATAACTTACAAACTTTCACACTCATATATTTCAATTTTATTTAAAATTGGAAAACAGGTCGCGTAATAGTCCAAAGATATACCTTAGTAATATTATGGTATACTTAGGATGGATTAGTGAAAAAAATTGAAGGACAAGTAAGATGGAGAATAGCTAAGGGATATATACAAAAATAATTCAAAAGTTAAGGGCAATTTGGTAATTTACTTAAATAGTGATGCAAATGCATAAATGAATATATTACATAGGTTAATATGTAATGAGATGAATATACATGCTAATATGTGATTAAAGGAAATTAAGGAGTGAAATTGCAATTACACAAAGTTAAAAAGTTGGACCAATGGAGTTTTGGCATGTGTTACCTCTAAAATATGCAAAGATATGCATGAAATGCGAGAAGGAAAATATGGCTGGCCATGAAGGGATAAAAAATATAGACTTTTCTCCTTATTCCTCACACAAAAAAAATCTATCCTTAAGTTCTTACGGGTAACTATTGGAGCAAGAAGGGTAGAAAAGGGATAAGAAGGCCACACAAGCTAAAGAAAGGAAGCAAGTTAGGCAATTTTGAGCTAAGGCTTGATAACTACTCAATGTCTCTTGAGTGTGCCTATGTTATGCTTCAGTTACATGAATATTTTGAATTTTTTATTTGGTGGTGAATTGGAAAATAAGAAAATAACATGGTTGGTTATGTTTTACAAGCAATTGATGTGGAAAGATGAAGATGCCAGAGCAGCATGTAGCATTTTAGGAATTTCTCTCTTCAAAGATCCAATTAAGATGAATTTAATTTTTGTAGAAAATAAACTCATAATGGGGTAATGTTTATATGCAATCATGACCTAAAATTAGCTCAAAGTCAAAGTAATAATTCTAACTCTAAATAGATGTAATGTATCTAGGAATAATCTACAGTGTTTTGGTAATAGCTCGACCTACAAACCATGGAATTGAGTAATTCAAATTTCATATTAATATTAAGACATATCCCCACAGTTATTATAAAGAGACTAGAACCTATTTCTATCTCTAAAGTATTCAAAATGAGGCTTGACATCAGAGAACTGATCTTTTCCCTGTATTAAGGCAGTTTGTAATATTTTAATCATAACTCACGATTAACAAGTCCAAATGAATTGATTTTTGATCCTTTGTAAATTTAATAAATATTATAAAATTTTTTAAGAGACACCTTAGCCTAAATATTGCATTTATAATGTAAAAAATATAGAATAAACTGATCTATAGAAACTGCTCTAAATCTAACCATTTAGGATGACTCACACGACTATCAGTAGGCCTAACATCAATGTATCTTGCCTTGATAGCCATGTAAAATGATTATTTAACTCATATGTTGATCTCTATTAGGAATTCTTAATAGCCATAAGGCCTCTATTTTTGACCTAAACATGAAATTTTTTTATACAAGCTCTAATTCATTCCAAAGTTTCGTATGACTTATGTGAGTTGTCTAACATATGTTTAAAGGCATATAAGGATTAAATATGAATGTATTATGCCATATATATAGAGATAATAATTTAAACAAATTATATGCAAAGCGAATACTTCAACATGTTTGATATATATATGTTCATATTGGTTATAAGCACACACTTATGTTTATATGAGAACATATAATAGTTATATGATTATATTATATACTTAATTTTTGAAGATGGAAACATATGTGAATCATATTATATGATTCTTGTATATAAAATTGTATGTATTTGAAATTGTATATAGCGAGGATGATATATACATTTGTATATATTTGAGACATACATGTTTACATTAATTATAAGTATACATTTATATAAAATGTATATATAGATTATATGATTATGTTTATGTGTGTGTGTGTATTTCAAATGTTAAGATTTGGATGATAGAATAAGATGACAATAAAGAAAATGTGAATACTATTGTCTGCTTATTAACTTGGTTGTGGATAAATAACTTGCCTATTAAGGTAAAAGCACAGCTACTATAGTTTGACACCTATAGTGTCTATAGTCAAGATTAAATTATCTCAATATCTTGGTAACTTTAGGTATCTATATGTGATACCTATATGTATTTAAAGACTATACCTATAGGTATTTATATGTGATAACTTCAGGTATTTAAAGCATTTGTTATCAACACCCACAAAAATGTGTAGGCTATCAGCATAAAATAATTAAATTGTTAGGAATAAAGATGAATGACATGGAAAAACAAGTAAGCAACATTATATGATTCTTATACATAAATACGTGGAGTTTATGACATAATTAGAAATCTAGGTCCGCTAAATATCTTGGTCATGGATAAATAGACATGCTTAACAGAGATATAGTTACAACTGCCATAGTTTGACACTCTTATTAGAATGTCCATAGTCTTAACACAAATGGTGTCCATAGCTTCTGTTAAGATGATAATGTCTCTATAGTATTAATACTGAATATGCAATATCCGTAGCTAATAACCTAGTGGTATCTATAGCTCTCATTATCCACATCTAAAGATAATATGTAGGCTAAATAGCTATAAGTTAACCAAATTGTACATATGATTAAAGGCTACAAGAAATGTTAAAATTTATCAAGCATATAGTTAAATGTATAAAGTACATGTTAATGTAATAAATAATTTTTCTGATGTATTTGATTTGATACAAGAATTATTATATGATTTCAAACTCTGATACATAAATGTATCTTCAAATATAGTAACTATAGATAATGAACATTGTGAAACGATAGAATTATGATTTTAAAGTCTGACATAGAGTTTTGATATGATAGAAGCACTATATATACCATGATAAAGTACTATGTTATGTTAATGAGTAATTAATTATAAATTACATCGATCATGTGCTATAAGCCATAGGATACCATTATATTATATATGTTTAAAAGGTCATGTAGGACATGTATATATCCTTTTTATTTATTATATACATTATAGTCTTATAAAGGGATATATATTGCAAATAAGTTGCAAATAATTATGGAAATGAGTATTGCATTAGGTGATGGCAATAAAACACATATATGATAACCTGAAAGTAGGATTTTGCTTAGACGTTAGTAAATTCATGGCATGTTACTAAAGTTATATTCCTAATAATTGACATGATAAATAGTTAGTAGGCAGAACTATGTGATTTTAATTTCCATTTTTGGGATATGTAGGAAGACTCAAGTTCAAACCAAATTACAATTTCATGTTTTTTTCTTTATAAACCTAAAGTCTTAATTTACTTCTTCTAAGATAGTTATTTAATGTCTTATTTATTTATCTATATTATGTAGTACATCACTAAGTATAAACTTAGCATATGAGTTGCCTTTCCGCAATGTAGGCATGAAATTGAAGCCTAGCTTAAAGTGAAGGTTGGGAGTGCTTGATGAAAATAAATGAAAAGGTGTCAACAATAAATGTATCCATCATTTTGTAGCATATAAGTTGTAAAATATATATTAAACTATAAATGTATAGTCAAGTATATAAGTTTGTACACATTATAATAGCTGCATAACTTACACATCTTGTGTAATCATAAGATTAGCATTATGAAAGTATGTATGTCTTGACTTGTATAGGAAAGTGTATAGAGTAGAGTGATATGCAAATTTTAAACTTTGAAGTTAAGATTTGATGTCATGTGATGTACATGAGCTTGTATCTGCTTAGTTATAAGTCTTTGGTAGTGCTTCTATTTCCTTCTTAAGGTACGTAGGGGTGTCACAGGTCAGGTCAGACATGTCAATTTGGATAATTTTTTTCAAGTTCAAGTTTTTTAGGAAATTTTTGGATCGATTTACTTATTTTTCAAGTGGATTTGGATCAGGTTTCGGATCACAATTAGGACTGAAAAATTGGACCAAAATTAAAAATGAAACCATAAGCAATCTTATATATCTGGTTTGATTTTTTCATTTAACCTATTTGATTATGACCTTTTCGATGTCTTGGATCAACTTTGACATTTTCAGTCTCTTTACTTAAAATATATAATTGGCATCACATATAACTCATCATATTGGTTAGTTTGATATTTTCGTTGTTTTGGGTTAACTTTGACCATAGTCAAACATATCAATATTCACTATGAAACCATGACCCAAATTTTAATTTTAGTTTTTAACACCTTAAATGGATTTATTTTTATCTCAAATTCAATCATCAATTTTATTTCAAATGGCACTATAGATATCGTGACCCGAGCTAGCCTTAATCAGGGTTATCCGGTGATGAAAAACCATTTATATTTTTTTTTATAGAAAGTGCAAATCTCAAGTTTTAGCCTTGATTTCCATATTTTTATAAAATATTTTATGGGTTTTAACATTGATTTTCCTAGAATTTTAAAAATATTTTGAAAAAAACTTGAATTTTGGTCTTTGCCAATGACAGACGATCATCTATCATGAATAAAAGACCCTTTATGGTTGTTTTCTTCAAGGCATCTCTTGGCAGATGCCTCTATCCAGGACTATTGTATGACTCAATGACAGACTCTCGTCTGTCAATTAGTCATGGCCTAAAAGTTCTTGGTCAAATTTAAGGGTATTTTTGTCATTTTAGAGGACTTGTGTGAGGGACAACCATCTATCAATGGTAGATGCCCATCTATAGGGATATTTCTAGATTTTCCATGTTTTTTAGTTTTAAAATTTTTGTGAGGATTAGATTTGCAAAGATCTAATCTTATGTGGATTTTTAGGATTTGATCTTCTAAATTTGGAGGGATTAAAGTTAGAGTCATTCTTTAACTTCTCCCTAGGTTTTTAAAGAAAATTCTAGGGTTTCTAAAGGGAGAGGGGCTTACTTTTGAAAATAGAGGCAAGTTTTTGAGATAGAAAAGGTAATTCTTTGCTTCTTGAAAATAGCACAACCTTTAGCAATTTTACACACCAAAACTCATACATATTTTTGTTAAAATGTGGGATCAAGGATCAGGGTTTGGACCGCTGCCTTCTAGAGTTACAAAATCTTGGTTCCTAAGGGTGATATTCTAAGCTTTAGCATCTTTCTCTCTCTATTATTTCATCATGATCATATGATTAATTTAGGTTTATTTTTATTTTAAGATGCTATAATCAAAATTCTTATGTTATTGAATATGTTCTTTGCTCTTGTAATGCCATGATGATTTGAAATCATTTAAAATGTTAGAAAATGGCATGCTAAGGTTTATATTCTTACATTGATGCATGAAAATAGCTTAGTTTAATTCCTGTGATTGCATGTTTTCTATTGTTTTGGCATGATTTAGATTATATTTATCCATTATTCTTTATTTTGGTATGTTTGAGGACTAATAAAATGCATGATTAGGGTTAGATAGTTTGGTTTCTCTTTCCTACCTGCCTTTTTGTTCTCTATCTGATTTTCGAGTGACAGATGGAAATAAGGCTCGATTGATTGGACATCTTGATCCCTTCTTCTCATCCCATCGCTTTTTTGTGTTCTATCCATCTATGGTTCCCTTTTAATCCTTTCTAGCTTATTTTACATTTTATTTTGATTGTATAATTTATTTGCATGTTCAAGCTTAATTTACCGTCATTTTTGCTTTAGTTCAAGCATGATCTAAATTTTGTATAGTTAATACTTTGTTCCAGTATATATATTTTTATATTATTTTAATTAATTATTTGATTTATTTTGGCTTTATATGCTAATTGTTTTGCTTTCTACATGTTTTTCTTTGAGCCATTATTTTATGCATTTAAGGTTTCTTTTTGGAGAATTAATTGACCTTGGAATGACCAGCCTTGGAATGGTTCTTCTTTCTTTCCCTTTACCTTTTTTTATTATTTAATTATGCTTTTTGGTGGTTTATTTTATTTATTTGGTTTTTTGTACTTTATTTATTCAATTTTGGATGTATTTCAATTTTGGGAATTGTAATAGTTAGTAAAAAAGGGGATTTTGGCATGATAATTGAAAAAGACACTTAAAATGTTCTCTATCTAATTAATTAGGCTTTTGTAAATAAAATGGATTAATGTCCAATTTTTATCCCAAAAGCTCACAAAAATAATTTTGTTGTAAATATACATAAAGGAACCAATGTTCCCAAAATCCAATAAATAGCTAAATTTATATATATTTTCAGTTAGATAATTTGCTTTTGTAATAACTTAAATATGTTATTTTACTTACTTACTTATTGTTTTATTTAATTGATTGATGTGTTTATTTAATTTATCACATCATGTGAGAAGGGAGGTAGTAAACTAATGGTAAAAACCTAATTATAATAAACACCTATCCAAGATACGAGTAAGAGTGATGTTCCAAATACTGATATATGTTTTGACATTAAAAAGGTTGAGATTCATTTTCCAACATTCTGTTGGGTGGAGACTTTAGGAAACCTACCTCTTGAGCCCATATTGGATGTCTTTATTGGGTTAAACATCAATAATAGAATTAGATTTAAAAATGAGCCTTCGAGAATCAATTTAGACATGAGTTGGCTCTTGGCGTGCATCATAATGGTGACTCCATTGGGGAACTAAGAGACCTTGCTCCCAAAGTATCTTAGTTAAGTTATAATTTGGGTTTTTGTCATTAATCCTATCTCCTTTCAAAATTACATTTCTTGCATCCATTTAGAGCCTTAAAACTAAGTTAGGCATCCCTCTTTAGTCAGTGCTATCCAAAAGCATACCTTATGTTAAATTGATGTAAAGATGTGTCAAGAAGACCCATCAGCCTATGTCTTGTACTAATTGGTATATAAAATGGTGACCTATCATTCGTTATGCTTATGATGAGCTAGACTTATTAGTAGGGAACATACTTAGGTAGCCCTAAAATTTCATTGCTCGACTACAACCCATGTAATTACAATAGTTACTTTCCCCAGGTTGTATAACCATAACCACTCTTGCTTGTTATATAGCCCCTATGTATTGAACAAATTCAAATAAATTAGGAGGGTACCAGTTAAAGGCTACCATACTCTGGTAGACCCAACTAAATTTGTTTAGATCATTTAAATATACAATGGTTAAAACCAATATGCTTATGCTTTTCGTGTCTATTGGGTTCCCTGTTGACCCATTGGCTAAGCCCACCTAGAAAAGAGACTACACTACCTCCTGTATGTGATTAATAAGTTTGGAAGGTTATGTCTTGCTTGTATGTGGTTGTGATTGATGCCTAACAACATTCATTGCATCAATCCGTTATGTATATACCATGTTCATACATTATCATCATGCATCATTCCCGATGTCTTATTTTTAAAGCCATCATAGATTCATTTAGTTGGTCCAAAAGGTCAGATGATCTTTTTATCTAAAGATTTGAGTTTGAACAGCTAGAACTGAGATCAAAATTTGAGTTTGAGGTTGGGTCAGAGCTTGGTTGGAGTAGTTTTCTAAAAATAGTAAAGAGACTACAACAAAATAAAAAATGGTTGATAATGAGAGACAATAAATAGAGACGGGCAGAATGATAGAAGATCTTAGGTTAAAGATGTCCAATTTGAGGGATAAAATACCTTCTACTTTGGTACCTCTAGTTCCATATAATGCATTGGATAGAAGGATATATAGGCACTTCCAGGAGTTTAAAGAGGGGATAATGGCCTTACCTAGTGGTCTGTTGGCTTCTTTAGCACCAAATACCAGAACTTAGCCTGTAACACTAGCTAGCAAGACAATGTGGCCAACATATGCTGGGGATGCTACCATGATGAATGCCACTATGCCTTGAGACCCACCAAAGGATCATAGAAGAGAAAGGAGGCATGATCCTGAGAATAACTATATCAAAGAGGAAGACGAAGATAAGCCGCCTATATTTATAGTGAAGCATATGGGCCTACTGCTGAAAATGCTACATTCAAGAAGATAGAAGAGAGGATAGAGGCCATGGCCTGATTATTATTATTTGTTGGTAAAGGGATGAATCCTAAGGATAAGGACTTGGATGGGGATGAGTGACTCCTTTAAAGGTTCAAGATGCCAGATCTGCCTAGATTTAATAGTACTTCTGATCCCTCCATATATGTCATGTAGTATAATTTGATTATGAAGGAGACCGCCTTGACTAAGAAGCAAAAGGTGAAGTATTTTTGTTTGAGCTTAGTGGGCCTGACAATAAACTAGTATCATAGACTTGATAGGTGCACCCAGGAGACTTGGAACTTGTTGATGAAGGGGTTCCTAAAGCAATACGATTGTAGCATTATGATGGAGGTCATTTTTAAAAACCTTGAATTACTTAAACAAAAGCATAATGAGCCCTTTCATGAGTACTTAACGAGTTTGAGGAACTGAGTGATGGATATGAAAAGAAAACTTGATACCGCTGACCAAATTAATCTTTTCATTAAGAATGCAAGTCCCTACCTAAGGGATTGCTTAAAGATGAAGAGGCTGAAGGATTATGAGTCCTTTAAGGATATAGCCATAGAAGTTGAAGGTGAATACTTGGCTAGGACTAGTAATGAAGGTGTAAGGAAGAATTTTGGCAATAATAAGGCTACTGAGAATAATAGGAGAGCTAATAGGAGTGGTAAGATGACCAAAGTCTCTATTACGGAGGTTAATCAAAGGTATTACTCCAACCTAAGAAAGTCTTTATCCTTGGTGTTGGATAGACTAAGTAAATAAAAAAAACTATAGTCGTTGCCATTAAGGTCAGCCAAGAGTCAGAGGATGCCTACTATAGAGAAGTTTAGTATTGTGCCTACCATAAGCACTTGGGCATCTCATATATTATTGCCGCACCTTGAGGAATAAGATTTAGGATTTGATAGAGAACAAATATATTTTAGATCCTGAGAAAAGAAGAAAAAATGAGGATATAAAACTATACCACCTCTTATGTTTTTGATTGGGTCCAACTTTCCTGAGTGGTATGAGATGAAAGACCTGTATGAAAATGAGTATGTGGCCATTACTCATTCTACCCATAAAGTAACAAAGCTAGTTGAGGAAAATCGACCAATTTTTATGATTAATTACTAGAATTCCACCAGCGAGAGTGAGGAGTATGGGGGCAAAGAGTGCTTATTGATGTTTAGAGTTTTTATAAGGAAGTGAAGGAATAGAGGAAGGTGAAAGAAATCACCAAGAGTGGAAAGGGTGGTGCTTGAGGTTGAGAAGCAGCCAGTTTCCATTGTTGTGCCCATAAAAAATAAGGTTGAGGAGAATCAAATAATCAAACAGTTAAAAAAGACATAGGCTCAAATTTTTATACAGGATTTATTGAGGCAATCTCCATTGCATAGGCAAAATTTAGTTGAGGCCTTACGCGAGTCTACTGTGGCCACTGCAATTTCATCATCCAAGCTATTGAATTTGGTCAAAGGGGGAACCGAGGAAAATTTTATGTACTCGAATGCAGACCTACTCACTAGAGGTAGGAACTAGAACTGTCCCCTCTATATCAAAGCTCAAGTGAATGGCAAGCATATAGCTTGCGTTATGGTAGACAATAGCTCCTCGATTAATGTATATCAAAGCTCTAGTACAATCCCTACCTTTGGGCTAAATAAGAGCATACTCAATAAGTTTGACTTGACCATATCTACCTATGATATTTAGAAGAGACAAGCATGGGTACTTTTAAAGTTATAGTGAAGACAATACCCGTAAATACTGAGGTTAAGTTATGGAACTGCCTATCCTCACCAACTTTTCTGTGCTCTTAGGTAGACCATGGTTTCATAAGTTAGAGGGAGTTCCCTCCATGCTGCACCAAATAATTAAGATACCACATGATGGTCGGGTGGTCACTATCAAAATTGTAAGGGAAAATTGGGTATCGGTGCTTAAAATTACAAAGCAGCCTTTCAGTGGATTCCATATGTTTGTAATTAAGGATGAGAATGTAGATGTGCGGAGTCTAGTTGATAGCCACAGGTGATAAACATGTTGAACAAGATGCATTTTTTGCCTAGAGCTTGGTTGGGTAAGAACTCTCAAGGGCCTCAAGATGTAATCATCACTAAAGATTAGAAAGACAAAAAGGGCTTAGGCTACACTGGTTTAGCAAAGAAGAGCAAAGAGAGAGAGGTAACAGGTGAAATCCCTTATATCTCTAAAAGTTTCATGCTAGCCTTGGGAGTCTATCTGTATTGGGGAGAGAATGAGCCTTAGTTGGTGGAGGACAAGATTGTACTCAATTTTAAACAATTTAATGATGTGTTTGATTGGAGCAAGGTATCATCAAACCAGTAGAGGGCTTATAGGATGATAAGATCCTATTGCATCATTCAATTTGGGACCATAAAATATCAGATAGTGATAGAGAAACCACTTGTTGTTTATGTTAAAGGGAAGGAAAAGTAGAAGTTGAAGTCACCAAAATTGAAAGAGGAATTTGTAGAGACCTCTGTAACTGCACCAAAGACTGAAGATGATGTTTTTATTGATTTTGTTTATGCTACTAAACTTTTTGATGAGAGCAATTCTATTTCTTTTGGTTATATTAATAATATGAACGATTTGCTTACTTGTGTGATGTTTCTCCTAATTTCAATATGCATAATCATGACCATGAATAATTTATATTTGACATCAATTCCAATAATACATGTTAATCTAGGTACAAAAGAAAACCTGAAAGAAATCTTATTAGCATCAGACATAACTCTTGAAGAGAGAGAAAAATTCAAGAGAATCTTGAAAAAAATCGAAAGAGTCTTTGCCTGGACCTATGAGGACATACCAAGAATTGATTGAGAGCTAAACATGCCATACCTAGCCACCAAGGTTATAAGCTAGGTAAGCAAAAGCATAGGAGACTTAGGCCAGAATGGGCTGAAAAGGTCAAGGAGGAGGAAGGAATCAAATAGAAGCCAAGTTCTTGGTGGAGGTTAAATACCTAACTTAGTTAGCAAATGTAGTCCCCTGTAGCTAAGAGGATGGAAAGGTTAGAGTCTGTGTTGACTATAAGGATATAAACAAAGCTTGTCCTAAGGATAATTTGCCTATACCTTATATAGATGTCTTAGTATATAATACAATATCTTGGGCTATATATAGTTTTGTGGATAGATATGCTAGATACAACCAGCTCTTGAACAAAATTGTTGATAAGATCAAGATATCTTTCATCACTAAGTAGGATATATATGCCTATTGGGTCATGTCATTTGGAACTAGGAATGCCAATGCCACCTATCAGAGGATGGCAACTAGGATTTTAGATAATTTGATACATAAGGAGGTGGAATTTCATACAGATAATATGATGATCAAGTCAACTACTTGAGAAGGCCACTTTGAGTCATTGGAGAAGTTATTTCAAAGGATTGATAAGTACAACATTCACCTCGACCCAACAAAGTGCATATTTAGGGTCACCTCAAGAAAGTTTCTAGGACATGTAGTGAGTTAGAGGGGGATAGAGATAGATCCTGATAAGGTTAAGGCCATTAGGGAATTACCTATGCCTTAGAAAGAGAAGGAGCTTAGAGGATTCCCAGGTAGGCTTAAATACATCAGCAGGTTCATTTCTAAATTAACTTTGATCTGCGAGTTAATCTTTAAGTTGCTTGGAAAGGATCGATCAGTGGTTTAAAATGAGGATTTTTAGAAGGTATTCAACACCATCAGAGAATACCTTTTGCACCTACTCGTGCTGAGACCACCATAGATGGGTAAGCCTTTGATCTTGTACTTGGCCATAGAGGATAGCATAGTAGGAGCTCTGATGACTTAAAGGATGATTTTGGGATTGGATATGTAGTGTACTACCTTAGTAAGAAGTTCCTGCCATATGAAGCTAAATATGCAAAGACAGAGAAGATTTGTTTGGGAATCATCTAGGCTTTAAAGAAGTTAAGACACTACTTTTATTCCTATAGAGTGCAAGCAGTGGCTAAGTAGAAGCCTGTTATGTACTATAAAAAGTACCTTCATTGTTAGGGAAGATGGGAAGATGGTTGATACTCTTGCAGGAATTTAATATTGAGTATATCATTAGGAAGACCATTAAAGGAAGAGTTATAGCAAAATTCCTAGGTAATCAACCATTATAACAAAAAAAATGGGTTATGAGTTTCCCAATAAGGACATTGCAGCCATAAAGGTATAAGGTTGGCAAATGTACTTTGAAAGAGTTATAAACAATAAAGGTGTCAGAGTAAGAATGATTATGGTGACCCCAAAGGGAAAGAAGTTTCCCTTGGCTAAGAAGTTAAGGTACAAGGCCATGAACAATAAAGTAAAGTATAAAGCTTCCATCTTTGGATTGGAAGCCTTATTAGCTATGGGGGCAAAGACCACATAAGTATTTGGAGATTTATCTTTGGTAGTCTACCAGGTGAGAGGTGAATGGTTAGTGAAAGAAGAATGATTGTTGCCCTACATCAAGTGTTTTAAACCTCTAAGCAGTCAGTTTGAAGTGTGTGCCTTTTGATACATGCCTAGGGATAAGAATCAAATAGCATATGCTTTAGCTACCTTGGTGTCAATGTGGGATAACCTAAAGGGAGTGAGCGTGAAACCTGTTTTGATTTCTAGTTTCGATAGGCCATATTTCTAAACTGAACAAATAATGGATATTGAGGTGGATGATGAGAAGTCTTGGTACTATGATATTCAAAACTACTAAGAGAGGTCAATGTTTCTAGAAGAAGCCATTGAAAAGGACCAAAGAATGATCCGTAAGTTGTCTACCCAGTTCATCAGTGTAGGTGGGGTGTTTTACAAGAGATAGCCTGATGGTATTTAGTTAAGGTGCTTGAACAAAAAGGTAGATAAGAAAGTCATGGAGGAGGTACATATTGGTGTGTACGGAGCTCACATGAATGATTTAGCTTTAATGAAGAAGATTATGCACCAAAGGTTCTTTTGGCTTCCAATGGGACATAAATTGCTCAGAGTATATAAAGAGGTATTGGTTATGCCGGCTATATGCAAATTTAAGGCATTTACTAATTTCTTAGTTGTACAACCTTACTTCACCATGGCCATTTGTTAAGTGGGGTATAAACATTATAGGTATAATCCATCTTCTAGCATCGAATGGGCATAGGTTCATTGTGGTTGCCATTGATTACTTCTCAAAGTGGGTAGAGGCAAAATCTTTTAAGAGCTTAGGTGCTCAGGAAATGGCTAAGATTATTAAAAAGAATTTGATATGTAGGTATGGGTTTCTACATCACATAGTATCAAATAATAGGCCTCACTTTCAGGCTAAAACTAAGCAAATACTCAAGAAGTATGAGATTTAGCATCACAAGTCTTCACCTTATCGACCTTAGGTGAATAGGGTAGTTGAAGCGGTAAATAAGAACATTAAGAGGATTCTAGCTAAGATTATTAGGACTTACAAGGATTGGATCGAGAAATTGCCTTTTGTACTATGAGGTATAGGACTACCACTAGAACTTCAACATGAGCTTTCCCATTCTCTTTGGTTTATGGGATATAAGCCATGTTACCTAGGGAGATTGAACATCAATCCTTAAAGGTAGTTTTGAAAGCTAAATTGCTAGAGATAGAGTGGGCGTAATAGAGGCTGCTAATCAAGGCATGTTAAATGGGGATAGAATGCGAGCTAATTATCACAATCAAATCTACCAGAAGAGGTTAACTTGCTCATTCAAGAAAAAGGTTATTAAGCATCCTTTAATAAAAGGGGATTTCATGTTTAAATGAATAAGACCAGGAGTTCCAGACATCACAAGCAAGTTCAGACCTTCCTAGGAGGGATCTTTTATGCTGAAATAGTTATTGTCTAAAGGAGTAGCCATTTTAACTGACAGTGATGGTAATGAGTTTAATGAACTGATCAATATTGATAAATTAAAAAGGTTTCATGGCTAGACTTAAAGAGGAAAAAAAAGAGAATAAAAGCCCCGCAGGATAAAAACCAAAAAAATGATGGCCTTACTAAAATTGGGCCCTTCATCAGGGTTAAAATTGAAAGAAAGACATCATGGGCTAAAAATAGAGGCTGAGTGAAAATAATCAATCAAGAAAACCTAAAAGGGCTATGCCCATTCACAAGCACTGATCTCTAGTATGAAAACATTTTAGGAAATTCGGGTCCAAAGCTATTGGTATAAAGATGATGCTGCTAGAAAAGACGCCACCTTGAAAAGCTAGAGGACATCTAACAATGTTCTAGTGCTCCTTAAACTAATGAGCACAACGGCCGGCAATGTAGAAGTGGCTCGATCAATCAATATAGAGGAATACATCTTAAAAGCCCATCTCTAGTCACTAAATGTATGGGCAACCATGGACATCAAAAGTTGATGTCACTGTTTGCCATAGGACCTATCCAGATAGCCCCTTCATGAAGAGAATAAAAATCATATCCTTTATGTAGGCATATGATGCCTCAGTAAATAAGTGCTAATCACTCTAGGAGGAGGCTCTACTAGCAATCTCAACTTCTCCTACTACTAAACCTGTAAAAAGAAGAGAGCCACTATGGTGAGTTGGGTTCATCTTAGGCAAAAATAAGGAAAGAATATGTGAAATTCAAAAGGATGCATTTTCCAATAAGAAAAGCTAGTGTAAAAACCCACAAGGGGCACATTACCTTTAAAAAATGACGTATCTAGAGTAATAAAGGATTGCCAGTGAGTCGAGCAGTGGGAATAACACAAACAGCATCCAAGCCAAGAATGGTCTCTGCTAAGATCAAAAGAAATAGGGTTAGCCCATTATGGATGTCCTTTATAATGCTAAATAGGCTGTAACCTCCAATCAAACAATTTGAAGCCACAGTTAGGCATCAAATGAAGCTTTAAAATAGGATGACACCGATCTGGCATGTTGGAACGTTAGAAAAGTCATCCAAAGCCCCAATCACGATATCTAATGAAAAAGGCTCTCTTTATGATGCTAGCTCAGCAACGGTGAAAGGAAAAATGCCCAAAGCTTATGCTACCGCCCTTGGATAGTTAAGCACACCATATGGCATGTATGGGAAAGTGCGAGGAGGAAAGCTCAAAGCAAGAATATTGGCAAATTCCTTAGCCATGAGGTATAATTTATGGAGTGTGAATGAACAAATGTGGAATCTTTGGTCCCAATGTCGAGCTGCAAAAAAAATCAGTATAGTATCAAGTTTCACTTGTCACAAAAAATCTAAAGTTAGCATATAGGGCCAAGATAGGGTTTCCATGGGTTTTGAGATCATCTAATAACTTGTGTAATTTGCTTATAGTTGAATTCGACGTGATAGCAATATTCAAGTAGTCTATGTGTAAAAAATAAAAATAATGAAGTAAAATTGGCAGTCCTATGCCCCATGCATTGCATGTACAATTTTTTGCACCCTTTATTTATTTATTTCTATAGGTAATATAAAAGACATACTGACATTACTAAAATCCTCCAATTTTTGAAAAATTCTGGGAGTATACGATTGAGGGAGTATTCAAGCACTGAAAGTAATAATAATAATATTAATTTATGATGCAAAATTTGTAAATAATTTGTAAACATTTAATACATTATAATTTAATTTAATTGGTCTTTTAGATTTTAGAAAGATTTGGTCATAAAAAATAATAATTTAAAATTAAAAAAGAAATGATAGACAGGCTCATTTTTGACTGATGCCTTGCCCATCTGTCGTGTCAAAATTTTAATAAAAAGGCTTTTCTTTTTCCTCTCCCTTTAAACTTCCATTCAAGGTAACAATACAAGAAAATAGCAAAATAGCAACGAAAAAATAACAACGGAATTCATTCCGTTGCTAATTTAGCAACAAAAATTCAATTCCAATAAATTTCGTTGCTAAAATTGGTTAAAGTTTTATAAAATTAGCAACGAAATACAAATGGTTGTACTCCATTGCTAAAAAGAAGGGAGATTTTAGTGCTAAAATTTAGCAACGGAAAATAATTTTCGTTGCTAAATATGGCGGCACTTGATAGAGGGAAAATTTTGGATAAAAAATAGCAATGGAAATTAAATTCCATTGGTAAAATAGCAATGAAATTTATTTTCCATTGCTATTTTATATTCCGTTGAAAAAATAGCAACAGAAAAAATTTCATTGCTATTTAGCAATGCAAATCTAATTCCATTGCTATTTAGGTCCAAAAGAGGTGAAATAAATTGGGTCCAAATATAGCAACGGAATTAAATTTCGTTGGTAAAATAGCAACGAAATTTATTTTTCGTTGCTAGAATAGCAACATAATTTATATTCCGTTGCTTAAATAGCAATGAAAAAAATTTCGTTGCTATTTAGCAACGAAAAATATCTTCCGTTGCTATTTAGCAACGAAAATCTAATTTCGTTGCTATTTAGGTCTAAAAGAGGTGAAATAAATTGGGTCTAAATATAGCAATGGAAATGAAATTTTGTTGATAAATTAGCAACCAAAAATAATTTTATTGCTAATTCCGTTTGTATTTTACCTAACCCTAGGTATAAATTACCCCTTTTTCTGCATTTTTTTTCTTTTTGTGCCTCTACCATTCCCCTCTCTATCTCACGCTCTCTACCCTATTTTCTCCCAACCATCTCCTTGCCCTCTCCCTCCAATCTTCATCAATTTTTGAAGAATAACTATTTTTGGGAGGAAAATCAAAGATTGCTGAGTTCTTTGCTGTCATCTTTCTTTCAGATCTGATCCTTTTGCAGGTCAGTGGTCTATGCTCTCTACTTCATTTGATTTTTTATTCTTTGATTCTGTTCTTCATTTATTTTCTCCTCTTCTATCAGTACATCGGATTCTTCCTTGTGATTTCTCATAGTTGGGTTTTTGTGTTTGTGATTTTTATTACATTTTGCATGTAGTTGGTTTTATCTAAGTGATTTTAAAATGGGATATTGAGTGTTTGTGGCATCTCCTTTGATCTGGTCTATTATAATTTTAGTTTATTATTATGGGTTTCTTTTTGGTTTGTGGGTTTGTTCAGTTTATGGGTTACTTCTAGGTATGTGAATCATAGCTTTGATTTTGATAATCATAGTGTCTGCGAATTAGAATGAGGAATTGGTGGTTTGTAGATTGTGTGAGTTTAAAATATGACTGTGAGATCATTTAAACTTCAGCACGGATTTGTAGTTTGCACATTTTAATATGGCTTGGTTCTGTTTTCAATCAACTGAGCTATAGCTTTTGAAATGTGCTCTAATTTGCATTTTGATGGTGTGCTTTGGTCTGTCTTGGTATTTGGGATGGTTGCCCTTAACCCTTCTTGTATTTTGGTAGCTTAGAGATTGGTTGTGCTATTGTTGTGATGGGAAGGGCATTACAGGAGCTTAGATTCATCTCTGTATAGCCACATTTGTGAGTGAATTTTAGGATTTCTTTGATTACTTTTAACTGTACAGGGAACCATTTATTAGACTTTTGAATGAATTTCTGACAGTAATATGATTTTTTGGTGCTTTTATGATCCTATTTGCATGATGTGCTTAAAGGGAACACCCCAATTAACCCTGTTTTATGTTATCTTAAACTTGAACCCAAATAATGATGGTCTTTGCTTATCTACCCAAAAGAAACTGAACCTTTAGTTTACACAAATTAGCAATTCAGGCAATGATGAGAGCACAAATTTCTTATCGAATTTCAAGTAATGTCTCTTTGTATTCCCCATGACCTTAAACTTTTTCAGTTGCTTGTTTTAGGTGAAGTTTGCAATCCAATTTATTCGAAAGACTATCCAAAAGAAGGTAAAGTTTGACATAATGGACCTGAACACTATTAAGGTTTTTATCTTACTTCTTGTAGCTGGACTTTGTTTCTTGATGACAACCATGTATGCTCAGTGTGATGATTTTAAATATAAACAAGCAGACTTCACCTTATCTATTGAAGTTTCTTTCCGGTATTTTTGGGACATATCTTATGAGGTCATTTTGATAATTGCTGACTTTCTTTGGAGGTTATCAATTTCCATAATTTCCATCTTAGTTTGTGAGAAAGAACTTTTCCTTGGAGATTTTCGCTTATCATTGTACTGACTTGAATTTAATCAAGTTACTTTGAATTTGAAGCATCTGGCTGACTATATGTGATTTCTTTCCTGTGGTCATTTTGATAATATCCAATTGTCTTTGGGAATGCTTTTTACATTTCATACTTAAGCCCCAATTCTAATTTATCTTGCATTGTCTATGTTAGAAATTCATGACAAGCTTAAACTATTCATTTTAAAGTTTATTTCCAATAGTATCTTAAATACTAGACCTTCATCTGCAAATTGAGATTGAGAGTTATTACATTATAATTAAATTCTCATTTTCATAAATAAGCAACATTAAGATTGCAAGGATGCAATATACAAATCCGTCTTAATTTCTAAATATAATAAGCTAAATGAAATTAGGAGCAATACCATGGTATTGCAGTGAAAATAGTGTCACTGATCTCTAAATCAATATTATTTAGTACTATTATAAAGCTTGTAATCTAGACTGCGTGGTTATTTTTAACGGATATAGTAAGACGCACACACAGCATGATTACTTTAGCTATAACCTAAGATTGATAAAATGAAATGAAATAAAATGAAACAAAACAAAAGAGGGCATTGACATTTAGAACCATTGTATGATATGGGAATCTGAATATGAGATTAGCACTAAACAATAGGTATTAGTGGGAGCAAATGGTACTATAGCAAACAAGGAGGCCTTTGCACATTGTTAAATCACATTGAACATATGCAGTAACAATCCTGGATCGGTGGAAGGTAGCCATTATTGACCATCCTCGTAAGCAACCGCAGTCACCAAAATTTATGAACAATTATCTTGGTAGGTAAATTCTGATAATTAAAGTTATACATATGAGTTATTTGATTTATATTTAATGATACTAGATGATCACTTTGGTCAATAAATGGATGTATGCTTGGTATAAGTTTTTGAATAAACCAGAAGTTGGACCATTTTATGCATTTGATCTTAGTTCCTGACCAAATATTTTTCTTTGAGTGTCATGTATTGTCAAAGGGCTAGCTTATGAAATTTTAATTGGTTGTCTCAAGATTAGTATTTGTAGGATCCTATATTTCATAAAAGAGTTTGTTTTGAGTTTCTATTTCTAAAAATTCTTGAATGTCGTCAGCCAATATGTGGCTATTTCTTCTTCATTATTTTGAAGCAACCCAATAGAAACATGTCTGGATGGATGATAAGTATGTTATGGCAGCATATTTCAGTGTCACCCTATTGTTTTAATCATAAATTTTCATTTTACAACTTGATTACTGACTGTGACAAGCACATTTACAGGTGTGGGTTGTGATGCAAAGGTTGCACTAGATATCCACAACCTGTGGGAGGAAAACCCAAAGAAGTTTTATAACCAGGTAATTGAAACTTTAGGGAATAAATTGTTCTAGTTTTGTATTATTAATTGACGTATGGACTACTGATTTGCTTAAATTTGCATATGACGCCTTAAACTGCATATTGACATAATGACGTAATGATATCATGAGAATGTATTTGCAATTTTATTTTATTTTATTCATTTATTTTTTAGTTGTGCATAGATTTGTGATAGATTTTTCTTTTTAAATTCATTTTTTGTGGACTTCAATAACCTGTGGTGCCAGTTGGGTGTATAATATATAGAATCAATTTTGTTAAATGCAAAAAAGAAAAAGAGAAAGAACTGATAATTTGCAGTTAATGGTAGTTATATTGACGACGTAACGCATGTAATGGTTAATTAATTGTGTAACTATCACTTGGTTCAGATATACTGAAAGAGCAACTCGATTATTAAGCTTAATGGATTGTAGAAAATTACCTAGATTAGTTTTTTTGCTTGAGATTGCTTCTTTTAGAGCTGATAATTTGCAGTTAAACTAGTAATTTTTAGGCCAGGTACAAAAAAAATGAACCACCAAATCTTCAGTCATCATCTATTTATGCACTAAAATATTTTGATGGCATTTGTTGTTTTTTTTTAATGTACGCTGAATTTCTGCATGTGTAGGGTACTTTGCGTGGTCTTTGCATGCAGTCAGGAGCTGCTCTTGTGCAATTTCATGCCCTGGCTATGCTCCATCAGGTGTGATGAATTTTTAATTTGTGCTTAAGTTGTGCTATCAATGCCAAGTACCGGATGTGAGATTTTTAATTTTCTTTTTTGCATATTTAACTTCAAGCCTAAAATAAAATCATTCTGATGAAAGCTTAAGTGGCATTCTCTTAATGCATCCTGTCATTGACTGTTTCTAGTTGTGCAATAATTTTTGTTTCCCATTTTATTTCTTCCTCTGAATGTAAGCTCCTGGTGAATTGTTTTTGTACATCATAGTATTTTCCTCCATTTTTTTTTCTTATTTTACTGGACAAAGTTTGTTTAAGGTGACCATCATTAGGTTTTCTCTCATATAGTTAGTGGTCTGCTACTTTTTCTTATTGTGGTGATGTACTTTATATTCTGTTTGCATGAAGTGGAAATATTATATTTAAAGTGTCAGCTAAGGAATATTTCATATGCCATTTTGGAAGTTTTGGAGGAATAATGGGTAAATTTTGTCTTGTTGTTCATCTTAAGGTGAGAAAGCAATTGCAACAAAGTTTTAGGTACTTATTTGCATAAAAACTCAATGTACGTTAAATTTATATTTGTATATAAATTATTTAATGAAATATAGTTAATCCATTGTAACTATTGTAATTATAGGAGCAATTACAAGAGACTCTCACTCAACAGCGACAAAACTCTGAAAATGTGAATGAGAGTCGGATATTTCTTGATGTAGTTGGTGGTAAGAATAATCGAGGAAGGATTTTTGGCTTAGGATCTATTGCAAATACATCCCATTCACATTCCTCTGCATCATCCATGGCTGCTTATAGTAGGCATTCTGAACCTTCTGAAAGAGTTGGTTAGCTTGAGAATACTGTCAGCATGTTGCTCGATACTGTAATCCAACTAAAGAATGAGGTGAAAGCATTGAAAAACAAGGACACCTCTCAACAGCTAGATATTCCACCTTCACCAACTACATAGTTTATATTTG
Organism: Excoecaria agallocha; assembly: GCA_037975025.1. Lineage (NCBI taxonomy): Eukaryota > Viridiplantae > Streptophyta > Magnoliopsida > Malpighiales > Euphorbiaceae > Excoecaria > Excoecaria agallocha. The sequence continues at coordinate 22,577,203 of CM075811.1, read as the reverse complement.
TAATATTTAGGTATTGGTACTGATTTTGAGTTGTATTTCTATATATTGGTTTTTATGGATTCTACTATATTATTTAGGTATCGATACTGAGTTTATGTTATGTTTCTACTGATTCTTATTCAGACTATGGGTTATACTATGTTATAATTAAGTTAATTGCATTATATTTTTTTCAATGACTAATCAATTTAGATTAAAATTAAAATTTTATTCAGATCCTCAAAATTTTGATGATTTTAATGGCTAACGACAATTATCGATGGGAATTTATGTATCATTGCGAATTTTGATTGCTAAAATTAGCTATGAAACTGAAAATGCAATATTTTCGTTGTTAAAATTAGCAATGGAATTTATTTTCCATTGCTAAAATTAGAACGGAATGGCATTTTCCGTTGCTAAAATTAGCAACGGAATTGCATTTTCTGTTGCTAAAATTAGCAATGAAAATGCATTTTTGTTGCTAAAATTTACCAATTCACCAAAAATGAGTTAGTTGAATTTAGCAACGGAATATTATTTTCGTTGCTAAATTTAGCAACGAAATTTTAATTCCGTTGCTAAAAATAGCAAGTGCTGGATTAGCAATGGGATTTTTCGTTGCTAATTTCCGTTGCTATTTGTTTTTAGTAATGAAAAATACCAATTTTCCGTTGCTAAATTGCATTTTTCTTGTTATGTAATTTTTAAGGTCTTCTCCTTGATTTTTTTGCTCTTTTCTTCTTTATTTCTCCATCTTTTTATGAGTTGTTTATGCCAAAATTTTCCTTGGGCCAGTGCGCACCTCAAAATGGTCATCATTTTAGTTTTCATTGAGTAGATTACTCATTCTAGATGGCTCCATATCATGAGGCATAAGCTACACCAACTCCATAGCTGGATGACTGAGTAAGAGATAGATAGGTATCATACCCTAGCTCAAATTTAGTACCAGGATAATAAATTTATATTTGGAAAGCGTAATCATATTAGGTGAAGTGGATGAGTTGTTGACAACCATAGGTTGGATGAATTTCTTTGCACCCTCATTCTCCACTTGTTTAGAGATCACTATGGAGTTCTTTTCAACTATACATTACCGATGATTTCAAAGATCAAATATAGAGGAGGTTGTCATTCCCTTTAGAGTTCTTGAGATTAGATGCAATATTAGCAGGCATAAATTTGCAATTTATGGGATTACCTATTAGAGGAGATGTTTTGGTTCTTGAGATAGGGGTAGAGAGATAGCACTGGGCATAGATCACACTTTTTGACACTGTATACCACCTAGATATGGCCAAGAACATGATGCTAGCTACTCAGACATACAAATATATTCAGAAAGTGCTTACCACATCTTATCTTGGTTGCATCAGTAGCCCTGGGTTAGTCAATACGGTTGACATTTTCTATTTGCAAGCCATGAGTTATCACAGCAGAGTAGACATTAGCTATGAAATCATATCCACTTTGGTTAGGTTAGCTACATAGCCCACCATGCAGATCTATGCAGAGGGAGTGGTGACTCATCTACTTATGCACTTAGGGGTAGACGAAGGGACATTTAGATAGCCGTTTGAGGAGGAGATATTTATAGAACTATCTGTAGCCCACATCTTGAGGATGATTGAGCCAGTACATGGATGGGCAGGGCAGTATAGACTTTTGACAATCCTTAAAACTAGAGCACTTTGTAAGTTAGAGCCAATTATGCCACAGTTGCCAGAGGATGAAGGTCAAGATTAGGCACCCCAAGCTCAAGTAGAGTAGCTAGAGTAGGCTCTACAATACAAGCCATATAAGACATAGCGAGTAGGCATGTATATGGACTCAACAATTTGCCTCCCCAGTAGTACCTCTACAGGCATAATCTCTAGGATGCATATGGCCCTCTCCTTCTAGAGTATCATGAAGGTTTTTACCTTATAAGGATCCAAGTGCATCTACCTCTAAGGCTCCTCCACCATCTTGGCCTATTCTAGCTCTTAAAGAACCACCTTCAAATGATGTCTCTCAAAGATTAGCCAGCATAAAGGCTTTCATACAATAGTAGAGCATCTAGTCAATCTTGTCTACTCTTCAGTGTATGTAGGTTTAACATTAGATTGACTTACAGGAGATACGGGTAGATTTAGTAATAGCAGGGAATAAGTTTGATGATACTTTATAGGTAATTAATGATTCAATCACTCAGATCAAATAGCAAATAAATTGGATAAAGGGAAAGGTTCCCAAAGCTAGACAAGCTATCATTATGACTAATGAACCATAGAGAGCCTACATCAGAAACCTAAGAGATGATCACCTACAATACTTGGAGTAGCACTCACAGTCAGTCTAAAGGCTAAGGATGAGCATAGATCATTTGGATGAGGTGATTGCATAGATTCTGTAGCCACTCTCTATTGCACTGCCTGGGTTTGAGTTTTAATTTTAGTAACCGCAGGAGTAGCCATTAGCACCATAGTAGCTAATAGCATTGCTCAAACCTCCTAGGCCATAAGCTTTTTATCCACCACCTGGATCGTCATACCATAGGGCACCTAGCCTATCTTAGTAACTATCAAACCCATTTATTAGTTGCCTAGGTCCGAGCATCCCTTTCCATTTTAAGTCCAACCTACATTCACAATCCATGCCTCACAAAGATAATCGAGCGCATCTAGGACTCCTAGTCTACATGACCGATGATCGATGCCTTGACATGTTTCGAATTAGAAAGGCAATTTTGTGACTTACTATTTTAGGGATTCATTTTATTATGGCTTACATGGCATACGCTTTGTCATCCATTCATAGCATGCATATATATATAATTGCATAAAGTAAAGCGTGACAAACATGGGCCCAAAAACCTACAACTAAGATTCTATACTATTACATAAGAATCTTTGAGTTGGGCTTCTCCACTCCGGTGGGCTTCGTTTTGATTTACAAAGTCTTCAAATAAATTATATTCTAAGAAATAAATGAAACTTTTACAATAAAACATAATGGCTCGCAGGCCATATTTAATTACAAAAACCCAGGGCCCATGAATGCACCATGCATATCCATTCATCACACCAAACAAGCAAATAAATATACATAACATTCATGGATCAAACAAATTCCAATTTTAATTAATTTAGCCAAGCCCATTAATGGAAATTATGTACTTGAACCTTTAAGAGAAGACCCCATGATGGGCCTGGGCCTAAGCCCAATGGACTAAATGCTCTTATTGAATAAGTTCTCTTAAAAGCCCAAAACACAAACTAGTTAGATTTGTGCCATAAATCAACTCTAGTATAATTTCCAATTTTTCCATTTTTAATTTTATGTCGTACAACCTATAAACATTAAAAATACATATAATATGTACCAACATGAATTAAAATATAAAATCATGAAGAACGTATATATAATACACGACATTCATACAAAAACAAACAAAAAACAATGAAACTAGTTGTTTTATGCTTATATGATGCCACAAAAATGCACAAACACTTAAATCAATTTTATGAGTCATTTAATGATTTAAATAAGGTCATAAATATTGAGTTAATTTTCTGTACCATTTTGATCTAAATGTGTTTTTACCATTTTAATCAAAACAAAACAAACAATGTTGATTAAGCATGTAACAAACACAAACTAGTCATAGTTTTAAGTGATTTTAAAATTAATCAATTAAATTGTCATGGACCAGAATTAAAACCAAATTTAAAATATGTCCAGACCTGATATTTAATCTTTAAAAATCACTTACAAACATGCCAAAATCGTTTTTACATTTAATTTTGAAAACTAGTTGTTAAACTAACACTTAACATGCCAACTAGCACCTAATTTCAATATTAACATGTACCATCAGGTATTATCAATTAAATCCGACCATTAACAGCTCTAAGAACATCTTAGGACAGTATATTAACATGTCATATTAATTATAATACCTATCGAATCATTTAAAATCTTTTTTACACCAAAACAATGCAAAAAACTCAAAATAGAAAATTTCAGCATTGCATGTTTTTATAATAACGATTTTTGATTAATTATTTCATGCATCTAAAATAAGCATGTTTAGGCTCTGATACCGCTGATGGAATATGACATGGCTTTTATATGATGATCATGTAGCAGAAAATTAATAAATTCGATCATACATGCCACTCAATCGATAAACAAGAATCGAAAACATGCAATTTTAAGGTTTTAAAACTTACAACTTTAGATGCACTTCAAGATTTGATTTTGATGATGACCAGCAACCAAGAAGGATTTGTTTGCCTTAGATTTTTGCCATCGATGCCAAAGGAACAGCCTTTATGCCACTCCTCTCTATGTTCATACATACAATTGCAATGACGGCTTAAAATCGAGATTGCTAGCTCTCAATTTAAATATTGTGTAATGGCAAAGGATTGAAGCTGCAAGATTTGATCTTGCACTTCTTTTAGTTGCTATTGCTGCCCAAGAACACAAGAGAAACAAGGAACAATCCTTTTCTCCTTGTGAATTCGGCCAAGAAAATTTTGTGAGAGAGAGAACTATTTCACGCCATTTAGGGTTTATTTCTTTTATATTCAAAATATATCACTTGTTATTAAAAGTGATAATGCCGAGATCCACTTCCTATTTGATAGCCAAATCATTCTTAATCACTTCCTTAAAATAAGTAACATAAATTGATTCAAACTCTTTTAAATTAATTTGAAATAAATCTAAGACATTTAATCAAATAAATCACTTAATTTAAGAATTATACATGTGCCAAAATTCCCTTGATATTTATCTTGGAATTTCGGTCACTCCATATTTTATTTAAGTGATTTAATTTGATTTAAATTCTTTTAGGCTTTAATACTCAATTAACTTAATTAATACAATATAATTAATTAATTGAAATTAAACCTTGTGGGCTGAATTTCTCTCTCTCATGGACCAAGGTCCAATAGCAATTTTAATACCCATTTTATACATTAATTTGACTTTCATTAAAAGCCCAAATTAATACCCAATACTTTATTTAAATATTTTAAGCCCAATGCTTTGTGTGCGATCCTATAGGTCCATTTAATATTGGCAATAAATTAATTCAAAGGCTATATATATTTTCTAGCAAGATATTATAGCATTTTAAATTAAATGAAAATGCAAATGGCATTTAGTGACCTAATGCAATTTTGCATAGTCCCTTACCCATAAATATCAGAATTAATATAAGGTATGAAACTAGTCATCTTTATATATATTAATTCCTTTCTTGATATTCCAGTGACACTAAACTCTCAGATAAATAATGATTACTCATTATTTCATCTCGGTATGGCCATACACTTCTTAGTTCACTGATCAAGTGGCCAATGATATTTTCTCTCTTATTGAGAGGGGTAATCCATTCACTTCTCTTATGCTCTCTAACATGAATCAATGCATACCAAAGCATACCCATACTTGTCATTCTGTTACGAGCACGTTAGGTGTATGTCAAAGTACACAGTAATTTATAAAGAGTTTCATAGAGATTTTAGGTCTAAGAACTCCGATGCAAAACTTGCATATGAGAAACACTTATGACTTTTACCATGTAGTGTTCTCATAAATGGATCGAATCCAGATACCATGTTCTAAACATGTATCTATGATCTCTGATTGACACTCTTGTCCTTATGATCCGTAAGACAGAACTCAACTTATCAGAGAGAGCATACTAGTCTTAATTCATTGTTATTCCCATAATAATGACTGACTAGGGATATTTAGAATGAAGTCTCTATTGTTTCAAGGTCTTACAACCATGTGCCTCACACATGATAACTTAAACATAAACAACATTCTTGGATGGTTCTATCAATTGATATGCATAGGAATACAATAGATAAAACAAATGCCTCATTTATTTACTAAAGTGTTTTATTATAATGTGTTGGGGCCAGGGCTTACACTAACACATCCACCAGAGATTGATCCATATGGTTGAAGATAAAGTGGACCATTCCACTAGTGATTGATCTATACGGCTAAAGACAATATGGAACATTCCACCAGAGATTGATTCACCTAGCTAAAGACAAAGTGAAGCATTCCATAAGAGATTAATCTAAATGGCTAAAGCCAAGATCATAGTATAAAATTTAAACACACTAAAAGAGGCATAGTCAACAAGGTTGTTTTAACTTTCAATGATTAGGGAAATAATTATGTTGTAGTGTGTCTAAGGTAGATCTACAGATGAGAAGCAAGCTATAAAGAATGCTATCAATGACTCCTCACAAATGCATATTTGCTAAAAATATGCCTACAGATGAACATGCCTACGGATGGTGTCAACAACCATGATAGGGCTAGTTATGCCAACAGAGGGCGACTACCACACTGTTGGGAATTGATCAGTTACATACATCTCACGTATAAGTGAAAATTAAAATTTTTAACCAATATATCTAATCTTACCATGAATATGCAATATAAGTATTAATGAGAATAAGAAAATCACCTTTGATTTTTTTTGAAAATTTGTTTTTCCTTCTCACAGGGTTGTCACAACAGTGTCCAAAATTGAACACCTCCAAACATAACCCACACAAGAGAAGGATCAAATGAACCAATTACATTGGGAACACAAGGAGGCTGAAATTCCCCTTGAAGCTATCAAGGAGGGTGGTGGCTAGGGAAGAAGAAGATAAGTTTTTTCCTTTTTAAAAACTCTTAACCCTAAATCCCCTTTATTTTGGATTTTATAGCTAGGTTAAAAAATCCAACTTCATAATGGGATTAGGCTCTTTATAAATTGCTAGAGAAATATTAAATGGGCTTTTGGAATTCTAACTAATTCATTTGGGCTTAATTAAAATCTAATTCGAGCCCTTTCATAAAGGACCCTGCACATAACCTTTAAACTAGGCCCTTTATGCATACACTTGGATTTAATTACCCAAATCAATTCTAAACCCAACCAAATTAAATATATAAGCTCCATAACACTTATGAAATATATTTAACTTATTTTAATCCAAAAATTAGGACTCTAAGGCCTTATGTATGGGGTTCTGCATGAAAGCCATTCTCTAGTGGGCTTCTACGCAGAAACCAACTTTATGGGTCTTTAATTATTTATCCAGTGGACCTATTGATATTATATCAGCCCTATAACATTTATAGTCCAATAATCTTTAATTATGAAATACAATATTTTAATTAGGTCCATTTTGCAAAATATTTCTAAAAAGTTCTACGAACATCTCTACTTGTGCATAATTAAAACTCTTTAATTAATTATTTTTTTATTTATTTCTCTTCTCCGATAATAATATCAAATATTATTATCCTTTTCATTTTACCATTTTATCCTTTACTCTATATGTGTGTGACCTATTGGGTTACTGTCTATATTGGCAGTATAATATGTAATTAAATGTTCCATTCAAAACTTATATGATTTAAACCTCTTTAAATCATTTTATCAATCCCTTATTGATATTTATGATACACTTTTATACAAGTCATAAGTGGCCTCTATCTAAGAATTATGACTACCCAAATGTCAGGAAAGTTAAGTGGTTTTAATTATACCCTTCTATAGAAACAGTTATTGTGCAATTACTCCTTTCACCACTTTTATCTTAATTAGATTCTTAGTATGGATTTATGTCAACTCATGTGAATATAATTATGTATGTTCTATTAATTTAACTATTGTTCCTAAAATGCCCTTTATGGATCCCTATCAACCTTGGCATATTACTTTGGCAAGAGATTCTCTGAACAAGGCAATTATAGAATTATGTGAGATAACTTCCCTTAAGAAATCCAGGATGGTGAATCCTTTATTGATTACTTAACTATCTTCAAGTATGTCATGTTATACCCAACCTCCTAACTATGATCACCCCCAGATAGAGGTAACCAGTTATGGAGTCAAAGTATATTAGTTACTACTTAAGATAACTTTGGCGATCTCAAGTATAAGGATACTTGCACCATTGCTATGAAGAGATTCCTCACTGATATAGATTTAATATCTATGTGAGGATTCTCTTTACAGGTCTTCAATGAACATGTTCTTCTAATAAGCATCCACATGTTAACTTTGATTATCTCCCATAATCATAGTTATGAGAATTACTGCTTGAACTATTCAAAAAGCATAACATATTCTAGTTTTTCTGCATTAACAATGTCCTATCTTGTTAATACTATGACTAGGAATATTTAGATATTATCACATTTACATGCAATAGACATCTCAAATCATGAACACTTTCATGATTGCCTTTGCACCGTGTTTATAATATCTAGGACTTCATTCATTAATTTAAGATAAACAAACATATGTATTTAAACATAGCATTAATAAATGAATGGTGCCTTTTTTCATTAATAACATGAATTCATATACATGAAATACATCCCTTTTTACGTGGATTTTAGGGCACACTCTCTAACACACATAACATCAAGGTTAGACATGCTAACAAATGGCATTAACCAATCAATAACTTTACCTGATTTTGCATACTGATAAGCTAGCACTAATCAGATACAAGCAATTTATCTTGATTCTGTAGGCTAATAAGTTGGTGCTAATCAGATAGATAACTGAGGGTTAATACATCGACAAACTGATACTGAGGGTTTACACATCAACAAACTGATGGTAACTACCCATCCAAGTGTAAAAACATTAACAAGTTGATGGTAACTACCCGACTAGAGATTCACTACCTCAAATGGTACATGTCTTATTCAACTAGAGATTTACTGCCTCAATCGGTATGTGTCTTATTTAACCAGACATTACCGTCTCAGGTACGCATCTATTATCCTGTCACTATGAATTTTAGCTTACTTAGATAATAGTGCATATGTTCCCTAAAATTAGGGGCAACTATAGACACCATGACCTAAGGTAGCCTAGATCAGGGTTACCTGACGATGAAGAACCACTTGTATTTTTGATAGAAAGAATGAATTTTTAGTTTTATCCTTGATTTCCACATTTTAATAAAATATTTTATGGATTTTAACATTTATTTTCCTAGAATTTTGAAAATATTTTGAAAAAAAACTTGAATTTTGGTCTCTAACAGTGATAAATAGTCATTTGTCATGAAGAAACAACCATTTTATGGTTGTTTTCTTTAGGGCATCTCCTAACAGATGCCCTTATTTAGGCCAAGAGCACTATCGCGTGACTCGGTGACATATAGTCATTTGTCAGTGAGTCACGAATAAAAGTTCTAGGTCATATTCAAAGGTATTTTTTTCATTTTAAAAGACTTGTATGAGGGACATGCATTTCTTAATGATAGATTCCATCTTTAAGGATTTTTTTTTAAATTTCCCATATTTTCCAGTTTTAAAATTTTTGTTAGGATTAGATTTAGAAGGATCTAATTTGATGCGGATTTCTAAGATTTAATATTCTAAATTTGAAGGGATTAGAGTTAGAGTCATTCTCTAACTCCTTCCTAGGCATTTAAATAAAATTCTAAGGTTTTCAAAAGGAAGGGGGCTCAGTTTTAAAAAATAGAGTCAATTTTTTGTGATAGAAAAAGGCAATTCTCTTCTTCTAAAAAATAACACAACCTCTAACAATTTTACACACCAAAAATCATACAGATTTTTGTTAAAATATGGCACAAAGATCAGGGTTTGGACCACTACCTTTCAAAGTTATGGAATCTAGATTGCTGAGGGTAATATTTTTAGCTTCAGCATCTTTCTTCCTATATTATTTTATCATGCTCATATGATTAATTTAGGTTTATTTTTGTTCTAAGATGCTATGATCTGAATTCTTATGTTATTGAATCTATTCTTTGATCCTGTAATGCCATGATGATTTGAAATTGTTTAAAATGTTAGAAAATGCCATACTAGGGTTTTTTTTATTGTTCTGACATGATTTAGATTATATTTATTTTGGTATGTTTTAGGGTTAAGAAAATGCTTCATTATGGTTAGATAAGTTGGTTTCTCTCTCTCCTACCTACCTTTTTATTCTCTATCTAATTTTCAAGTGGCAGACAGGAAGAAAACTCGATAGATAGCCATCGATCAAAGCAATCGATGAGACATCCATTGCCTTCCTCTAGTCCCGTCTCTCTTTTGTGTTCTATTCGTCTATCCTTCTTTTTGACTATCTATAGTCCCCTTTTAAGCCATTTTAGCTTATTTTACATTTTGTTTTAACTGTAATATTTTTTTACATGTTTAGGCCTAATTTACTATCATTTTTTCTTCTGTTCTAACATGATCTATATTCTATATAGTTAATATTTTATTCTAGTATGCATATTTTTATATTATTTTAATTAATTATTTGATTTATTCTAGTTTTATATGTTAATTGTTTTGCTTTCTTTGTGTCTTTCGCCAAGACATCATTTTATACATTTAAAGGTTCTTTTTGGAGAATTAATTGGCCTTGGAAAGACCAACCTTATAATAGTTCTTATTTCTTTCCCTTTACCTTTTTAGCATTTAATTTTTTGTATTATTTAATTATTCTTTGTGGTGGTTTATTTTACTTATTTGGTTTTTGTACTTTGTTTATTCAATTCTGGATGTATTTCAATATTGGAAATTGTAATAGTTAGTAAAAAGGGGGATTTTGGCATTATAATTGAAAACAACACTTAAAATATTTTCTATCTAATTAATTGGGCTTTTTATAAATAAAATGAACAAATATCCAATTTTTATCCCAAAACCTCATAAAAATAATTTTGTTGTAAATATACATGAAGGAACCAATGTTCCCAAAATCTAATAAATAGCCTAATTTATGTATGTATTTTATATTTTTAGTTGGATGATTTGCTTTTGTAATAACTTAAGTAGGTTTTTTTTTTACTTATTTATTTACTGCTTTATTTAATTGATTGATGTGTTTATTTAATTTATCACATCATGTGAAAAGAAAGATAGTATACTAATGATAAAAACCTTATTATAAGAAACAGATAACCAAGATATAAGTAAAAGTGATGTCATGAACACTAATTTGTGTTTGGACATCAAAAAAAGTTGAGATTCATTTCCCAACTTTCTATAGGATGATGACTCTATGAAACTACCTCTTGAGCACACATTGGATGCCTTTTATGGGTTAACCTTCAATAATAGAATTGGGCTTAAACCATTTCTATTGTAAAGTGTCCAGTTTGTGAATCTAATCTTGAGCCCTAAAATGAGGCCTCCAAGAATCGATCCGGACACAAACGAGCTCTGACACGCATTATAGGCACTATTCATTCCAAAAAATAATATTCATGTCCCAATAGCATTATTCATCAAGAAAAAAAATCATTTCTTGCTTCCCAACTAGCCCAACAAATAACAATAGCAAAATAATAACTCTTCAAATTAATGCAAGAAACACTTAAGTTAAACCAATTAAGAATGTTGATGATATTACCATGAATGTAACCCACCATAAATTTATTCCACACTTCTCCAACAAAAATGTAATTAATAAGAATGTGAAAAGTAGTTTCATCCTCATTATCACAAAAAAGAGATATATGATGAACCCCAACCCTTTTAGGTAGTAGGGTGCGGATAGGGAGGTAAGAATTCAAAGTACACCAAAAGAAATGCTTAATCTTTAGTGGATAAGCAAGATTCCAAAATTTATTCCAATCTACCATAGAACTAAGATTGGAAAAAAGAGAAGCACTAGCATGAATCAACATGTAGGGATTTTTAATAGAGTATGTAACACCCTTGTACCCTCTAAAAGGATATAAAAGTGTACGACGTACTGGACTAAAGTGTATATTTAAAGTTGAATAATTATAAGTTTCAAGTTAAAGAGTGATTTGGCATATTACATGAATACATATGGTATCAACCACATGTCTTCTATTAAGTACATATTCATCATCACACAGTAATCACCGAGTTACATAACTTTATTTTTACATTTACATTCCAAAATTATGCTTAATACAATTATTTCATGTTTACAAATTATAAGAATTTATGCATACTAGTTACAAAATGTTTATTGCAGCATTACAAAATCTATCATATTACAAAAACTTTAAAGATCCTTTTTAATTGGCCTTGAGTGTGACAACAAAGGAAAAACCATCGTGGTAAGAAAAATTGCTTAGTAGGGAAAATATAATGCATGATGATGACTCCTCATAGTAGTTATCTAGTCAAATCACATATACGATACCTAAGAAAAGTGACCTAATAACATAAAAGTAATAAAATAAACATCATTCATTATCTTACTCATAAATTCATTTAGATGCTGCAACAATTTATCAATTCACAATATAATTATCAAAGTGAATAGGATAATCTAGTTAGAATATATAATGATCCTCAACAATCCAAGAAAATATATATTTTTAGTAGAACTATATATAATAACTTGGAACAAAGCAAGACAAGAAATATAACATGTACAAATTCGCTTGTTATTCTTATAGATGTAGGTAATAGGTACTAAAGAAGCTCAAAATGAGCATCAATGGGAGAGGAAAAGCTTAAGTAATAAAGATGTGTTAGAGGTACCAAAGCACTAGACTACAGAGATATAAGTCTTAAAGTAAAGACATTGCAATGTCACTGAACTGAAGCTACTACAAAACCCTTCTAGGCATGACTGTTTGCCCAGAACTTAAACTTTAGTAGGCCATATTATCATATCATATCAAAACATCCAAGAAATTTTAGCTATTTGACAATTATGATATTTATATTAGTCAAATATGTATTCAAATAAGTATGTTTAATAATCAAACTTCACAGTGTAAATACACATTCATATTCATATGCACATAATTATATTTGACACCAGCCAAATCATTAAACATGTTTAAATATATACTAAATATACTCATCAACATGTTAGCATACTCGTTTATATTCAATTACATTCATAAAGTCCATGTGTTTTTTTTATAATACAATAGGCTTACATCCTTAGTAATTGCATTAAAACTCATTATAATCATATGATTCAGTATGCATGTGTTCTATATATTTTCATATTTCATTGCATTATCATACATTTAATGTATATTAAGTCATATTTCACATTTGCACATGTTTTTTCAAGGTATGATAAACATCTAAAAAAGTTCATATGTGATTCGGTGACTTCGGGTGAAAAAAACTCACATTTGGGCAAAATTAGTGTACCTCACGACTGTCAGGATTCATGTGAAAGCCATGAATCTTGACAATCATAAGGGTCATTATGGGGAGATATTTGAGCTATAGAATCAAAACTCATGGATGTCAAGTTTTGCCACATGGCTATTAGGGTTTTCTTACCAACAGAGAGGTAGGCTGGGATGTCCAGATTCTAAAAATTTTTCCAAGATTACATTTTACAACATTTTTTCAATAGGTAAAAGGAATTTTTAGGCAATTTTTTCTTATAGGTAATTGTTTCCTTATGTTTTAATTTTCCATAGGATAAAAAATCATGCAATTTAGACTTGCAAATCAAAAGATATTACTTAAAATATTACAAGATCATCTTAAGTGTTTTCCATGGATAAATTTGTTAACCTATATTTAAAAAATTATTGGGAATAATAAAGATTTAATTAGGTCATACTTCCTTCATAAAAGTTATTATATTATGAGTCTAGTTTCTATATGAATTTTATTCATGTCAATTATAGTTTTTTAGTAAGAGTTATACTCAATTTATTACAAACAGCTCTAAAATACAGGGGTAGCATCAGGTCATTCACTTCAATCTCCCTTTTAAAGGTCTTATGTGCAAAATTAACTCATGATTTCTTTTCATTCAAGTTGAAGGTATAAGTCTTAAAGTTACTTTTCAATTAGAATTACCCAATTTAAAGGTATGGAGGCTAATATATAGTCTAATCAAGTGTAATAGATTAGGAAAATATAATTAAGACTCCAAATATTGTATCCAAGGGAACATAGATTGACAAGTAAAATATCTTAAAGTGAATTGAATTAATCTGAGATTATTTTCCAAGTTTTTGAAGTGAAAGCAAGAACTAAACTAAATTAATAGTAAAATAAAACAAAACAAAATAAAAACTAGACTAACATAAATTAAACATAGAGCAATAACTAAAATTCTTCTGCTAAAGGAACTATCCACATCAACTTCCATTGCAATGACTCAAATCAAAATAAACACAAGTGATTATGGAAAACCAGTTAAATAAAAATAGATATCTTTTTCAGACTATCATTCTAAGCATTAAATCTTCTTATTAGGAATAATCTAACACTTAGCATAAAGATCCAGTTTTAAACTCCTAAACATCCATTTAACTCTTTTTCAAGTAAACTTAACTTTAATCTATTCTTAGTTTAACTTTTCTTAGTCTTAATCCACTCTTACCAACACATAATTATCTTTAATTTAGAATATAATCATGCATCCATACTAATGAATTAACCCAAGAACATGTGTATTATAGATCATACATAAAATCAATCATCAACCCTTAATCAAATAAGTTAATAATCAATCTCCATATAACCAAAGATAAGAATTCGCTCAAGAACTAAAAAATAATCAAACCTACATTAAAACTAAAGCTCAAATTAAGTCATTACAATAAAAGTATGAGGGTTCAAGTTTTTCGTAGCAAAAGTGCAGAAAACTACTCACCAAACATGATTAAAATGAAATAAAAGCCAAAATAAAGAGATACAATACTCACCAAACCTGGAATTTCATGAAAAGAAATCATATTCATGGCAATCACAAACTAGTCACCCATAATCTAGAAATCTTATGCAAGCAATGGAAATTAAATAAATTTTAACATTACAATTTCTAAATTAAATCATAGCAAAATATAAGACTAGACAAAAAGGAATTATCTACAAAATATCCTACATCCAAAATCTAGATCGACTCTTGTTGGCCTTCTGATGCAAATTTAAGTCCCTGAATGACCTTCAACCAAACCTATATAGATATAAAACAACCCGTGCTAAGTTATAAAGCTTAGTGGGGAAGTTCAAAAATTTACATGGTCGACTACTCACAGTAGTTGATGATAAACATCTTCACACAAGCATTGCAATAGGACTATCAACATAATCATATCATGATTTCATTTCATAGTAACAATTTATAGCCAAAAGGAAATGGAGATGAAACATTATAAAAAGTCATTCATCATGCTTATATTATATGAATGAAGAAAGCAATACATGTATTTCTTATTTCGAGCACATTTCTTAATCTTTAATAGCCTGCCTAAGTGCTAGTTCAAAGGATGGATAACAAGAGCTATGGATACCAATTGGTATCAACAATGGATACCCAAAGGTTGTTGGATTTTAACGGTTACATGCATCACATACATGAGCGGAATTTTAAAATTTTTTAACCATTAGATCTGATCTTGCCATGAATACACAATATAACTATATGAGAATAAGAAAAATTACCTTTGATTTTTGTTGAACAGTTGATTTTACTTCGCATCGGGTTGTCGCAAACCATAGTGTCCAAAATCGAACACCTCCAATGAGTAATCCACACTAGAGATAGGTAAATTGAACCAACAAATTGGTGTTTAACTAGGGCTGGCCGAAATTCCAAGAAGCTAGATTGGAGTTGGTGCAAAAAGGAGAGAGAGATTAGAGAAAAAGACTTTCTTTTTGTTTTAATCACTTAACCCTAATTCTCATTAGTTGGCCTTTTATAGTTAGGTTAAAATTCCAACTCCTTAATGAGATTGGGCTCTTTAAAATTGCTGGAGAATTATTAATTGGGCCTCTGGAATTAATTATAATAATTTGGGCTTAATTAAATCCAATTTAAACCTTTTCATAAAAGTCTATGCACAAAACCCACAAACTAGGCCCTTTGTGCAACTAATTGAATTTAAATACCCAAATGGATTCCAAATCCAACCAAATGAAATATGTGAGTTCCATAACACTTATGTAATGTATATAAATTAATTTTGTGCAAGAAATAGGCCATTAAGGCCTTCTGTTTTGGACTTGGCGTGTGGCCCTTACAGAAGGGCTTTCGCCAACTGCTTCATTCCTCTGGCCCTTAATAATTCTTCCAATGGACTTATTAATTATTATACCAGTCCTATAACACTTATAGTAGTCCTATAACACTTATAAGACAATAATAATTAATCATGAAATACATTATTTCAATTAGGTCCAATTTACAGAACATTTCTCAAAAGTTTCACGGACAATTTTATTTGATCATAATTAATCAAACTCTTTAATTAATTATTATCATATTCACTTCTCTACCTTCATAATAATATCAAATATTATTATCCTTGTCATTTTACCATTTTACCCTTTTCTCTATATGTGTGTGACCTATTGGGTTCCTGTCCATGTTGGCAGTATAATATGTAATTATGAGTTCTATTCAAAACTCACATGATTTAAACTCCTTTAAATCATTTTATCAATCTCTATTGATATTTTGATACATCATTATACAAGTCATGATTGGCCTCTAGCTAGGCATCATGACTACCCAAATGTCAGGAAAGTCATGTGGTTTGACTGTACCCTTCCATAGAAACAGTTACCGTGCAATTACTCCTTTCACCACTCTTATCTCAATTAGATTCTGAGTATGGATTTTTGTCAACTCATATAAATCTAATTATGTATGTTCTATTAATTTAACTATTGTTCCCAAAATGCCCTCCATGGAGCTCTATCCATCTTGGCATATTACTCTGGCCAGAGATTCTCTCAACAAGGCAATTATAGAATCATGCGAGATAACTTCCCTTGTTAAATCTGGGATGGTGAATCCTTTGTCAATCACTCAACTATCTTCAAGTAGGTCATGATATACCCAGTCTCCTAACTATGTTCACTCCCAGTTGGAAGTAATCAGTTATGGAGTCAAAGTGTACCACTTGCTACTTAAGATAACTTTGGTGATCTCAAGTCTAAGGATACTTGCACAACCGCTATGTAGAGATTCCTCACTGACATAGATTTAATATCCATGTGAGGATTCTCTTTGCAGGTCTCCAATGAACTTGTTCTTCTAACAAGCATCCACATGTTAGCTTTGATTATCTTCCATAATCACAGTTATGAGAACCACTGCTTGAACCATTAAAGAAGCATAACATGTGCTAGTCTGTCCGCATTAACAATGTCCTATCTTGTTAATTCTATGACTAGGGATATTTAGATATTAAGACATTTGCATGCAATAGATATCTCACATCATGAACACCTTCATGATTGCCTTTGCACCGTGTTTATAATATATAGGACTTCATTTATTAATTTAAGATTTACAAACTCATGTATTTAAACATAGCATTAATAAATGAATGATGCCTTTTATTAAGAATATAAATTTTATAATATGAAAAACATCCCTATTTTATGGGCTCTAGGGTATACTCTCTAACAAAGGTATCAAACAATGGATGTTCGAAGATATCAAAACAATGGACTCAAGGGGCCGAACTATGGTTCTATTAAAGGAACAAACAATGGACCCAAATGGGGTCAACTATGGTAGCTACAACTATATCCCTTTAGGCATGCCTATCTAATCCACAACTGAACTAAGACCTGCAGGCTTCAACATTTTTAAGAACATTTAATTCAACATATTCCTCTTTACACAGTACAATATTTACTTAAGCCATAATTCATATATGAATGCACATTTCATATGCTTATAATGGCATCAACATTTATCATCTCAACTCATATATAATATATTTAAACTAGTTTAAGAACACATGTTATAGTACTTCATATATATATATATATATATATATATATATATATATATATATATATATATATATATATATATATATATATATATATATATATATATATATATATATATATATATATATATATATATCAATTCAATGAAATCACAACATTAATACGATTACAGTCATAAAACTAAACAAGTTGCAATTAGCACTTACTTGATAAACTTGCCATTATCACTTTACCTTGATAGTTTAAAGCTTGAAAGTTTCAGACATGTCATAGATCAGTCACATTTTAATTTTGGGAAAAATTCATTAAGTGTGTTAATTAGGTTGAATTAGAGGGTTATTTGTTTTTATAATGAGTGTTGGCTGGTCATAAATGAATGAGGAGGTATTCTATTAGGTAACCAAAGGTGAGTGTATAAGGTGATAAAGTGAAGAGCAGTGGAGTGTCACTTAGCCGTGCACCACATACAGTGCAACAATACTGGGCCATGAATCACACACATGAAACCCTGCATGGCCACGCACCATAAGGCTTCTAGGCTTACATGGTTACGTACCACAAGGCTTGAAGCCTTGCATGGCCACGCGCCATAAGGCTTTTAGCCTTGCATGGCCACGCATAAGGCTAGAAGCCTTGCATGGCTGTGCACCACAAGGCTTCTAGCCTTGCATGGTCGTGCACCACAAGGCTATAGCCTTGCATGGCCATGTACCACAAGGCTTTTAGCCTTACATGGTTGTGTACCACAAGGCTCCAGCCTTACATTGCCGTGCGCCATAAGGCTTCTAGCCTTACATGGCCGTGCACCATAAGGCTGGAAGCCTTGCATGGTCGCATACCAACATGAACAGATCTGATTATGCAGATCAATTAACAACAATGCTCAATAAGCCAATAAATCTCTCTAAACTCATCTTAAAACTCATCATCACGCAATTAGCTCAACCCTAAACTGAGGGTTTCACTGGTTAAAGAATCCTATTCTCAGAACCCTAATTTATATCGATCCATCTATAGATAACTCCATACACAGTACCATCCAAACCATATTCCCATACCTGAACACTGAGACTTCTTCATTCCTTCAAGATTCCTTTGCCCTTGTCTTTACTTGTCTTTGCTGCTACAAATAACATAAAAACACTAAATTTTCCTTCTTTATTTCATGAAATCTTTCATTAAAAGAACATATATAGAAGGGAGAGATTTCTCTTACCAAAACCTAATTTCAGATTCATAGAGAGTGAGAGCAAGATGGAGAGAGAGAGGGATTGATGGACTTTCTTTAAGCAGACAGTGATATTTATCACTGTGAGCACATGAGAAAGCCTCTAAAAGACCATCAAATTACCATTTAATCCCTTTCTCAGTTTCTCTCTCAAAACTAACCCATCCAAACTTTTAATTTATGCTTTGACCCAAATCAATCTTAAATCATAAATCTTGCCCCAACATCACTTTTTATCAATCAATTAACCCCTTATTCATTAATTGCAATGAATTATCATATTACCCTTCATGAAACTTTATTCCAATGTGGCTATAACTATACAAAAATTAATTTAGCACATAATATCAATTAATTAAACATAATTCCTACCAAGGTCAAGATTAGACCCTCACATTTATACTAGTAGGTTTGACTATTATCTCATCTTTATAAATTACAATACTTGGGTTAACCAATTGATCAGCTTCTATTTATGGATCTTAAACTTCTTCAAGTTTAACTCTATTCCCGTTATCTTCTCTTTGGAGAAACTCTTTCTCTAAAACGATAGTATGCCTTAAAACAAACACCTTTTGGTCCAAGGTATGATAGACGTAATATCCAAGTGATTCTTTTGGATAACCCACAAATAAGCATTTGTTAGACTTAGCTTCTAACTTGTCTAAAATTATCATTTTAACATAAGCAGAACAACCACATACTTTCATATGGAAGAGTATAGGTTTCTTGGTATTCCACATCTCATATAGAGTAACATAAACTAATTTACATTGAACTCTATTTAATGCATATATAGTTGTTTCCAATGCATATCCCCAAAAGGATTTGGGCAAGTCTGTAAGACTCATCATGGATCGAACAATATCTAATAATGTTTGATTTCTCCTTTCAGATACACCATTACGTTATGGTGTACATAGAGGAGTACACTAAGAAAATATCCCATTATCTCTAAGATAACTCTGAAACTCTTAGTTTAAGTATTCTTCACCTCGATTTGATCTCAAAGTCTTAATACTTTTGCCAATTTATTTCTCTATTTCATTTCTAAATTCTTTGAACTTTTCAAAGGCTTCATATTTAAACTTCATTAGATAAATATAACCATACTTGGAATAGTCAACCATGAAGGATATGAAGTATAGATAAACTCTTCCAACATGTATAGACATTGGACCACATACATATGAACGTATAAGGTCCGATGTTTCATGAGCCCTTACACATTTACCACTAAAGGGTACCTTAGTCATTTTACCTAATAAACAAAGCTCACACTTTTTAAATGACTCGTAGTCAAAAGAACCTAAGTCACCAGATTTGTGTAACTTAGTTATGCGATTCTCGTTTATGTGACCTAAATGACAATGCCATAAATAAGAAGTTTTTAAGTTATCTTTCTTTATGTATTTCTTTTTCCAAGATCAAGAATAAATATTCCATTTTGTATAGAACCTGAATAATAGAATAAATTATTCTTAAAAATATAACAACCTTTGTTCCAATCCAAAGAAATATCAAAACCATGTTCCAAAAGATATGAAATAGAAATAATGTTTCTAAATAATGTTAGAACATAATAACAATTACCTAGCTCCAATATTAGCCCCCTCGGTAAAAACAACTGGTAGATCCCAATATCTTATACAACAACCATTTAACTAGTTGCTAACTATAGATCCATCTCTCCTTTGCCAACCCTTCTACTGCTTTAAAGGCCCTACAGATAATTACATATGTGAGATCCGCATTTGATATCTAGTACCCAAGATTGCCTAGAAGTAATAGAATATGTATTTATTTCTATAACATAAATACCCAAATTAGAAGCTTCGCTTGCTTCTTCTCTTTAAGAGACTCTAGGTAGACTTGCAATTTTACTTCTAATGGCCCACCTTGCCATAGTGGATGCATGTCCCTTTGGAGTCCATATCCTTTTTGGTAGCCACTTACTTAGATATTCACCATAGGCCTTGGTTGCCTTCTTCTTCTACTTCAGAGTAGAAGAGACAACCATAACTAATTTTGGACCATTCTGAAGAGATCCATTGATAGTCTTGAGTATGCTAATAAGCTCAGGGATAGTAACCATGATCTTGTTCATATTGAAATTAAACACAAAAGGTGCAAAACTAGGTGCCAATGAATATAAGATCAAGTCTATGTATAGATCATTATCCATAACATAGTCCAATCTATGAAAATCTCAATGTACCTATATATTGTTGGGAATTATCGATTACATGGATCTCATACATAAGTAGAATTTAAAATTTTTTAACCAATAGATCGGATCTTGCCATGAATTTACAATATACATACTAACGAGAACAGTTGATTTTCCTTCTCATTGGGTTGTCGCAAACCACTGTGTCCAAAATTGAACACCTCTGATTAGTAATCCACACTAGAGAAGGATTGAATGAACCAATAATGGAGGAACACAAGGGTTGGCCGAAATCCCTTGATGCTAGCAAGGGGGTGGCGGATAGGGTTGAGAGAATGAGAGAACTTCACCCTAAAATCCCTTGCACTTGGATTTTTATAGTTAGGTTAAAAATCCAACTTCATAATGGGATTGGGCTCTTTAAAATTGCTGGAGAAATATTAAATGGGCTCCTAGAATTATTAATAATTTATTTGGGCTCAATAAAATCAAATTTAAATCCTTTCATAAAAGCCTATGCACAAAACCCACAAACTAGGCCTTTCATGCATGCATACACTTGGATTTAATCACCTAAATAAATTCCAAATCCATCCAAATTAAATATGTAGGCTCCATAACAATTATGAAATATATTTAATTTATTTTGGTCTAAGAATTAGGCCTCCAAGGCCTTCTACTAGAAGGTGGCGTGAAACCCTTCCTTTGGAGGGTTTCTACGCCAGAATAATTTCTTTGGACCTCTTTTAATTTATCCAATGGATCTATTAATATTATATCAGCCCTATAACACTTATAGTCCAATAATAATTAATTATGAAATACAATATTTCAATTAGGTCCATTTTACAGAATATTTCTAAAAAGTTTTGCGAACAATTTTACTTGATCATAATTAATTAAACTCTTTAATTAATTATTCTCTTATTCACTTCTCTATTCCCATAAGAATATCAAATATTACTATCCTTGTCATTTTATCATTTTATCCTTTTCTCTATATGTGTGCGACCTATTGGGTTCCTATCCATATTGGCAGTATAATATGTAATTGTAAGTTCTATTCAAAACTCACATGATTTAAACCTCTTTAAATCATTTTATCAATCCATATTGATATTTATGATAAACTATTATACAAGTCATGATTGACCTCTAGCTAGGCATCATGACTACCCAAATGTCAGGAAAGTCAAGTGGTTTGACTATACCCTTCCAGAGGAACAGTTACCGTGCAATTACTCATTTCACCACTCTTATCTCAATTAAATTCTAAGTATGGATTTCTATCAACTCATATAAATCTAATTATGTATGTTCTATTAATTTAATCGTTATTCCCAAAATGCCCTTCATGGATCCCTATCCATCTTGGCATATTACACTGTCCAGAGATTTTCTGAACAAGGCAATTATAGAATCATGTGAGATAACTTCCCTTAATAAATCTGGGATGGTGAATCCTTTGTTAATCACTCAACTATCTTCAAGTAGGTCATGATATACCCAACCTCCTAACTATGTTCACCCCCAATTGGAAGTAATCATCTATGAAGTCAAAGTCTACCACTTGCTACTTAAGATAACTTTGGTGATCTCAAGTCTAAGGATACTTGCACAACCACTATGAAGAGATTCCTCACTGACATAGATTTAATATCTATGTGAGGATTCTCTTTGTAAGTCTCCAATGAACTTGTTCTTCTAGCAAGCATCCACATGTTGGCTTTGATTATCTTTCATAATCACAGTTATGAGAACCACTGCTTGAACCATTCAAGAAGCATAAAATGTGCTAGTCTGTCCGAATTAACAATGTCCTAACTTGTTAATTCTATGACTAGGAATATTTAGATATTAACACATTTGCATTCAATAGACATCTCATATCATGAACACTTTCATGATCGCCTTTGCACTGTGTTTATAATATCAAGGACTTCATTTATTAATTGAAGATATACAAACTCATGTATTTAAACATAGCATTAATAAATGAATGATGCCTTTTATTAAGAATATAAATTTATATATATGAAATACATCCCTTTTACATGGGCTCTAGGGCATACTCTCTAACAATCTCCCACTTGTACTAGAACCAATTACTCATATATCTTAGACCCATGCTATTTTATGTGGTGATCGTGCTTTATCTAGGAAAGTGCTTTAGTGAGGGGATCCGCCACATTATCATATGTGGGGACCCTTCCTATTTTCACATCATTTCTAGCTACTATTTTACTTCTGAGATGGTAGCATCTGAGAACATGCTTGGATCCCTGATGAGACCGTGGTTCATTTGCTTGCGCAATGGCTCTATTATTGTCACAATATAAAGGAATCGGATCAACAATGCTAGGCACCACTCCTAATGCAAATATGAAATTTTTGATCCAAACTGCTTCATTGGCTGCTTCTGAAGTAGTAATGTACTCAGCTTTTGTCGTGGAATCAATAGTTGTTTCTTGTTTGGATCTTTTACAACTAACTGCTCCTGCTCCCATTATGAACACAAAACCAGATTGTGATTTACAATCATCTTTGTCAGATTGGAAGCTGGCATCTGTATACCCATTTACTTCCAAACTACCCTCTCCATATACCAAGAATATATCCTTAGTCCTTCTCAAGTACTTAAGGATATTCTTGACAGCTGCCCAGTGTTCCTCTCCAAAATTGGATTGGAATCTGCTTGTGACACTCAAAGAAAATGCTAAATCTGGACGTGTACATAACATAGCATACGTGATAGAACAAATTGCAGATGCATATGGTATTCTATTTATGCTCTCTCTATCCTCTAGTGTTTGCAGACACATAGACTTAGAAAGGTGTTTCCCATGCACCATGGGTATAAACCCTTTCTTAGAGAGATCCATATTGAACCTCTTCAATACTTTATCTATATATGCACTTTGAGAAAAACCTAGCAACCTATTGAATCTATCTCTATAAATCCTTATTCTCAGAATATAGGATGTTTCTCCAAGGTCTTTCATGGAGAATTGCTTGGTTAATCATATTTTAATAGATTGGAGAAGATAAATGTCATTTCCCATGATTAATATGTCATTCACATATAGAACTAGGAAGACAATTGCACTCCCACTGACCCTTTTATACACACAAGGTTCATCTTCATTCTGTGAGAAACCAAACTCTTTGATTGTCTCATTGAATTGTATGTTCCATCTCCTAGAGGCTTGCTTCAATCCATAAATGGATCTTTAAAGCTTTCATACCTTTTTGTCATCTCCTGATGTGAACCCTTCTGGTTGTGTCATATACACATCCTCAGTCAGATTTCCATTTAGGAAAGCTATCTTCACATCCATTTGCCAAATCTCATAATCATAATGAGCTGTAATGGCTAAAAGTATTCTTATATACTTAAGCATCGCTATAGGAGAAAATGTTTCATCATAGTCAATACCTTCTTTTTTATGATAGCCTTTTGCTACTAAGCGACTTTATAGGTAACTATATTACCTTTCATATCAGTCTTCCTTTTGAAGACCCATTTGCACCCTATGGGTTTTATCCCTTCAGGTGGTTGAGTTAAAGTCCATACTCTATTCTCATACATGGAGGATATTTCAGACTGCATAGCCTTAAACCATAAATCATGTTCTGAACTATTCAAAACTTCTTGATAGCTTATAGGCTCATTGTCCTCTACTACAGTTATGCCTCTATCTGAATCAATGTGAAATCCATATCTCACAGGGATAAAATGCATTCTAATAGATCTTCTAGGATTTTGTGTATAATTAGGTTCAATTGCAATCTCATCATCATGAAATTCAGTCTCGGGTTCAATCGATTGTTTTACTTTTATTTGTGGGTCTTGAACTTCACCAAGTTTAATTTTACTCCCACTGTCCTTTTGTAGGAGAAACTCTTTTTTCAAGAAGACAACATGCCTTGAAACAAACACCTTTTGTTCTAAGGGATGATAGAAATAATATCCAAACGTTTCTTTTGGATATCCCACAAATAAATATTTGTCAGACTTAACATCTAGTTTGTCTGACATTGTCCTCTTCACATAAGCAAGACTACCCATACCTTCATATGAGAAAGTGTGGGTTTCTTGTTATTCCACATCTCATATGGAGTAACATCAACCGATTTACTAGGAACTCTGTTTAACACATAAACAGCAGTTTCTAGTGCATATCCCCAAAAGGACTTAGCCAAGTATGCTTGACTCATTATGGATCAAACCATATCTAATAGTGTTCGATTTCTCCTCTTAGATACACCATTGTGTTGTGGTGTATATGATGGAGTCCATTGAGATAAAATCCCATTATCTCTAAGATAATCTTGAAATTCTTGGCTTAAGTATTCTCCACCTCAATCTGATCTAAGTGTTTTAATACTCTTGCCAAGTTGCTTCTCTACTTCATTTTTGAATTCTTTAAACTTTTCAAATGCTTTTGATTTATATTTCATTAGATAGATATATCCAAACCTGGAATAATCATCTATGAAAGTAATGAAGTAGGAGTAACCTCCTCTTGCATGTATAGTCATTGGACCACATACATCTAAATGTATTAAGTCCAAAACCATTTTAGCTCATTCTCATTTACCAATAAAGGGAGCTTTTGTCATTTTCCCCAATAAACAAGACTCACATGTATCAAATGGTTCATAATCAAATGATCCCAAATCACCTGACTTGTGTAACTTAGTCATGCATTTCTGATTTATATGGCCTAAATGACAATGCCATAAATATGAGGTATTTAGATTATCTCATTTCATTCTCTTGGTATCCACATTATGCACTTCTTTAATTAAATTAAGAACAAATATACGATTCTCAATGATAGCTTTAGCATAAAATATATTGTTCTTAAAAATGTAACAACATTTGTCTTTTAAAGAAATGTCATAATCGTTCAATAAACAACTGAAAGAAATAATACTTTGGATAATGCTGGAACATCATAACAATTATTTAATTCTAGTATTAATCCACTTGGAAGAGACAAATGGTAAGTCCCCACAACTATTGTAGAGATGTTTTGTCCGGTAGCTGACTGTAGACATATTTCTACCTTTCTAACTCTTGTAATGCTTTTAAGCCTTTGTAGATCATTACACAAATGAGATCCACATCCGGTATCTAATACCTAAGATTATTTTGAAGCAATAGAACATGTATTAATTTCAATCATATGAATACCTAAAATAGAAGCATCATCTTGCTTATTCTCCTTGAGAGAATCTAGATAGGCCTTGCAGTTATGCTTCCAATGACCTCTTTCCCATAATGAAAGCAAGTTCCTTTGGGATTCTCTCTCTTGACAACCTTCTTCTTGGAAATCCCACCATGCTTTGGCTGCGCCTTGGTCATCTTATTCTTCTTCTACTTTTTGCCTTTAGCAAAAGTGACAACCATGACACTTTTTGAATCTTTCTTGAAGGATCCATCATATGTTTTGAGCATGTTGATTAACTCAGGAATGGTTACTTGGATCTTGTTTATGTTAAAGTTAAGCACGAAAAGTGCATAACTTAGAGCCAACGAGTACAAGGTTAAATCTATATATAGATCATTATCCATTACATAGCCAAGTTTACTCAAATGCTTAATATACCCATACATCTTCAATGCATGAGTAGCAGCCAAAGTGCCTTCCACCATTTTGCAGCTAAATAGAGCTCGAGCAATCTCATATTGCTCAGTTCTAGCCTAAGAAGAATAAAGTTCCTCTAGATGCAAAATGATGGTTCTAGCATCCATCATCTCATATTGCTTCTGAAGCTCTGAGGACATAGCACCTAGCATCAGACATGCTGTTGCTTCATTATCCTCCATGTATTTTTTATAAGTGCCCTTGATCTCATTAATGGTATCATCTGATGGAAGTGGCGGTGGATTTTTATCCAAGACATAATGGATCTTTTCAGCTCTGAGAACAATTCTCAATTGCCTAATCCAGTCAGAATAGCTACTGCTAACTAGCTTGTTATCCAAGATTGATCATATATTAATATTTGATGTGCTTATGATGATGACCTAGATGTGAAAAAGAAAAGATATGAGTGTATGTTCATATATATTTATGCATTAATTAGGTCTTTAATTAATCCATTTACTCCCACTATTTTATTGCAAATCAATAGCCCTCACTATTTAATCCGAGAAAACCCAATGGTTTTCTTAGTGGGCCAATATCCAATCCTTGATATGAAATTTGACCTTCACTGTGGTCAACAAATCAAACTCCATAACCTTGAAAGATAGGTATCTCTATACCAATTGTGTCTCTACACAACTATTGGATCATTAGGTTATCAACTCTTGATACATGCATATCATATATGCATTCCCTAATCTTGCCTCTAGAACCATTAGCCTTGACTGTGGTCAACAAGCTAATGGGCTAGCTAAGATGACCTATTTAATTAGATTCGAACATATTCGATATAATATGAGCTTGACTGTGGTCAACAACCCACACTATAAAGAATTCTGGTTCTCCTCAAATTAATGGAAGGCTTATATACCTTAGTATTAGTTTGAGGGATTTTAGTTAATTAAGTCTCATCATACATGGTTGGCATACATTGGTATCCATCCTATATCTATCACATAAATATAAGCATACAAATATGGTATAGTTATGGACTTCACTACATTGATTTCCCCGAGCCAAGAGGGAAATCAAAAGGTCACACCTAGGTAGTATGCATGATTCAAACAAGAAAATATTTACATTATCTTCAAACTTGTTGGATCTCCACCCGGCCCATCTTGCTCCTTGATAATGGTCTCCATCTCTATCTCTAATTTTAATCTAAGTAATCTAATTACATATTACAATGTGAAAAAAAAAATACAAACCAAAAATAAATGGCTGGGACATGAAAGTCCTCATTGGGCTGAAACATGCATTATACTCAATCACATTAGGCCTTTGCCCATAACTATCCATCATGCCAATCATACACCCTTATATGCATTTCTAATGCATAAAGTAAAACATATAATGGATTACTAACTTTGTTTCAGCTCTTGAAACTTACTTTTGAGTTATTTTAATAATGTGATCAAATTAGAAAACTTTTTCCATTTTAGAAACTTCCATTTTAGGAAACCTTTTTGCATACATGTGTTCTTGCCTTAATAATCAATCCAATTGATTAATTATTAATTATTAATTGATTATTTAATTAATTAATCATATTAAATAATTAAAAGAATCAATTTTGGGCTTAAAATAAAGGGTAGGCCAAAACCCACAAAATTAAACCCTAAATGTGTTCACACACAAACTAGATTTGTATCTATTGGACCATTTGGGCCTTTTGGAATGAGCCAAGCCCACTCCAGCCCTTAAAACCCATTAATAAACTTAATTTTAGTTTACAATATTTAATTTAAATCAGCTCCTTGGGCCCACCAAGTCATTCACTAATTTAAATCAAGTCCATAAACATAATTAAGCCCATCTCACATATATCTGCAATACATGGGCAGCAGCAGAAGTAACCTCCACCATCTGGCAACTATAGATAGCTCGAACAATCTTATATTGCTCAGTTTTAGCTTGAGAAGTATAGAGCTCTTCTAAATGCAAGATGATAGTTCTCGCATCCATCTTCTTATGGTGCTTCTATAGCTTAGTAGATATAGCACCCAACATCACACATACTATTACCTCACTATCCTCTACATACTTTTGATAAATGCCCTTGATCTCATCATAAGCATCATCAGATGGAAGCAATAGTGGATCTTTATCTAAGATATAATGGATCTTTTCGGCTCTAAGAATAATTTTTGCTTGCCTGATCCAGTCTGAGTAGTTGGTCCCCACCACCTTATTATCTAGAATTGAGCGATGATTAATATGTGTAGTGCTCATGATGCAGTAACCTAAATGTGAAGAATTAAGTATGTTAGAATATTTACATGTATATGAATGCATTAATAACGTCTTTTATTAATCCATTTTACTCCTCTTTTTTTTTTTTTTTTTGCAAACCAATAGCCCTTACAATTGATCTGAGAAACCTGGTGGTTTTCTTAGTGGGTCAATATCCAATCCTTAGTTAGAAATTTTATCTTGAGTTTTCTCAACAAGCCAAATCCTAACTTGAAAGGTAGGTATTATATACCAATTACATCTCTATGCAACTACTGAATCATTAGGCATCAACTCTTGATATATGCATATCTTGATATGCAAAACCCAATCTTTCCTCTAGGCCTATTATCCTTGAGTTTGCTCAATAAATTAATAGGCTTGTTAAGACAACCCATTAATATGATTTGAACATATATTGATATAATATGGGCTTGAGTTTGCTCAATAACCCAATACTATAAAAATACTCTGGTTCTTTTCTTATTAATGGAATGCTATATGTCTTAATATTAAATGAGGGGTTTATTCCTTTTAAGTCTTATCATTCATGGTTAGCATGTATTAGCATGCTAATGTATATACATTAATCTAATTAATCATGCATATTTAACTCTTAAATATTTGAGCTAGTTATGGACTTTCTACTTTGTTTTCCTCAAGCCAAGAAGAAAATCAGGTCAAACCCTAGGTAGAATGCATGAATTACAAAACCAAAAGAAAATAAGAATATTACAAAATCTTCTTTTCTTCTTGGATCCACCATTTATCCCATCTTTCTCCTATGGTCTTGATCTTCTTCTTTCCTATTTTAATCCTATGTAATCTAATTACATAATTGAAAAGAACTTTACAAGATAAATAGGCAAGATATAAAAGTCCTTATAGGCCAAAAATAAAACATACATATGCTCAATCTCATTGTCCATAAGTCCATAACTAACTCAACATGCCAAGACATACATCCTATCATAGATCTAATGCATAAATGAAAAAATATATTTCATTTAGTGTAATTAGTGTATGTTTTAACTTAAAACATAGTTCTTTGTATATGCCATATCTTAAGTTATTAATATGTTAACTTAATTAAGATAATCACATCATCCTAATTAGAACCATATTAGGAAAATTTTCTATTTTAGAAACTATTTCAAATTTGGAAACTTTTTTACTACTTCAAAAAATAGTTTCCCGAAAATGCTACTAAGCTTGTTTTATTTTCAATTATTAATCTCATTAATAATTAATTGCCAAATTTAATTATTTAATCTCATTAATTAATTAATTAGGTTTTAATTTCATCAATTACTAAATTTTAAATCAATTTCAAGTTAAAAAGTCAAATGGCTAAAAACCTAGGTCAAACCAAATACCTTTTGATGGGCTTTTTGGGCTATTTAGCTAATCTAATTGGCCAAATATGTTTTGATCTATTCCAACCCTTAAAAAGTTTAATTAAACTTGTAAATAATTAATATTATGAATTCAAGTTAGCTAATTGGGCCTACCAACTCATTGCTAACTTAAAACATAAAATTGACATTTACCATATTCGGCTCATCGTGCAAAATTTTAGCTAAATGAATCAAATTCATTAAGCATCAGATTGAATAACTTTAAATTATGAAAACACTTTTTAATATCTGATATTAATTTTAAACAAGATAGATTATGCCCAAAAACATACTAACCTAATTCGCCCTATTAGAAAACCCTAGGCAGCTGAATTGGGCTAGGCAAATGTGAACAAGTTATAGTAGAGTTTTCAAGATAGATGAAATTGATTTTTCTTGAAAAAATTAAAATTCCAAAAAACAATTTGGGATCTAAAATTTCTCTTAATGTCCCAAAACCCTTTAGTGGCCTTGGAGGCCTCTTTTTGAAGCTGTACTTACATTTTCATGGCATATAACTTAAGATAAATTCATACATTCAACAATATATGATATGTTACATACTTTTAACAATTAAAAATATGAAATTTATATGGCATATACAATCAAAAAGCAAAAAGAATACACCAATAATACTAAAAGAAACAAAAATGAACAAACGTTCAATTCTTTTGACATAGCCTTTTCTTTGATACCATTGTTTGCTTAAAATCATATACCATCACATATAAAGGGTGAAATTTAAAATATTTGTAAACCAAAATTCATGATCTAGTCAAAAGAATTGAATTTTCTAATTAAAGTTTAGAACTTTACAGTAGATGTTTATTGAACACTTATATCCATACAAGAATTGAAGTCTAAGAACCTTTTTAAGGCATAACAATTGCCAAAATTAGCTTAGGAATTAGTAAAACCAATTTGGCTAGAAGAGAAAAGGAGAGGAAATTAAGGTTTGGTGGCTATAAGTGTTCTAACTTATTTTCCATTTCATCATTAACCCTAATTCCAACTTTAAGATGTATTTATACACCTTATGGATTAGATTAGGGTTATGTTATAATGGTTGTACCTCCTAATTGAGCTTGCACCAATTTGATGGGCTTAAGTAACACGCACAAGTCGAATAGTCTAATTCTGATCATAAAGCCTAAATAAACTAGGCCTGCGTATTTGAATAGGCTCCAAACTCATTCAAACTTAATGTATAGCCTTATAAAATATTAATAAATCTTCATATTAATTATTAGCTATATCCAATGCCGAATGGGCTCCAGAGAAAAAATCTCTAACTCATAAAAGCTATATGCAATTATAGGCCTTTTATGTACAAAAAACTTTTTCTTCTTTTCTTAAGCCCTAAATTTTCTCTTACCAACTTATTAAATGATTTCCCATGACATCCCATGTGTTCATAGGTTTGCTTCGTAGTGTAGGTCTACCTTGGAGATACTACAACATAATTTTTTCCCTTATCATTGGAAGCCAAAATAACCTTCTGGACCAATAGGTCTATCTTGAAGACATTACAAAATAATTCTTTCCTTCATCATTAGAAGTTAAAATAGCCTTCTGGATTTTCCCTTTTTTAGTATGCTTCAATTTTATACTGTGATATTGGGTTCAACCATGATTGTTAGTGGAGTCTTTCACTTTGACATCATCCATATGGATCAATCACTGGTGAAGTTTCTCACTTTATCTTCATCCATATAGATCAATCACTAGTGATGTATTCCACTAGTTCAATAATTCCCTTATCCAAGGGAGGTAGGGATTACTTCTACCTATCTCCTTTAAATCTTTCTAGAATCTAAAAATATCTGCACTTCTCTTTATTGTGCATCTCTTTTGATTTCAACCTATTCGGGCAACTCCTTATGGCTTTATAGGTGTATTGAAGCTATGACCAATGAATAAGAACATGTTCTTGCCCATTCCCCATTCGTAAATACTTTAACCTTTTGATTTAGTTTAGTATGGATATCATCCCCATTCACTTTATCTTCTGATCCAGTTTAGTTTGGATATCATCCTCATCTACAAATATTTTATCCTTATGATCTAGTTTAGTGTGGGTATCATCCTAATCCATAAACACTTTATCCTTCTGAATTAGTTTAGTATGGGTATCATCCTCATCCACAAATACTTTATCCTTTTGATCTAGTTTAGTATGGGTATCATCAACAAGTTTCTCTATTCCATAAGAAAACAATATGTCTACCATAGGTTTTTTGAAGTGTGGGATATATTCCCCTTGAGAAGGTTTTGAGTCCCTATGAGAAAAGGTGTGATATTAGTTCCCTATTTATTGGACTTGATCTTGTTAAATTTACATTCACCATCTTTATCAATTTGGATTGATTTATTATTCTTTGTCATTTTTAATTGCCATGTTTTATTATGATCAAGCATTTTGTTATTAGTTTTGTCATGTATCTCTATTTTAGATATATCAATCATAAATACAACATAAATGAAACATAAATAAATGCATAAATAAATACATATCATAATTTTTATATACATCAAAATATCCCAAAAACTTTTAAGAACTTCCTAAATACAAAATAAAACTATTGTGAGGGCCTTGGTCCCCTGCGATAGGATGGTCCTAGTCGGATGGCAGCAAGTGCATTGAATTGATAAGTAATAAAGTGGGGTATTTTTAGGACCCACAAGTATTGAACCCAATGGAACATAAGAATTGGCGTGAGAAATGTGATCAATTAGAGATATATGCTTAAATAATTACCCAATTACTATTGGTAGTGTGTGTTTAATGATAAAAAATAATTAACATGAAAGTAAAGATAAATGAAATATAAATTAACAAGAAACTTAAAAATAGAATTTATAAAATCACTATAAATAACAATAACTTAAGACATTGTTCAGGAAATTTAATCCTTCATATCTCTATGGAAGGTTCATTGTTGGCATGAAATTCATATGTTTCGATGTGGAAAACCTATTTAAACCCTTAGTATCCCATTTCGAAGCCTACTACTCTAACTATTTAGCATCCCATTCCAGAGCTTACCCAATAGCCAGCATAAGTATGGATCCTAATAGTTCTGAACTAATATCCATTCCAGAGCTTGCTAATCCAACACTTGTTCATTTTCCTCTATTTTTCAGATTTTACAACACACTAACCCTAGATCTAACAACTCTTATTTCAGAGATGCCATCAAAACTATAGTATATGCGAACAAAAACTGAACATTCATGGCAAAACCATTTAACAAGCATCCATTCATTAACTTGAAGAAGAGTAATTTCATAATACTTGCATAAATATCCATACCAAGATAAACATAAGGGAAAAGAAACATCCAAAATATATATTAAGAAAATAAGTTCATATTCCTTACATGGTTAGGGGATTCAAAGATCCCCAAACAATAAAAAGACTACTCACTACTCATAATGTAAATAATAAGAAAAAAGTGAGAAGAAACTATAAAACCCATTTGGAGTTATAGATTTGAAGTTAAAAAGGCTTCCTCTCTTCTTCTCTAGCAGGAACTTGATTCAAAAAGTATAACTTAAACTATAAACTATATTATAACTGAGTATTTTTGTGTTTGGGAAGTAAAACATATTAAAAGTGTAATTTTTTTAAGTAAAACCTATGGAAAAAACTAAGTATGGAACCCTAAGTATAAAGAAATATAAGCTAAGCTTTAGAGAATAAAGTTGGAAGCTCAAAACTCTAAAGAGATCTCTTTTAAACCAGAAAGAAATGTAGCTTTTATATATGTCTACTGATGAACAGGGCTGAGACACTTTGATCTCGATCGAGTCCATATAGTTAAAATAGTATTGTAGCACTGGACATGGCTGAGACACTTTGGTCTCAGCCAAGTGTACCCTTTTGGACTAAATCATCTTCGAAGTCTAGCATTTGGTCTTAATCAAATCCCTTGGTTAAATGGTACATTTTGAGGGTCTGTAAGGCACACAGCTGAGACTAATGATCCCAACTGAGTGCCATCCTATTTTTTGCACAAAATTCAAGATTACACCATTAAACACTCCCAAACTTTACAAATATCAAAATAATGCTCTTTGTCATAAAAAGAGAACTTTAACACTTAAAACAAGAAAAACATGCAAAATGAGATGCAAACACAAATAAAAAACACATAAAATAAACATTAAATTAGAGATATCAACTATCCCACCCTTAGCTTTTGCTCACCCTTGAGCAATTGGACAACCACACTCCTGCATACCCAAACTTAGGAAAAGAATCACAAGTTCAAGGAAAGCTCAACAACACTATAGCAAAAGTCACTAACTGTCTCCCTAAATAAAAAAGAATTCAACTTAAATCATACTAGCTAGTCTCTTAATATGTGTGTGTGAGGCTAAATGATGACTTTTAACTTAAAAACTCCAATGCAATCTGACAATCGAGACAAAGATTTCATGTGCAAAATTTGCACGTGCAATTTCGCTCTTGAAACACGAGAGATGACATAAGCCTCTCTTTTAGCACCGAAATCCAAAGGTCATCTCTATAAATAATTTTAAATAAAATAAGATCATTAGGTCTTAAATAGGTTTTAACATGGTTGGAGTATGGCTAATGGGGAAAGCATAAGGTGTATGAAATAACATAGCCATTCAATAACTCCACTCAAACTAATACACTCTAAAACTTTTCAACTCGCATTTTACCCTTTTTATTGATTGACAAGTGGTTTCAAATGCTGAACTACTCATAATGTAATATGATTTCTCAAAATTTAGAATTTTAAGAGAAGGATTACACTATAATGTTCACTTGATAGTGTCATTGCTTACTCAAATTGCAAGCTCTAGAATTCCTTCTCTCAATTCAGCAAGCCACCCTAGACTTCTTTCAAGCTATACTCAATCTTTATTTCTTCTCTTTTTTTAAAAGAAAAAAAAAATGGGGCTTGCTAACAATGCCATTAAAAAACTATACCTGGGAATAATCCTTGCATTTACAAAATAGTTGCAATCTAAGATTCTCCTTGACATTAAACCCTTATCTTAGCTTAACTCTTCTGAGTCCCATAAATTTTCTCCTACTCACTTCAAGAATGGCCAATTCCAAAGGTGTTAGAAAAAAAGCTTTTAAGGCTAGGAAAATTACATAAGTGCAAATGAAATATCAAAATTTGGTATGCAATTATCATACCTTAATAGGCTCAATGGGATTTGTAAGGGAAAAATTTAATATCGGGCAGGTCTAAAGAAATAAAACACTAAACAAGGCAAAACTTTAAAACTATTAGATGAAAATAAGATGTAAAAGCAACAATAATGACTGCAGTTAAAAAAATAATAGGATAACCCACTAAAGAAATAACAACACACCGAGCTAAATTTAAATGTAAAAGATAAAAAATAAAAAAATAAACACAAACTTTAAAAACATAAAGATAATAACTAAACATTAAAGAAGTTCCAATAACGAAATTAACAAGCTACAATGACATAAAATAAAGATAAAGCTACTATGGTGTTAACTAAAACAAGTAAAATAACCAATAATTCTAAAACAATTCATACAACATCTCTTAAAACTACCCTCACCCCACACTTAATACTGTTGCTACCCTCGGCAAAAATAAAGACTTAAAATTCATAAAAATGGTGGGTTAAGGAAAATCCCTAAAATAACTACTCCTGCATAATTGGAGGAGGAAGAGGTGGATACTGGGCATCAAAATGAGATTGCAACATCCCTATGGTAGTGACAATTGTTAGAGAGTATGCCCTAGAGCCCATGTAAAAGGGATGTATTTCATATGTATGAATTCATATTCTTAATAAAAGGCATCATTCATTTATTAATGCTATGTTTAAATACATGAGTTTGTAAATCTTAAATTAATAAATGAAGTCCTAGATATTATAAACACAGTACAAAGGCAATCATGAAAGTGTTCATGATATGAGATGTCTATTGCATGCAAATGTGTTAATATCTAAATATCCCTAGTCATAGAATTAACAAGATAGGACATTATTAATTCGGACAAACTAGCACATGTTATGCTTCTTGAATGGTTCAAGCAGTGGTTCTCATAACTGTGATTATGGAAGATAATCAAAGCTAACATGTGGATGCTTGTTAGAAGAACAAGTTCATTAGAGACCTGCTGTAGCACCCTTATCCTTTAACATGTACATATCACTTTACCCTTATTATAATGCAAAGTTTAACAGTGCAACTTAAACATAAACCAACTATACAGAGAACATATACTCAAACTTAATACCTAAGAGTGTTATACTATTACAACTTTACAATATACATTAAATTCTTTTTACAAAATATAACAACTAATTAACATCCTTACAATACACAAACAGCCAAAAAATAAAAGTTTATACTATCTTGTTGACTTGAGTTGGCCATCATGCAGCAGATATCACCTCAAAAACCTACATGGATGAAACACCCGTGCTAAGCTATAAGGCTTAGTGGGGAACTAAAATCATGATAGACGACCACTCATAGTGATTGTCAACAATGCACACATCATGCCTCAATCATAACAAAGCTTTGTTTTAATAAATGAACAAAAATGTAGCAGTTAAATCATATTACATAAATCATAAAGTTCAACGATAAAAAATTACATTGATGCCTTAATCAACATATATAATCATGCAATCTCTAATGTTCTATGGCTTTAAATTCAACTAATTATCATATGATTAGTTTCTGAATTGATACTAAATCGTAAAAGCATAATTATCTATTATCTTTTCATCTATTCTTGTATGTCTTTGATATATACACATTAGAATTAAATAGCAACTCCACACTTCCAGATACCATGAGATCTTTATATTACTACACGCTTACTTTATATTGCAGAAGTTACAAAAACAAGCCTAGCAATTAAGCATAACAATTATACATCAATGCCAGCCTATTCTTATATACCAAGGTTATGGGTCTTATATTTGTATACATCGCACCGCAAATAACAAACACACATTCATTAGATGTATACATACAAATAATGTGGACACCTAAATATAATCATAGGAAAAATATTTCAAAAACAATGGTTGTTACTGTTTAACTCTTATAATCTTTAATATGAAATATGCTTATACAATTATGAAATTGTTGCGTCCATTAGATATTATAATACTCTTTAACCTAATAAAAGTTCTTTCATATATCATGCATTGGCATACATATAATCATGAACACTTTCATATATCATTATATAACCAACTAGCATGTATTTTGGATAAAAGCAATAATGAAATAACCTAACATTTAATTTAGCATACTTAGTATCAATATTGCCTAAAATGCTCTTATAATTTATACACATAATCTATACACAAAATCATAGTTTATTTTACTATTCCATATAGTATGATTAACCATTACATTGAAATTGACTGTAAAGCATTTATACTTTAATTTAGCCTGCTTAAGTTCTAAAAAGGTAGATAATGGGTTATACGGTAGCACCCGAAGGTACAAAATTGTTGATTATAACGGTGGCACCCGAAGGTATAAATAAGATACCCGGAGGTATTAAACGATGATCCTCTATAGGGATAAAACTGTATGGTAAATCAGTAAAGCGGACCCAAATGGGTCAAACAAATAACTTGGACCAATCAAGCGGACCAAAATGGGGTTGGCTACAACCCAAACGAGGTTCTTCAAATCAACTCTAAATTTTAAACCCAAACAGGGTCATTGTAACTTTTAGTTTCAAGTGGACCTAAACAGGTCAAAAATATTCAAAAGTAGCTGCAAGGTACCCTTATGGGCATGTCTATCTATCCACTTCCTAGACTCAATACAGGCAGTAAAATCTCTTAACGTTATCTTTTCTTTATTCATTCATATTCTTATATGCACATGTATACTCTTGTGTAACTATGAACAATATAATCATATACAAACTCATGTGTAACTTTCTGTAAACATGCTCACTGTTGGGTATTACTACTTTATACTTGTAATCTTATTCGATTAAGTAACTATTTCGTATGTCAAGTCTATACTTATATAATGCCATTTGTACCCATACATAATTATGTAAAAATATATATCTTTTCTAGTACATAAACATATATGCACAATTCATAAACAATTTATATAATTTGCTCATGTAACAATCACATGACAAGATACTCCCTCTCTAATGCATACACTTATATATATAGTCTCATATAACATTGCTATTAAGATTTTCCATATTTGAGTCTATAGCACTGTAGATCTGTATTTTAGCA
The DNA here is from genome assembly GCA_037975025.1 of Excoecaria agallocha. Lineage (NCBI taxonomy): Eukaryota > Viridiplantae > Streptophyta > Magnoliopsida > Malpighiales > Euphorbiaceae > Excoecaria > Excoecaria agallocha. Next base: position 22,538,554 of record CM075811.1, on the reverse strand, counting down.
TGCTAACATGTGACAGCACATATGCTTAATTATGTCATTTCAATTAATTAAAGACATATTCATACATTTCACTTTAACATAGTCTTTGAATCATTACTCTAAAATAGCTCTCAAGCTTTGAACCCAATCATGTAAGATCATATATATATATATATATATATATATATATATATATATATTCTACTAATCACATTACTTCTTTATACAAGTAAACTTAACATTTCAAACTATATGTATCATAGTAATTTCAAGGAATTAATGGAAATCATGTATAATCCTCTAGACTTATATATATATATATATATATCAGCCCATTCAAGGACAAGTTATACAACTAAATATAGTAGCTTTAGATTCATCGATAAGTATATAACTAGGTAACATGACATGTTTTCATTTTCTTGGTTCATATACTCCAGCATCAAATGAACATTCATGAGTAGCATTTTTAATATTAATTATCATGTATGTATTTATAACTTACACCTTGCACATGCACATTCATGAGTAGCATTTTTAATATTAACTAGCATGTATGTATTTATATCTTACACCTTGCACATGCATATAATCATATTATAGTGCACAATTGTCCAATGTTTAAATATGCATTCATATATTCATATAGTAATTCGAGTATCGATAATTAAGCATACCTCTCATCATGAACTTATACTTGAACATACGATCTTTAGGCCACACATCATATCACAATCATGTTATCATACATATAGGATCAATGATAATTTCATAACTTTATACTTCCATATATTCATCTACTTCAATGAGGGTTCCACTATATGGTAACAATATATCTTTATAACTTTGTTTCTATAGGTCATTATATTAATCTCGTGTTTTGATGTTACATAATACCTTTATATTTATTTTTAAAATGTTCTAAACACACATATTAATGGCATATTTTATGTTTAATTACATGTTTTTACATGTTTTAGATGTGTTTCAAAATGTTGGGGTAAGTGTTAATGTTTGAGGAGGCTAAAAATCATGTATAACTGTAATAGGAAGGGCACACAACTAAGACCAATTGGTCCCAGCTGAGTCTAATGGTTGTAACTAAGTACAGAAGGTGTGCACGGCTGAGACAAAAAGGTCTCAGCCGTGCCTACCTGAAATGCTATATGAAAAATTCTGCAAACAGTTTTTCTAAAGCTAATTGCACATCATTTTAGACCTCCCAAACGGCCTTTTCAGCAAAAATGATCTTCTACAACTTTGTTCCCCTATGTTTTTAGTTTGTAAATAATCAAGAATATTTGAAATATCATTTCTATAACTCAAGATAAATGAAATTTACTAAAGACTGTTCATTAGTGTAGGCAACACAGAATTCTGATTTTCAAGTAAAGTTTAGGCAAATTTAAAGGCATTTTTAGAATTTTATCTCTTCATAGAAATTATGGATTTTGAAGTTTATGTTTCGTAGGAATTAACCTTATGTCATTCGAATTATTGCACACAAAGATATATCATTTTTACCATAAACTATTCCAGAACCAAAATTAACAGTTCATCTAAAATTCAATAAATCATATAAAATATTTAGATGCCAATTTATGGCTAGGTTACTTCTACAAAGTTGTAGATATACATTTTTATTTTCTATATAATCAAACCTCATCTCAATATCAGTTTTAAATTGAAAGATATCATCCAAATATTCTAGACTATTCATGAGTACGAGATTGCACACTTATCCGATTTTCAATCTAGGTTATGACCCATTCAGAAGCAGAATTAAAATATGATTTCTCTTAAGAAATCTTTTTCTCGAAGTCTATTTTAAAACCCAATTAGAATCATTTAAATATCTATTCTAAAACTCAAGATATTACCAAAAGAATATAACTAGGTCTAGTGAACCCAAACCCAAAATTTTAAACTTACATGCAAGTCTAGAAAACCCTAATTCCCATACCTTAGCCAAATTCCCTTTAGCTCTTCAATCATTTGCAAGACCTTTTCCTTTATCTTCTACCTTCACCTTCTTCTTCTTAGGGATTTACACTTAATTGCTCTTAGATAATCAACATGAAAAAGGTTTTCTTCCAAAATTTCATAAAGAGATTGAAAGGGTTTAGGAAAAGTGAAAGAGAAAGAAAGAGCAAAAAAATTTGTATTTTCCCACTATGAGAAATGTCGTCCACCTCACCTAATGCCCCTTTTACACTTGTCTTGCATGTGAGTTTAAGTGGAATGTGACATCAGCTTGGTCCCTCACAATTCCTCTTTTAATCCTGCAACTAATTGCATGTTATAAATTGACCCTCACTTAAACCTTCTCTTCCATATTGACCCCAACCTTTCTATCTTCTTCTAATTGCATCCTAATTTACTATTCTATTATTACAATTGGCCCAATATTTAATTGTATTAAAAATTGACCCCTTAATAATACTTCATACTTCAATTACAACCTTGAATATTATTATACCAACATAATAATTTAATTATGCCCTTATAAAATTCATACCATATAATTCACACATTTATCACATAATTAATGATAACTTAATAATATATTTACTCCAATCAATATCTTAACTCTTAATAATTCATCCAATAATGCTCAATTAGACTTTAATAACATGTAATTGCCCATGAATTCTACTAGGGCCTATTTTGGGTCCTTACACCTACAAAGAGAATCCTCACATGGATATTAAATCTATGTCAGTGAGGAATCTCTTCATAGCGGTTGTGCAAGTATCCTTAGACTTGAGATCACCAAAGTTATCTTAAGTAGCAAGTGGTATACTTTAACTCCATAACTTATTACTTCCAACTAGGGGTGAACATAGTTAGGAGGTTGGGTATATCATGACCTACTTGAAGTTACTTGAGTGATCGATAAAGGATTCACCATCCTAGATTTATTAAGGGAAGTTATCTCGCATGATTCTATAATTGCCTTGTTCAGAGAATCTCTGGCTAGAGTAATATGCCAAGATGGATAGGGATCCATGAAGGGCATTTTGGGAACAATAGTTAAATTAATAGAACATACATAATTAGATTTATATGAGTTGACAGAAATTCATACTCAGAATCTAATTGAGATAAGAGTGGTTGATACGGATCCACCACCATCAACCAATGATCCTTTAAAGATGCCTCGTGGTCCAATTACAAGACGACGTGCAAAGAAGCTAAAGATGGCCATGTCATCTTATGTTCAAGGCTTTGTTACTCAAGAACTTAATGAAGATGCCTTTGAGAAGTGTTATAGAGAACTTGAAGGCAAGTATAAAGTACTTAGCCTCTTGGAAGCAAGAGAAGGAATTGGGCAAGCTAAAGCTATCAAGGGCTTTTAACAACTTTGGGCTTAATTGTACAAGTCATGTGCTTCATTTAAAAGTCACATGACTCACTTAATTTGTATTATTAATGGGCTAGGTGTATGGGCTTCTTTTGGGTTTAGTTTTAGTTAGTTTGGTTATTTATTTTAGTCTTTCTTTTGGGCTTTCATTTGAGGCCTATAAGATTTATTAATTAGTTTTTGTTTTAAGTGTTTTTAAGACTTATTTGGGCTTATTTGGCTTGTAAAAGCCCAAGAAAATTCGTGTAAGGCCATATGAACATTTAAATTAGGTTTTTAAAGAGTGAATTAGGGTTAGCCACCTTATAAATAGGCTACCCTAGGTTGTAAACTTGATGATTGAATCAAATTATAAACTTTTGAGAGGTTTTCTCTTGGCTTAGCCAAAATTCTTTAGAGAGATTGTGAGATTGCTCGCTTTCTTTTCTATTGCATCAAGAATTAGGATTACTTATCAATCATTTTGATTGTGGCATTTTCTTATTCTTCTTATCCCAATTATTTGCGTTTCCATTCACGTGTTGCTTGGGGGTTCAATAGGGAGGGTGTTTGTCTTCTTTGTCTTTTGAAATCAAAGCGTGTGTTTAAGGGGTTTCGGGTTCTTTAACCTTGGGGTTTCGCATCAGTGGTGAAAGGAGTAATTGCACGGTAACTGTTTCTATGGAAGGGTATAGTAAAATCACTTGACTTTCCAAACATTTGGGTAGTCATGATGCCTAGCTAGAGGCCGCTCATGATTTGTATATTAGTGTATCATAAATTTCAATAGGGATTGATAAAATGATTTAAAGAAGTTTAAATCATGCGAGTTTTAAATAGAACTCATAATTACATATTATATTGCCAATATGGACAGAAACCCAATAGGTCACACACATATAGAGTAAAGAATAAAATGGTAAAATAACAAGGATAATAATATTTGATATTATTATGGAAGAAGAGAAATGAACAAGAGAATAATTAATTAAAGAGTTTAATTAATTATGATCAAGTGGAATTATTCGCAAAACTTTTTAAAAATGTTCTGTATAATGGACCTAATTGAAATATTGTATTTCATAATTAATTATTATTGGACTATAAATATTATAGGGCTGATATAATAATTAATAGATCCATTGGAGAAATTAAAGAGGCCCAAAGAATTGATTTTGGCATAGAAACCCTCCAGAGGAAGGGCTTTACGCCAACTCAGATAGAAGGCCTTAGAGGCCTAATTCTTAGACCAAAACAAATTAAATTTATTTCATAATTATTATGAAGCCTACAAATTTAATTTGGATGAATTTGAAATTAATTTGGGTGATTAAATCCAAGTGTATGCACAAAGGGCCTAGTTTATGGGTTTTGTGCATAGTCCTTTATGAATGGACTTAAATTGGATTTAATTGAGCCCAAATAAATTATTAATAATTCCACAAGCCCATTTAATATTTCTCAAAAAATTTTGAAGAGCCCAATCCTATTATGAAGTTGGATTTTTAACCTAACTATAAAAATCCAAGTGATAGGGATTTTAGGGTTAAGTGAACAATTAAGAGAAAAAGAAATTCTCTCTCTCAAAAACCCTAGCCACCACCCCTTTGCTGGCATCAAGGGAAATTCATATAGCCTTGTGGTTACTTAATTCTTGGTTCATTTATTCCTTCTCTAGTGTGGATTACTAATTGGAGGTGTTCAATTTTGGACACTGTGGTTTGTGACAATCCGGTGAGAAGGAAAATTAACTGTTCAATAAAAATCAAAGGTGATTTTTTTTATTCTCATTAATATTTATATTTTAAATTCATGGTAATATCAGATCTATTGGTTAAAAAATTTTAAATTCTGCTCATGTATGTCATGTATGTAACCGATAATTTCCAACATGGTATTAGAGCCTCGGTTTTGCCATGAATCTATAATTTTATATTTTGCAGAATAGTTTTTATTTTTGAGTTATTTATTTCATGAACTTTAAAATATCAGATTTGATTGTTCATGAATGAGAAATATTGATTTCTGGATGTGTGTGATCAAATATAGAAAATGAAAAATAAAAACAATTCTTTTGGGAAAAGAATTATGGTTTTGGCGTGTAGGATTTCTATTTTTCAATAAAAATTTTAGGGGCTGTTCTAAATTAAATTTTTATTGATCCACTCTAAAATTATTTTGATGATAATTTATGTGTTTAATATGTGATATTAAGTCATATGATCAAACAAAATTAAAATCGAACAAGTTTTGCATGAAAACTAGTTTAGTCGAAAAGTTCGATAAATTGGTGTTCTTGGTGAGTTAATGTTTAGAACGATTTTTAATCTTATAAATCTAATATATCTGATATATTAATGTATTTTTAATTAATTTTATTAATTAAAATGGGCCTTAAGTTAATTAGATTAATTTTAATTCCTTAAAACCACTTAATGGGTTTAATTATGTTTACAGACTTGATTTAAATTAGTGAATGACTTGATGGGCGCAAGGAGCTGATTTAAATTAAATATTATAAACTATAATTAAGTGTATTACTGGGTTTTAAGGGATGGAGTGAGCTTGGCTTATTTCAAAAGGCCCAAATGGTCCAATAGACACAAAACTAATTTGTGTGTGAACACACTTTAGGGTTTATAGTGTGGGTTTTTGCCTACCCTTTGTTTTAAGCCCAAAATTGATTGTTTAATTATTTAATATGATTAATTAATTAAATAATCAATTGATAATCAATTAATAATCAATTGGATTGATAATTAAGGTAAGAACACATGCATGCAAAAAGGTTTCCTAAAATGAAAGTTTCCAAAATGGAAAAAATTTTCTAATTTGATCACATTATTAAAATAACTCAAAAGTATATTTCAAGAGTTGAAAAAAGTTATTAATCCATTATATATTTTACTTTATGCATTAGAAATGCATATAAGGGTGTATGATTGGCATGATGGATAGTTATGGACAAATGCCTAATGTGATTGAGCATAATGCATGTTTCGACCCAATGAGGACTTTCATGTCCCGGTCACTTGTTTTTGGTTTATATTTCTTTTTCAAATTGTAATATGTAATTAGATTACTTAGATTAGAATTAAAGATAGAGATGGAGACCACTATCACAGAGCAAGATGGGCCGGATGAAGATCCAACAAGATTGAAGATAATGTAATTATTTTTACTTGTTTAAATCATGCATATTACCTAGGTGTGACCTTTTGATTTCCCTTTTGGCTTGGGAAAATCAATGCAGTAAAGTCAATAACTATACCATATTTGTATGATTATATTTATGTGATAGATATAGGATGCATACCAATATATGCCAACCATGTATGATGAGACTTAATTAACTAAAATCCCTCAAACAAATACTAAGGTATATAAGCCTTTCATTAATTGGAGGAGAACTAGAGTTCTTTATAGTGTGGGTTGTTGACCACAGTCAAGCTCACATTATATCAGATATGTTTGAATCTAATTAAATGGGTCATCTTAGCTAGCCTATTAGCTTGTTGACCACAGTCAAGGCTAATGGTTCTAGAGGTAAGATTAGGGAATGCATATATGATATGCATGTGTCAAGAGTTCATAACCTAATGATCCAATAGTTGTATAAAGACACAATTGGTATAGAGATACCTACCTTTCAGGGGTATGGAGTTTGGCTTGTTGACCACAGTCAAGGTTAAATTACATATCAAGGATTGGATATTAGCCCACTAAGAAAACCATCGGGTTTTCTCGAATTATATAGTGAGAGCTATTAATTTGCAAAAAAATAGTGGGAGTAAATGGATTATTTAAAGACCTAATTAATGCATACATATGAACATACTCTCATATGTTTTCTTTTCACATCCAGGTCATCATCATGAGCACATCGAACATTAACATACGATCAATCTTGGATAACAAGCTGGTTGGCAGCAACTATTTTGACTGGATCAGACAAGTGAGAATTATTCTCAGAGCTGAAAAGATCCATTATTTATTGGATAAAGATCCACCACCAATTCCATCAGAAGATGCCATGATGAGATCAAGGGCACTTATCGAAAATACATGGAGGATAGTGAAGTAGCAGCATGTCTGATGCTGGGTGCTATGTCCTCAAAGCTTCAGAAGCAACATGAGATGATGGATGCTAGAACCATTATTTTGCATCTAGAGGAGCTTTATTCTTTTCAGGCTAGAACTGAGCAATATGAGATTGCTCGACCAGTATTTAGCTGCAAAATGGTGGAAGGCACTTTGGCTGCTACTCATGCATTAAAGATGTATGGGTGTATTGAGCATTTAAGTAGACTTGGCTATGTAATGGATAATGATCTATACATAGATTTAATATTGTACTTGTTGGCTCTAATTTATACACCTTTTGTGCTTAACTTCAACATGAACAAGATCCAAGTAACCATTCCTGGGTTAATCAATATGCTCAAAACAGCTGATGGATCCTTCAAGAAGGTTTCAAAAAGTGTCATGGTTGTCACTTCTGCCAAAGGCAAGAAGCAGAAGAAGAATAAGATGACCAAGGCACAGCCAAACCATGGTGGGGTTTCCAAGAAGAAGGTTGCCAAGAAAGAATATCCCAAAGGACTTGCTTCCATTGTGGAAAAGATGGTCATTGGAAGCGTAACTGCAAGGCCTATCTAGATTCTCTTAAGGAGAAGAAGCAAGCTGATGTTTCTACTTCAGGTATTCATATGATTGAAATTAATACTCATTCTATTGCTTTAAAACAATCTTTGGTCTTAGATACCAGATGTGGATCTCATTTGTGTAATGATCTACAGGGACTTAAAAGCATTAGAAGAGTTGGAAAGGCAGAAATATGTCTTCAGTCAGCTACTAGACAAAACATCTCTACAACAGTTGTGGGGACTTACCATTTGCCTCTTCCAAGTGGATTAATACTGGAATTAAATAATTTGTATTATGTTCCAGCTTTATCCAAAGTATTATTTCTTTCAGTTGTTTATTGAACGATTATGACATTTCTTTAAAAGACCAATGTTGTTACATTTTCAAGAACAATATGTTTTATGCTAAAGCTATTATTAAGAATGGTATATTTATTTTTTATTTAATTAAAGAAGTGCATAATGTGGATACCAAGAGAATGAAACAAGATAATCTAAATACCTCATATTTATGGCATTGTCGTTTAGGCCATATAAATGAGAAATGCATGACAAAATTACACAAGTTAGGTGATTTAGGATTATTTGATTATGAATCATTTGATACATGTGAATCTTGTTTATTTGGAAAAATGGCAAAAGCTCCCTTTATTGGTAAAGGAGAACGAGCTAAAATGGTTTTGGACTTAATACATTCAGATATATGTGGTCCAATGACTACACATGCCAGAGGAGGTTACTCCTACTTCATTACTTTCATAGATGATTATTCCAGGTTTGGATATATCTATCTAATGAAATATAAATTAGAAACATTTGAAAAGTTCAAAGAATTCAGAAATGAAGTGGAGAAGTGACTTGGCAAGAGTATTAAGACACTTAGATCAGATCGACGTTGAGAGTACTTAAGTCGAGAATTTTAAGATTATCTTAGAGATAATAGGATTTTATCTCAATGGACTCCACCATATAAACCACAACATAATGATGTATCTGAAAGGAGAAATCAAACACTATTAGATATGGTTCAATCCATGATGAATCGAGCAGACTTGCCTAAGTCCTTTTGGGGATATGCACTAGAAACTGCTATTTATGTGTTAAACAGAGTTCCTAGTAAATCGGTTAATGTTACTCGATGTGAGATATGGAATAACAAGAAACCCACACTTTTTCATATGAAAGTATGGAGTTGTCCTGCTTATGTGAAGAGGATAATGTTAGACAAACTAGATGTTAAGTCTAACAAATGTTTATTTATCGGATATCCAAAAGAAACATTTGGATATTATTTCTATCATCCCTTAGAACAAAAGGTATTTGTTTCAAGGCATGTTGTCTTCTTGGAAAGAGAATTTCTCCTATGAGAGGACAATGAAAGTAAAATTGAAATTGGTGAAGTTCAAGACCCACAAATAGAAGTAGATCAACCGATTAAACCCGAGACTAAATTTCATAATGATGAGATTACAGCTGAACCTGATTATACATAAAATCCTAGAAGATCTACTAGGATACATTCTATCCCTATGAGATATGGATTTCACATTGATTCAGATAGAGGTATAACTGTAGTAGAGGACAACGAGCCTGCAAGCTATCAAGAAGTTTTGAACAGTTCAGGATGTGATTTATGGCTTAAGGCTATGCAGTCTGAAATAGACTCCATGTATGAGAACAAAGTATGGACTTTAACTCAACCACCTGAAGGGATAAAGCCATAAGGTGCAAATGGGTCTTCAAAAAGAAGACCGACATGGAAGGTAATATAGTTACCTATAAAGCTCACTTAGTAGCAAAAGGCTATCGTCAAAAAGAAGGTATTGACTATGATGAAACCTTTTCTCCTGTAGTGATGCTTAAGTCTATAAGAATACTTTTAGCCATTGCAGCTCATTATGATTATGAGATTTGGCAAATGGATGTGAAGATAGCTTTCCTAAATGGAAATTTGACTGAGGATTTGTATATGACACAACCAGAAGGGTTCACATCAGGAGATGACAAAAAGGTATGAAAGCTTTAAAGATCCATTTATGGATTGAAGCAAGCCTCTAGGAGATGGAACATACAATTCAATGAGACAATCAAAGAGTTTGGTTTCTCACAGAATAAAGATGAACCTTGTGTGTATAAAAGGGCAGTGGGAGTGCAATTGTCTTCCTAGTTCTATATGTGAATGACATATTAATCATGGGAAATGACATTTATCTTCTCCAATCTATTAAAATATGATTAACCAAGCAATTCTCCATGAAAGACCTTGGAGAAACATCCTATATTCTGAGAATAAGGATTTATAGAGATAGATTCAATAGGTTGCTAGGTTTTTCTCAAAGTGCATATATAGATAAAATATTGAAGAGGTTTAATATGGATCTCTCTAAGAAAGGGTTTATACCCATAGTGCATGGAAAACACCTTTCTAAGTCTATGTGTCCACAGACACTAAAAGATAGAGAGTGGTGCCTAGCATTGTTGATCTGATTCCTTTATATTGTGACAATAATGGAGCCATTATGCAAGCTAAGGAACCACGGTCTCATCAGCGATCCAAACATGTTCTCAGACGCTACCATCTCATAAGGGAAATAGTAGCTAAAAATGATATGAAAATAGAAAGGGTCCCCACAGATGATAATGTGGTGGATCCCTCACTAAAGCACTTTCCCATATAAAGCATGATAACCATATAAATAACATGGGTTTAAGACATATGAGTGATTGGCTCTAGTGCAAGTGGGAGATTGTTAGAGAGTATACCCCAGAGCCCATGTAAAAGGGATGTATTTCATATGTATGAATTCATATTTTTCATAAAAGGCATCATTCATTTATTAATGCTGCGTTTAAATACATGAGTTTGTAAATTTTAAATTAATAAATAAAGTCCTAGATATTATAAACACAGTGCAAAGGCAATCATGAAAGTGTTCATGATATGAGATGTCTATTGCATGCAAATGTGTTAATATCTAAATATGCCTAGTCATAGAATTAACAAGATAGGACATTGTTAATTCGGACATACTAGCACATATTATGCTTCTTGAATGGTTCAAGCAATGGTTCTCATAACTGTGATTATGGAAGATAATCAAAGCTAACATGTGGATGCTTGTTATAAGAACAAGTTCATTAAAGACCTGCAAAAAGAATCCTCAGATGGATATTATATCTATGTCAATGAGGAATCTCTTCATAGCAATTGTGCAAGTATCCTTAGACTTGAGATTACCAAAGTTATCTTAAGTAGCAAGTTGTATACTTTGACTCCATGACTGATTACTTCCAACTGGGGGTGAACATAGTTAGGAGGTTGGGTATATCATGACCTACTTGAAGTCAGTTGAGTGATAGATAAAGGATTCACCATCCTAGATTTATTAAGGGAAGTTATCTCGCATGATTCTATAATTGCCTTGTTCAGAGAATCTCTGGCAAGAGTAATATGCCAAAATGGATAGGGATCCATGAAGGGCATTTTGGGAAAAATGGTTAAATTAATAGAACATACATAATTAGATTTATATGAGTTGACAGAAATCCATACTCAGAATCTAATTGAGATAAGAGTGGTTAAAGGAGTAATTGCACGGTAACTATTTCTATGGAAGGGTATGGTCAAACCATTTGACTTTCCTAACATTTGGATAGTCATGATGCCTAGCTAGAGGCCGCTCATGATTTGTATAATAGTGTATCATAAATTTCAATAGGGATTGATAAAATGATTTAAAGAAGTTAAAATCATGAGAGTTTTGAATAGAACTGCTAATTACATATTAAACTGCTAATATGGACAGAAACCTAATAGGTCATACACATATAGAGTAAAGGATAAAATAATAAAATAACAAGGATAATAATATTTGATATTATTATAGGAGAAGAGAAATGAGCAAGAGAATAGTTAATTAATGAGTTTAATTAATTATGATCAAGTGGAATTATTCGCAGAACTTTTTAGAAATGTTCTGTATAATGGACCTAATTGAAATATTTTATTTCATAATTAATTATTATTGGACTATAAGTGTTATAGGGCTGATATAATAATTAATAGAACCATTGGAAAAATTAAAGAGGCCCAAAGAATTGATTTTTGTGTAGAAACCCTTCAGAAGAAGGGTTTCACGCCAACTTCAAATTAAGGCCTTAGAGGCCTAATTCTTGGACCAAAAAAAATTAAATATATTTCATAAGTATTATCAAGCCTACATATTTAATTTGGAAGGATTTGGAATTAATTTGGGTGATTAAATCCAAGTGTATGCACAAAGGGCCTAGTTTATGGGTTTTATGTATAGTCCTTTATGAATGGACTTAAATTGGATTTAATTGAGCTCAAATAAATTATTAATAATTTTAGAAGCCCATTTAATATTTTTCCAACAATTTTAAAGAGCCAATCCTATTATGAAGTTGGATTTTTAACATAACTATAAAAATCCAAGTGATAGGGATTTTAGGGTTAAGTGAATAATTAAGAGAAAAAGAAATTCTCTCTCAAAAACCCTAGCTGCGACCCCCTTGCTGGCATCAAGGGGAATTTGGCCAGCCTTGTGGTTCCTCCATTCTTGGTTTATTTATTACTTCTCTAGTGTGGATTACTAATTGGAGGTGTTCAATTTTGGAAACTGTGGTTTGTGACAACACGGTGAGGAGGAAAATCAACTGTTTAACAAAAATCAAAGGTGATTTTTCTTATTATCATTAATATTTATATTGTAAATTCATGGTAATATCAGATCTATTGGTTAAAAAAAATTAAATTCGGCTTATATATGTGATGCATGTAATAGATAATTCCCAACAATTTGGTCCATCCTCCTTGTCATGGTGTTAAGACGGTCGATGATAGTAGTGTATTGCTCATTTGAGAGAGTAATAGTGCCCGCCTTTGCTCGCTGGAGCTCCATTGGTCCTTTGTTCACCACCTCCCTATACTGCACTCTGGTGGAAACCATTATGTACCTTTGCCTGGGAAACTGTGAGTCATCAATGAAAACCAACATATTCTTCAACTTTTTCCTATCTATCACAATTATATTCCCTACAGATTTACCTAAGTTGGGGTGGTTATGGTATCTAGCCAAAGCTGTCACAAATCCTCCTAAAGCAAGCTTGGAATACCTTTTCTTGTAAGTGCACAAGTCATCAATCTTTTGTGTAATGAAAGTAGCTCAATTTAAGTGAATTTTACGCTATATAGCATATAAAATGATGGCTTCATTGGCATTGACATTGCCGAGACCTCTATGATGACTGAAGAATGCCAAAGGCAAATGCCTATACATTATTCGCAATTGATGATTTTTCAAATGGTGGACTTTGTTGTTGCTAGCATTGAATATAGTTAGGTCCTCTTCAACATAAATTCCCATCCACACCTCTTACTTATTCAAGTTCTCAAGTCCCTTTGCAGCATGCGGATTGAATCCCAACAACGAAGAAAATGCATTGAAGGACATTTGGTAGGGAGTGCTGTTAAGCTAGAAGCTAACATTACCTTCATCAGTGTGGCTCTCTTTACCAACTTGAAAGCTCACAGTAGCCAAAAAATCCCACACAAGATTTGGATAAACTTTCTCTTTCCTCTCGATAAATGTTCTCCAGCTAACCCTATCAATTAACTTGTCAATTTCATCCTTCATTTGAAGTTCCTGTATCAAATCCATGTCAATATATAGAGTGGCTAAATACTCTTTCCAATTAAAATTAAGCCACTCATCCTTGAACTCGGTTGGAACCCTGCTTGGAATCTTTGGTTTTCAAGGCTTTTAAGGGACGAAAGATGAAGATCCTAACTCTATCTGGGTGCATTTAGATGCCACTTGCAAAAATAAACAACTCAACATAAGATTTGAATACATTAACAGTAAATATATAAAGAAATGGACTTAAAATTAAACACATAAAGCATGAAAATGCATCCCGAATATGTGTTTCAAAAGAAAAACAGCTAACAAGCATGCAAGTGCAACCATAAGTTAGAATGACTAACAAAGCTTATCATAAGAAGGACAAATTAATGCCTTAAAAAACACACATTACAATTAAACTTATTTGACAAGACAACACACTCGATACATGAGGCTAACAAAGCCACATTAACTATAAACTCCAAGGAAACAAAACCAATAAATGAAAACTAACAAGAATAAACAGAACAATGTATAAAACACAATATAACCTCAAACTTTAATCTACTCAAAACAACTTAAGCATCAAATTTATAAGCACTAAGGTAGCATTTCCTACATAATTAAGCACATTGAACTTGTCTAAAATATGGTTCTAAAGGGATTCATACACACAGAAAAGAAATAGTTAGGCAAGGTAGGATTCTCACTTCTTTTAGGCATTTTATCAAACAATTTGAATGCATAATTGATCATTGCACTAAAATTCATTAAATTAAATAAGGTATAAGAAAAATGGTGAGCCAAATTATTTAAGGTGACAAAATATGTCATAAGAATAAGAAGTGAAATGTAAAATTTTGTTCGAATCTCCAAACCTATCTTTACACATGATTATATACAAAGACACTCCAAACACAACTAATCAACAAATAAAATCCAAAATGCTTATAAAAAAGGGATCACTAAACTAAGTATGCTCAAGAGAACAACAAACTTAGATAAAAAGATGAAGAAAAAATTTTAAAAAAAATGGGTACTTACTTGCTATGATGCTTCAATAAAAGAAAATGCACTATAAATGTAGGGGAAAGAGGATAGAATGCTGGATTTCTTAAGAGCTTGAAGGGAGAAATGAAATGAATGTGAAGAGTCATGACCCTTGGGGTGTATTTATAGAGGGACATGACAAAGTGCCCTAGGGATATGGCTGAGACCAAAAGGACTCGATCGAGTTAGATAGATAATCTGAAATGCACAATTTTGAAAAATGAAAGGACACGGCTGAGACCAAAGTATCTCGATCGAGTACAACCTCTACTTTTGAAAAATCGAGATTGCACTCGATTGAGACCATTTGTTCTCGGCTAAGTGACCCCTTCTATAAACAAACATGCTATTGCACATGGCTGAGACCAATGTGAACCTTAAATGCACAATTTAAAATTTTAATTTCACATAGTTAAGACAATTTGGTCTCGATCAAGTGATCTATTCTGGATTGACACTCTCATATTAAACACAGCTGAGACTAATGGCCTTGGCCGAGTGATGCCTTCTTCCTTCGACTAAGTTATTGCACATGGCAGAGACCAAATGATCTCGGTTGAGTGACCTATTCTAGAACTCAAACACTAATTGGGACAAGGCTAGGACCATTTGCTCTCAGCCAAGTCCAACAAAATTTTGCACTTCCTTTAACATCTTCACACCCTTATCCATGCATATGATCATGATAATTTTGAACAAGTATTCACAATATTTAACACCACTTATTACATTAAAAATAAAACACAAAACAAACATTAGACATAAATTTAAAAACATAGCTTAAAAGAAATGAGTTCATAAGTTAGAAAAAGTTCTAGGTTTAACGAGTCACCGGCTTAACTTTTGAAGCTCTCATGACATATCCTCTAAAGTGATGACCATCGATGCGACTTCGAATTTGGAGTCGAAGTAAGGCTTCAGATGGTGACCATTTACTTTAAACTCATGACCATCTCCCAGATGTTTGACCGTAATTACTCCATAGCGAGTGACCTCCATAACTTTATAAGGTCCTTTCCGTCTTGATTTTAGCATTCCTGAAAATACCCAAAGATGACTATCATAGACCAGCATCTCATTCCTGGAGAAAATTCCTTAGACACTAGCTTATTATCATGCCATTTATTTATCTTCTCCTTGTATCTCAGAGAATGATCGTATGCCCAAATTCTCATCTCTTCCAACTCATTCAATTGTAAAGCTCTGCACTTTCCTACACTATCAAGATCAAAGTTCAAAAAGTTTATGGCCCAATAAGCTTTATATTCCAATTAGATTGGTAGGTGACAAGACTAACCTAAAAGGGGATATCTCTATAGGTGTCATAAATGCTATCCTATACGCCCACAATGCTTCATCAAGCTTAAGGTGCTAATCTTTTCTAGATGCATTAACCATCTTCTCTAAAATAGATTTGAGTTCCTGATTTGACACTTTCACTTGACCATTGGCTTGGGCATGGTACAGGATAGTGACCTTATGCCTAACTTCAAACTTTTTTAGTAAAGTTATAAATTGATGGTTGACATAGTGTTTGCATCTATCACTGATTATGGCTTTAAGTGCTTTATACCGAGTGAATATGTTATTTCTCAAAAATTCAAGTACTACTTTGGCATCATAAGTCCTAGTGGCTATAGATTTTATTCATCAGCTCACGTAATCTACAACCACTAAGATATATTCAAACCCATAGGAATTGGAAAAGGTCCTGTGAAATATATTCCCCATGAGTCAAATAACTCTACCTCTAGCATATTGGTCAATGGTAATTCATCCCTTCTATAGATATTTCCTATCCTTTGACATCTATCGCACAATTAAGTGAAAATTCTCACATCATTAAATAAAGTAGGCCAATAACATCCAGAGAAAAGAATTTTTGATACCGGTCAATTTGGCATATGATGTCTACCGACTTCTTCACTATGACATGTCTTTATAATGTCTCCTTGCTCTTCCTTAAGAATACACCTCCTTGATACTTGATCGACACATAATTTGAAAAAATAGGGGTCATCCCATATGTAGTGCTTTACATCAGCCTTCAGCTTTTTTCTTTGTTGCCACGTATAATCCCTTGGCATGTAACCACCTATAAGATAATTCGCTAAATCAACATACCAAGGAATATCTACTTCATAAGTAAACAAAGCACATATATGCTTATCTAGAAATAAGTCTAGGATCTCCCACTTCTATATGTGTTTATGCTCAAGTTGAGATAGATGCTCTGCCATAAAGTTTTCTACCCCCCTTCTTGTCTTTAATTTTGAGGTCAAATTCTTGCAAAAGGAGCACCCATCTAATCAATCTTGATTTTGACTCCTTCTTGGCAAAGAGATATCTCAATGCCTTATGATTGGACCACACCATAATTTTTATACCAAGTAAGGTCTAAACTTCTCAAATGCAAAGATAATTATATGAAGCTCTTTCTTGATTGTGGTGTAATTGACCTGAGCTCTTGTCAAAGTATGACTTATATAGTAAATTGCAAAAAACATTTTCTCCCTTATTTGTTCCAACACTGCTTCAACCATAAAATTACTTGCATCGCACATTATTTCAAATGGTAAATTCCAATCTGGAGAGACAATTACCGAAGCTGAAATAAACCTCTCTTTCAGAGTATCAAATGCATGCAAACACTCATTAGTAAAAATAAAAGGAGCAACTTTTATCAATAAATTCGATAAAGGTTTGGCAATCTTAGAAAAATCTTTAATGAATATACGATAAAAATCCACATGCCCTAAAAAGCTCATAATTCCCTTGACATTAGTTGGGGGTGGAAGTTTCTCAATGACCTCAACCTTGGCTCTATCTACCTTTATTCCCTTTTTCTGAAATTTTATGCCCTAACGTAATCCCTTCTCTCACTATAAAGTGATATTTCTCCCAATTCAACACTAGATTAGTTTTTTCACACCTTTCTAGCACTAAGTTGAGATGCTTAAGACAACTCTCAAAATCTCTTCCATATATGATGAAGTCATCCATGAACATTTCCATAAATTTCTCTATGAAATCATGGAATATTGCTATCATACATGGCTTAAACGTGGCCGATGCATTACATAAATCAAAGGGCATTCTCCTATAGGCAAAGGTGTCATAGGGATAGGTAAAGGTTATTTTCTCTTAATTCTTAAAGGTTGTGGGGATTTATAGGTACCCTAAATACCCATCTAGAAAGCAATAAAACCTATTACCTGCTAACCTATCTAACATCTAATCAATAAATGGCAAGGGGAAGTGATCTTTCCTAGTAGCATTATTTAACCTTCTAAAATCTATACATACCCTCTAACCCTTAACCGTACGAGTCATAATGAGTTCATCAAGCTCATTCTTAATCACCATCATTCCCTTCTTTTTAGGCACACACTGAATTGGACTCACCCATTTGGTATTAGAGATAGGAAAGATTATACCTACATCAAGCAATTTTAAAAATTTCTTCTTAACTACCTCTTGCATTGTCGGGTTTAGCCTATATTGAGGTTGCACCACTGGTTTGCACTCTTTTTCCATCAAAATTTGATGGGTCCAATAGCTCAGATTGATCCCCTTTAGGTTCGATGTCTCCCATCTAATTGTTTTCTCGTACCTTTTTAACACTTTGATCAGTATCTCTTATTCAATTTCTGTCAAAATAGAAGACATGATTACTAGTTTGGTCCCATTTTCTAGAAGATATTTCAAATGAGAGGGAAGAGGTTTGAATTCAATTTTAGAGTCACCTTTTTTTTAGTTCAATCCCTTCTTCATCAAAATCTCCCTCTTCATGCTCTTTCTCCAACTCTTCCACAACTTCTTTATTCATCTTGGCCAAATCTCCCTCTTTAATCTCATTCTTCAAACAATTTCTCAGTGGATCATTAAGCAAAATTTTCTCTTGCATTTCCTCTCTACAATGCTCTATTACATCCATGAAGTATAATGACTCCTTAAATTCCTACAATGGGTGCTTCATCACTTTATTCACGTCAAATACCATCTCCTTATCATTGAACCTTAAAGTTACAATTTGGCCATACACATTTATCAGTGCTCTTGTTGTATTTAAGAATGGCCTTCCCATAATCAATGGGACCTTTTTATCCTCATCCATATCCATCACAATGAAGTCAACTGAAAAAATAAAGTTGCCCACTTTAACTAGCAAGTCTTCTATGATTCCCTTGGGATGCTTGACTGAATCATCCACTAGTTGAAGTGTCATTCTTGTTTCCTTGATGTCTCTTAACTTCAATTTCCTGCATATTAAGTATGGTATGAAATTTATACTTGCCCCTAGATCATATAATGCATTACCTATAAACTTTCTTCTCAACTTATAAGGTAATATAAAACTACATGGATCTTCTAACTTAACAAGAATTTTATTGGAAATGATTGCACTACAGTTTTTAGAAAGTTATACAATGCCTACCCCTTCTAGCTTCTTTTTTATTTGAGCAAAGATCTTTCATAAATTTTGCATATTTTGGCATGTGAAGTAAAGCCTCAGCAAATGTCAGAATTAACATGCAATTTCTTGAACATATTAAAAAATCTCTCTAATTGCTCAATTTTTTCTCTTTCCTAGCTATTGAGGGATATGGTAAATATGATGCATCAAAAGGTAAATAAGAATTTATGATGTTCTTACCCTTCTCTTTTTGCATTGGAACCTCCTCTACATTTTTAGGATTAGAATTACATACCTCCATTGTCGATTCCACCTCTGTAGAAGATGATGATGGTAGGTTACCTTGTTTGGTTCCTTGGACTTGCTTACCACTCCTTAATGAGATAGCCTTAACTTTTTCCTTAGGGTTTCAATCAACATTCAAAGGAAATGCACCTTGTGGCCTTATTGAAATAGACTTTGCAATTTGGCCTAGTTGAGTCTCCAAATTTCTCATTGCCTCATCTTGGTTCCTATTCCATTGCTATTGAGCCTTCCACCTCACCTCTTGGCTTGTTATGAATTGGCTATGGCTGGTTATGAATTGAGTTTGAGTTGACATCAAACTAGCAAACATTTCCTTAAGGTTTGCCTTCTTTTCTTATGGTAGAGGTTGTCTATGCTAAAATCTAAGGGGTTGATATGGTGTTTGGTGAACTTGAGATGGTTGATATAGTGCTCGATAGTGAGTGTTTATTGTTGTGGGTTGGTGTTATTGATGGTAGTTGTGATTTTGGCTGGCTTGGTTGTAAGAAGATAGGTTAAATAGGGCTCTTAGGTTAATGTTTGAGGTTGAGGCTTGGTTTCCATCTCTCTATGAGAAGTTTGAGTGATTTCTCCATTTGAGATTGTAAAGATTGTTGAATGGATAATTCCTCATGTATTTATACAAGGCATTCGCTTCTTCCATTCCTTAGGTGTATGGCTCGATTGCCTTTGCATCACTACCCGAATTTCCTCCCTCAAAATCATTGCCCTCTTGGCTAATTGTTGATGAATTTTGAACTTTTAGCCCATTCAATTCCTTCTTCAATAGCTCTAACTGAGCTTTAAGCATTGCCACTTCATCCACGGAGTAAACTCCTTATCTCCTTATTAGTGCCCTTGAACTAGACCATTGAGCTTCATTCAATTGGGCCATTTCATCAATAAGTAAAAAGGCTTATTTCAGGACTTTGTTCATAAAACTTCCCTTCGAGGTGGCATCTAATAAAGACCTTATAGCTGAGTTACATGTTGCATAAGATGTCGACATTAACTAGTGCATTGCGATCTCATGATGAGGATAACTCTTCAATAAACCTCCTAAACCTCTCCTAAGCTTTATGAAAGATCTCATCATTCAATTGCTGAAAATTGTAGATACCAATCCTTATACTCGCCATCTTGGTGGGGTGAAAAGAATATTACAAGGAATTTTTCCTGGATTTGTCCCCAAGAATGAATTGATTGACTCGATAGCATATATAACCAATCTCTTGCTTTCCCTATGAGAGTGAAAGGAAAAAGCTTTAATCTTATAGCATCCAATGTCACAACCTTGAATTTGGACCGTATCACTGATTTCAAAGAATATATCTAGGTGTTATGCTGGGTCCTCTATATTCAATCCTAAGAATTGGTTCCTTTAAACCATGGTGATCATTATTGATTTTAGCTTGAAATATTACTATGAAGGAAGCACCACTATTTTATACTCCTTATTCCATCCCGGAGTGGCATAATAATGGATAGTCCTTGGTTTTTGACCATCATGATTTCTCTCATATTATTGTTGCCCTACTCCTTCTTCATCAACAAGAGGCACTTTGGATTTGGTGGAATGTTCATGTCTTCGTATTTAATTTGCCTTTTTCTCTAGGGTAAGGTCCTCTAAATTCAGTATCAAATGGTGCTAGATGATGTTGACAATATCTATTCATGCACCAGAATCACCTGAAAAGAATAATTGAGCAAAAAAAAGTAAAAGAAAAACACATAAAAATAATCAATCAAATTAACAAATAAGCATGCCAATTTTTCCCTAGCAACAGTGTTAAAAACTTGGTCGGATGTCAGCAAGTGCACTGAATCGACAAGTAATAAAGTGGGGTATTTTTAGGACCCATAAGTATCAAACCTAATATAACACAAGAATTGGTGCGAGAAACGTGATCAATTGGAGATATGCACTTAAAGAATTATCCAATTACTATTGGTAGTGTGTGTTTAATGACAAAAATAATTAACATGAAAGTAAAGCTATATGAAATATAAATTATCAAGACACTTAAAAATAGAATTATAAAATTACTACAAAAAATAATAACTTGAGATGTTGTTTAGGAAATCTAATCCTCCCCATCTCCATGCAAGGTTCATTGTTGACATGAAATTCATATGTTTTGATGTGGATAACCCATCTAGACCCCTAGTATCTATCCCATTTCAATGTCTACTACTCTAACTACTCGGCATCTCATTTCGGAGCTTACCCAATAGCCAGCATAAGCATGGGTCCCAAAACCTAGGTGTGAACA
This sequence comes from Excoecaria agallocha, assembly GCA_037975025.1. Classification (NCBI taxonomy): domain Eukaryota; kingdom Viridiplantae; phylum Streptophyta; class Magnoliopsida; order Malpighiales; family Euphorbiaceae; genus Excoecaria; species Excoecaria agallocha. The sequence continues at coordinate 22,516,916 of CM075811.1, read as the reverse complement.
AATATCTCATTTTAGAGCTTATTAATCCGACACCTATTCATTTGCCTCCCTTTTTTAGATTTTACAACACACTAACCTTAGATCTAACAAATCCCATTCTAGAGATTCCATCAAAACTATAGTATATGCGAAGAAAAATTGAACATTCATGTCATAAACATTCAACAAGCATCTATTCATCAACTTGAATAAGATTAATATCATACATACTTGCATAAATATCGATACCAAGATAAGCATAAGGGAAAAGAAACATCCAAAACATAAATTAAGAAAATAAGTTCATATTCCTTACATGGTTAAGGGATTCAAAGATCCCTAAACAACAAAAAGACTACTCACTACTCATAATGTAAATAACAAGTAAAAAGTAAAAATATATATATATAAAACCCATTTGGAGTTATAGATCTGAAGTTGATGAAGCTTCCTCTCTTCTTCTCCAGCTGGAAATTGATTCAAAAATTATAACTTAAACTATGGACTATATTTTAATTGAGTATTTTTGTGTTTAGGAAGTAAATCTATATTAAAAGTGTAATTTTAACAAGTAAAATCTATGGAAAAACTAAGTATGGAACCCTAAACTTGAAGAAATACGAGCTAAACTACAGAGAACAAAGTTGAATGCTCAAAACCCTAAAAAGATCTCTTTTAAGCTAGATAAAAATGTTACTTTTATATAAGTCTGCAGATGGATATGGCTGAGACACTTTGGTCTCGATCGAGTCCATAGAGTTAAAATAGTACTGTAGCATAAGACACAACTAAGACACTTTGGTCTTAGCTGAGTACACCCTTCTAGACTGAATCACCTTCAAAGTTTGCATTGGACATGGCAAAGACATTTGGTCTCAGCCAAGTCCCTTGGTGAAACAGTGCATTCTGAGGGTCTACAGGGCACATGGCTGAGACTAATGGTCTTAGTCGAGTACTAGCCTATTTTCTGTGCAAAATTTAAGATCACACCATTAAACATCCCAAACTTCACAAATATCAAAATAATGCTCTTTGGCATAAAAAGAGAACTTTAACATTTAAAATAGGAAAAACATGAAAAACGAAATGCAAACATAAATAAAAAAACATACTAAAAATAAACACTAAATTGGAGTTATCAGGTCCAGATGGTGGATGAAAAGCTAACGAATTGTGGGGTCTATATGGTGTTACTACTTACGGTAGTGCTGGTGGCTGCTCCCCCTACTGTTGGAATCTAAACTCAAATCCAGGTAGTGCAACAAATAGTGGCTATAAAATCAATGTTATCACTCCAGCTAGGTGCTCTTAGCTCTCCCCTATCCTTGAGACTACACAGGAGTGTCACTCTAAATACCTCATCAAATCATCCCTTAGGTCCCTAATATACCTCCTAAATTGCTCATCAGTCTCAATCATAACCTGTCTATCCTTAGGGACTTATGCCTTGATACGACCTCCCTATTCTCTGATTTAAGTAATGGAATCACCAACCACCTATAAAGTTGCATCGAATCTCTACCTAGTAGCTACTAAATCTGCTCTGATGTCTTATACATTGATCTAATGCTGAGTATGCAAAAACTATACAAAGGCTAAAATAGCTTGTAGGATCTAGTCTTATCGTTGGATGACCTACTAGATGGCCTGGATGGATGCCTCGATGGTAGATAATCTCCCTAAAATGTCATCAGATGGTGGAGTTAATACCAACTGAGCTAGCAATGGAGGTAGATGCTCCCGGATGATCATATGTTGGAGGAGCAATAGAAGTGAAAGCCCCAAGATGGCCATATTGTGAGTATCTCCTGAACCTCTTATATGGTGACTGTCATGGCCTAATAGGCGACCGTGGATATGATAAAGGAGGAGGTAACCCACCGAAAAGCTTATCCAAATCAACCTGCATATCCATCTTGAACTTAAAATCTATACCTGCCCCTTAAGGCTCTTGTGGCTCCTTCTACTGAGGCTGCTAATCATACTATACCGGTGGCACTAAAGGTGGATAAGGCTAACCCTGATCCTCCCCCTCTACCATGACTCTAGCATAATGGGATCTATGTGGTAACTCTCACTAATCTTTAAGACAATCAACGATATGTACTATCTGTCTCACCTTTGGACTGGCCTGACCATCCTCATACCAAGAGCAGTCTGCAGGTCTACAAAAATATCCTCTTAGAGTGGCTAGCCAAATATCCTCTCATTTGCCTCCAGGTCCAATAAAAAGTGAATCACAACTCCCCGATGCATATTTGTAATGTTGGTTGAGTAGCAACTCTAAGTAGGATGGTGATGATCTCGTATGTGATGTACACCCTTTTGCCCTTATGCATACCTCATAAGCAGACTATATCAACTATGTTAACCGACCTAGGACTACCAATGCAATCAAGATATAAAATGGATAGGACTCTCTATATGTATATAAGAGCTTGTGTGACCAGCATCTTGCTCTTGGCTATGTCCAACTAGTACACAGCCTTTGAAAGTGTGATAAATACCCAGTGCTCTCTCACCACCTACTCTCTAGGTCAGGACATCAAGTCCTACTAGGAGTCTTATAGCCTTAGTAAAATGTCACTGTGTAATATTGTATTATACATCCCATACTCTAAACTGAACTACCCCTTCCTCTATTTTGACCTCTGAAAGTCTATATACCGAAGAGTGGTTAAGAACTCTCTAGTGATGTTAAGGTAGGTTTGAAAGAATAGAGCAAAAAATATAGTCCATCTTACAACAACCAGCAGTCCATCAACCTCATCAATCATCTCCATGTTATGTAGGAACTATCATAATATAAACCTATGACAGCATAACTGCACTCGAAATAAAGCTCGATATCTATTTGCTTATCGTGGGGTTATCCATCTTAAAGTGGGTGGAGCTGGTGTAGCCTGTGTTTCTCTACATGGCATCCTATAAAAGTTAAATGTTAATTTTTTAAAGTTAACTTAGGCTACAAGTAATGACAAAAGTCAAATTCTTAAGAGTTTTGGAAAAATTTTGGTAGCATATAGGCTTAAATTGGCACTGTTTAACTTGCACCGAAATGCATGTTAAGCGCCATATAATAATTTGTAACAACCTAAGCCCATTAATGGGCAGTCTAGGAATCATACACGTTAATCAAGATAATTTAAAATCTATAAAATTTTGATAACATGCCGGCTAAGAATATGCCTACCCCTTGCACAAGAAAGCATTTAAAAGCAACAACATAGGCCATCAAGGCCAACAGGCATTTTGTTCAAGAAAAATGTGCTAATTCTAATTAATGACTTAAATAAAGTTGTTCATAATACTTCAGGCTAAAAGAAAGCAATGTACTTGGGTTTAATAATTCCATTAGCATGAAGGTAAGTAAAAAAATTAAGGGCAACTAAATTCTAATTAATTATATACATGCAAAGGCAGTATACACTAAATCAACTATATACATGTAAAAGGCAATATACACTAATTTAAGGCTCACACCAATAAAAATATTCATATAACATTTCATTTGGTAAACCTAACAACTAATCAATCCTATTAATACATAAATAATTGAGAATACTAAAAGGAAAATGGAGAAACAATTTGGGTCACAATTTCTTGGAATGAAGAAATTGAATATACAAAAAATGTGATGAAAGAATAAATAAATGGCACCATGGAATGCGCATTGACTCGAGCAGAATTTAGGCATAAACAATTTGAAAAATGATTGAGAAATAAGGGAGAAGGAGAAGAAGAAGAAGAAGAAGAAGAAAAGGCCTATTTTTCAAATGTTCGAGTGACAGATGGTTGCTACTTATGTCCCATCTGTTAGTGCTTTTTTTTCCTTTTTATTTTTATTTTATTTTATACTTCTTTTTCTTATTATTCATTTTTTACCCTTATTTATTCTTTCACATTATTTACACTTATACGTTATTATTATATATACATATTTTTATTTTTATTTATTTTATCCTTTTTTCATAAAAATACTCCCTGAATTTAAATACTTCTAAATTCATGAATCTCAAAATTTAATCTCTCTGGTAAGCTTTGCAGTGTCAATGTATCCCTTGTATTCCTTTCAATTTGAAAATAAAGAATGCAAAGATATACATGCAATGCATAGGACATGCAGAGAGGGATTTAGTAGGGCAATCTAGAGGTGACAAATGGGCTAGCCATGTTTCGCTCATCGAGGGACAGATATGTGTCATGCCTTTTCTATAAATAGCTTGATTTCCTCTTTGGTTATACCCTTTGACCTCCCTTATTCTAGTCAGGCTCTCCTCTAGGTATTTTTTTCCTTTATTTTTTTACTTTCAATTTCTCAATTGTAGTCATTTTTTATTCTCTTTATTCTTTTCTTTATCATTTCTATATTTAAGCCACTTGAAAATTTCCACCATATCAACCCTAACTATTAGAAAATTGTATAAATTACTGATGACTCGAAAATTGGGAAAGACCCAATTTTAACCCCCAACTCTAATTTGAGATTTTTGAAGGAGAGTGAAGCTAGATATGACTCTGATCTTATTAGCCATACAATATTGGAACCTATGGTTCCATGTCTTTAGGTTTATACATCAAGAGTTATGACCTTCGCTGAAATTGTTGGTGTGAGATTTGCATCTGGTATTCAACCTTATTTGCCTTCTATTATTATAGACTAGCCCACACTATAAGAAAATACTCAATTAGCAATGAAAATTACTAATTTTTTATTGTTAACGAAAATTAACAATGGAAAGTTCCATTGCATAGTTAACGGTTGATAATTTTAGCAACAAAAATTATTTTCATTGCCAATTTAAGCAATGAAAATTACAATTTCCATTGCTAATTATTGCAATGAAAATTACATTTTCCATTGCTAATTTTAGCCATGAAATTAAAATTTTTGTTGCTAATTTTAACAATGAAAATTACAATTTCCATTGTTAAATTCACCTACCAATAAAAGAAATAAATTCATAACGGTGCCATCCATTGCTAAAAATTATAACAATTTTTTAATTATTATATTTTAAGCAGAATACATGTAGGTAATACATTGCAAAACCACACTATCCTTAAACAATATTTAAGCAAGCACAAATAACTAAATTTCACAAACTATTACATTCCCATCTATAAATCCCCAAAACAATTATTTTACAAGTAATTACTCATGCTTGTATAAGTTTTATATACACATGCTTAGCGGCAACTCCTAACAACATCAAGAGAGCCTGCACATCAACGCTAGTAATAGCTCCTAACAAGGTAGATAAAAAAGCCTTATATGAATTTGTATTGAGTTTAGTATCATCAAATGGCAGTGAAATCATAAAAAAAATAGGACTTTGTAGGATTTGCGTTGATAATTTTCAATTTCAATTAAAAATAGCAACGAAATTCAAATTTGGTTGCTAAAATAGCAACCGAAATGAAAATACGTTGCTAAATTAGCAAACGAAATTGAATTCCATTGCTAATTTACATTTTCAATGAAAAATAGCAATGAAATGAGATTTTCGTTGCTAATTTTCATTTTCAATGAAAAATAGCAACAGAATTAATTTTCGGTTGCTATTTAAGAAATTCCGTTGCTAAATTAGCAACCGAAATAGAATTCCATTGCTAATTTAAATTTTCAATGAAAAATAGCAACGGAATTGGATTTCGGTTGCTAATTATTCTATAAAATGCAAAGTGATTCAAAGCCATCCATACATGTAATTAATTTAATTTTAATTTTTCTTTCTTAATTATTTGTTTCTTAATTTTTTGAAAATTTTCTTTCTTAATTTTTTGGAAGCTTATTATTATTATTATTATTATTATTATTATTATTATTATTATTATTATTATTATTATTATTATTATTATTATTATTATTATTATTATTATTATTATTATTATTATTATAAGGGCATTTAAGAAAGCAAAGTTGTTGCCCAACTTTTAGCTCTTCCTCTAACCAAAGGAAGATAAAGAAATCCTAAATTTGACAATCCAAAATTCGTTATAAAAGCACCTTATATATAATAAAAAAAACCTAACCCCTTGCCATTTATCTTCCATCTCTACTGTCTTCGCCTCTTTCAGCTTTCACAGTCACACACTACACAATTTTCAAGATGGTGAGTTCTTCTCGCTTTTCCCTGCACTCTCTTAGATCTCTTCTATCTACTTAATTTTCCCTTCTTTTTAACCAATAACTTTGATTCTACATTTTGATGGTGATTTTATGTATCCATTTAAGAGGTACATCGAGATCGGGAGGGTAGCTATTGCCAACTACATTTTGATGGTGATGTTATGCAGCCATTCTACATCTTAGATGTCTTGCTTGCTTAATTTTTATGAGTAGGTGTATTTTGTTTAGGGAGGATTTTATTGCCTGGTAAACTAATTTCCTCTTCCCTACGAAAGCTGCTGCCATTTTTAAAGCTTCATGGTTCGGTCATTTTTTGCTTTCTTCAGATTTTCCTAGTGGGAGTTTGTTTTTGCAGCTTTCAGGTGTGGTTCATATAGAACATGCATGTTCTGTTAGTTTGGGTATTAGGGTTTTCTTAAAGTATTTTAATTGCTCTATTTCTGAGGCTTTTCAGAACATGGATGATGAGTATGCTAAGCTTATCTGAAAGATGAACCCACCCAGGTTTTTTTTTCTTGAAAGAATGATTATTTTAGGTGAATTTTGTAGTTTTATTCTTTGGATTGTGTTTTGTGTTTCTAGGTATTTTCGTAGATTTCGGGTTCAAGGTTGGTTTTTTTATATGTTTTTTTCCCTATTTTTGGTTGTATGATCTTGGATTGAAGGCCTATAAATTGTGAATTTTATCTTATCACTTGCTTGATGATTGATTTAGAGAAAGTTTTGCGCTGATTCCAAGTTTTCTTTTTTGTTCTCTTGAATTTGCTATGGTTCTTTTATTCTAATAACAATATTTTTGGTCCTTTTATTTGCTTAAACCAAGGAGAAAGGAAAGGAAAAAGATGCATAAAAATTTTTTGGATTACTCTTTTGTTAGAAAAATGGATACTCAAACGTTAAATAAATTCTTATTCTTGATTCATCATCTTGCAGAAAACATGCAACATTTAACATACATAGCTTCTCTTTTTTCTTTCTACCTTTGATTTTATATAAATTTGAGCCACCTTGTATAGCCTACGGATTCCTGACATTATTTATCAAATTGAAAATATTAACAAACAATTTGAGCAAATTTAAATTTTTAATCAATTTCGAGTTGTGTTCTACTCTGTTGCGGTCATATCACTAAAACTTTCATTTGATTGCTTGTTGCAGAGTTGTGATTGACAATGATTCTTGTGAGGATGCAACTGTTATCCAGGTAATTAAGCTCCTATAATTTCATAGTTTTAATATTGGTTGATTATAAATAGGTTGAACTTACATGTGTTTTTAACAGTATCAACTGTTAGAGAGTATGCCCTAGAGCCCATGTAATAGGGATGTTTTTCATATGTATGAAATTTATATTCTTAATAAAAGGCATCATTCATTTATTAATGCTATGTTTGAATACATGAGTTTGTAAATCTTAAATTTATAAATGAAGTCCTAGATATTATAAACACGGTGCAAAGGCAATCATGAAGGTGTTCATGATGTGAGATGTCTATTGCATGTAAATGTGTTAATATCTAAATATCCCTAGTCATAGAATTAACAAGATAGGACATTGTTAATTCGGAAAGACTAGCACATGTTATGCTTCTTCAATGGTTCAAGCAGTGGTTCTCACAACTGTGATTATGAAAGATAATCAAAGCTAACATGTGGATGCTTGTTAGAAGAACAAGTTCATTGGAGACCTGCATAGAGAATCCTCACATGGATATTAAATCTATGTCAGTGAGGAATCTCTTCATAGCGGTTGTGCAAGTATCCTTAGATTTGAGATCACCAAAGTTATCTTAAGTAGCAAGTGGTATACTTTGACTCCATAACTGATTACTTCCAACTGGGAGTGAACATAGTTAGGAGATTGGGTATATCATGACCTACTTGAAGATAGTTGAGTGATTGATAAAGGATTCACCATCCCAGATTCAACAAAGGAAGTTATCTCGCATGATTCTATAATTGCCTTGTTCAGAGAATCTCTGGCCAGAGTAATATGTCGAGATGGATGGAGATCCATGAAGGGCATTTTAGGAACAATGGTTAAATTAATAGAACATACATAATTAGATTTATATGAGTTGACAGAAATTCATACTCAGAATCTAATTGAGATTAGAGTGGTGAAAGGAGTAATTGCACGGTAACTGTTTCTATGGAAGGGTACAGTCAAACCATATGACTTTCCTGACATTTGGGTAGTCATGATGCCTAGTTAGAGGCCAATCATGACTTGTATAATGATGTATCAAAATAACAATAGAGATTGATAAAATTATTTAAAGGAGTTTAAATCATGTGAGTTTTGAATAGAACTCACAATTACATATTAAACTGCCAACATGGACAGGAACCCAATAGGTCACACACATATAGAGAAAAGGGTAAAATGGTAAAATAACAAGGATAATAATATTTGATATTATTATGAAGTTACATAAGTGAATAAGATAAGAATTAATTAAAGAGTTTAATTAATTATGATCAAATAAAATTGTCCGCGGAACTTTTGAGAAATGTTCTGCAAAATTGGACCTAATTGAAATAATGTATTTTATGATTAATTATTATTATCTTATAAGTGTTATAAGACTACTATAAGTGTTATAAGACTGATATAATAATTAATAGGTCCATTGGAGAAATTATAAAGGGCCAAAGGAATGAAGAAGTTGGAGGAAGCCCTCCAGAAGAGGGCCACACGCCAACTCCATACAGAAGGGCTTAGAGGGCTTTTTCTTTGACCAATTTAATTTATATATGTTACATAAGTGTTATGGAACTCACATATTTAATTTGGTTGGATTTGGAATCCATTTGGGTATTTAAATCCAATTAGTTGCACAAAGGGCCTAGTTTGTGGGTTTTGTGCATAGTCTTTTATAAAAAGGTTTAAATTTGATTTAATTAAGCCCAAATGATTATAATTAATTCCAGAGGCCCAATTAATAATTCTGCAGCAATTTTAAAGAGCCCAATCTCATTAAGGAGTTGGAATTTTTACCTAATTATAAAAGGCCAACTAATGAGGAATTAGGGTTAAGTGATTAAAACAAAAAGAAAGTCTTTTCTCTTAATCTCTCTCTCCCTTTTAAACCAACTCCTAAGCTAGCTCTTGGGAATTTCGGCCAGCCCTAGTTAAACACCAATTTGTTGGTTCAATTTACCCCTCTCTAGTGTGGATTACTCATTGGAGGCGTTCGATTTTGGACACTGTGGTTTGCGACAACCCGGTGCGAAGTAAAATCAACTATTCAACAAAAATCAAAGGTGATTTTTCTTATTCTCATATAGTTATATTGTGTATTCATGGCAAGATTAGATCTAATGGTTAAAAATTTTAAAACTCCGCTCATGTATGTGATGCATGTAATCGTTAAATTCCAACATGGTATCAGAGCCAGGTTTTGCCATGGATATACAATTCTATATTTTTCTGCGAAATAAATTTTGTTTTGTTTTGAGTTATTTATTTCATTAACTTTAAAATATTAGATTTGATTGTTCATGAATGAGAAATATTGATTTCTGGTTGTATGTGTGGTCAAATAAATTTGGTGGAAACAAAAACGAAATTTTTGAATGATTTTGATTAGGGTTTGGCGTGAAACCCTAGGTGATGTAGGGGTTGTTCTAATTTAATTTCTTATGGATCCATTTAAAAATCATTTAGATGATATTTTATGTGTTTAATATGTGATATTAAGCCGTAGGATCGAACGAAATTAAAATCGAACAAGTTTTGCATGAAAACTAGTTTAGTCGAAAAGTTCGATAAATTGGTGTTCTTGATGTGTTCTTGATTAGAACGACTCTTGATCTTCTAAATATGATATATATGATATATTAAAGTGTTTTTAATTAATTGGATTAATTAAAATGGGCCTTAAATTAATTTGATTAATTTTAATTTATTAAAACCACTTAATGGGCTTAATTATATTTACGGACTTGGTTTAAATTAGTGAATGACTTGGTGGGCCCAAGGAGCTGATTTAAATTAAACATTATAAACATTAATTAAGTTTATTAATGGGTTTTAAGGGCTGGAGTGGGCTTGGCTCATTCCAAAAGGCCCAAATGGTCCAAAAGACACAAAACTAGTTTGTGTTCACACACAGTTAGGGTTTTTCTTTTGTGGGTTTCGGCCTACATTTGTTTTAAGCCCAAAATTGATTCTTTTAATTATTTAATATGATTAATTAATTAAATAATCAATTTATAATTAATTAATAATCAATTGGATTGATTATTAAGACAGGAACACATGCATGCAAAAAGGTTTCCTAAAATGAAAGTTTCCAAAATGGAAAAAGTTTCCTAATTTGATCACATCATTAAAATAACTCAAAATATAGTTTCAAAGGTTGAAACAAAGTTAGTAATCCATTTCTTTATGCATTAGAGAAACATATAAGGGTGTATGATTGGCATGATGGTTAGTTATGGACAAAGCCCAATGTGATTGAGCATAATGCATGTTTTGGCCCAATGAGGACTTTCATGTCCCGACCACCTATTTTTGGTTTTTATTTCATTTTAAATTGTAATATGTAATTAGATTACTTAGATTAGAATTAGAAATAGAGATGGAGACCAATATCAAGGAGCAAGATGGGCCGGATGGAGATCCAACAAGCTTGAAGATAATGTAATTATTTTCTTGTTTGAATCATGCATACTACCTAGGTGTGACCTTTTGATTTCCCTCTTGGCTCGGGGAAATCAATGTAGTGAAGTCCATAACTATACCATATTTTTATGCTTATATTTATGTGATAGATATAGGATGCATACCAATGTATGCCAACCATGTATGATGAGACTTAATTAACTAAAACCCTCAAACAAATACTAAGGTATATAAGCCTTCCATTAATTTGAGGAGAACCAGAGTTCTTTATAGTGTGGGTTGTTGACCACAGTCAAGCTCACATTATATCGAATATGTTCAAATCTAATTAAATGGGTCATCTTAGCTAGCCCATTAGTTTGTTGACCACAGTCAAGGCTAATGGTTTTAGAGGCAAGATTAGAGAATGCATATATGATATGCATGCATCAAGAGTTGATAACCTAATGATCCAATAGTTGTGTAGAGACACAATTGGTATAGAGATACCTACCTTTCAAGGGTATGGAATTTGGCTTGTTGACCACAGTCAAGGTCAAATTACATATCAAGGATTGGATATTGGCCCACTAAGAAAACCATCGGGTTTTCTCGGATTATATAGTGAGGGCTATTAATTCGTAATAAAATAGTGGGAGTAAATGGATTAATTAAAGACCTTATTAATGCATACATAAATATGAAAATACTCTCATATCTTTTCTTTTTCACATCTAGGTTATCATCATGAGCACATCAAACATTAATATACGATCAATCTTGGATAACAAGCTGGTTGGCAACAACTATTCTGACTGGATCAGGCAAGTGAGAATTGTTCTCAAAGCTGAAAAGATCCACTATGTCTTGGATAAAGATCCACCACCACTTCCATCAGATGATGCCATTGATGAGATCAAAGGCATTTATCGAAAATACATGGAGGATAGTGAAGCAGCAGCATGTCTGATGCTGGGTGCTATGTCCTCAGAGCTTCAGAAGCAACATGAAATGATGGATGCCAGAACCATCGTTTTGCATCTAGAGGAGCTTTATTCTTCTCAGGCTAGAACTGAGCAATATGAGATTGCTCGAGCTCTATTTAGCTACAAAATGGTGGAAGGCACTTCAGCTGCTACTCATGCATTGAAGATGTATGGGTATATTGAGCATTTGAGTAGACTTGGCTATGTTATGGATAATGATCTATACATAGATTTAATCTTGTACTCGTTGGCTCCAAGTTATGCACCTTTCGTGCTTAACTTCAACATGAACAAGATCCAAGTATCCATTCCTGAGTTAATCAATATGCTCAAGATAGCTGATGGATCATTTAAGAAGGATCCAAAAAGTGTCATGGTTGTCACTTCTGCTAAAGGCAAGAAGCAGAAGAAGAAGATAACCAAGGCGCAGCCAAAGAATGATGGGATCTCCAAGAAGAATGTTGCCAAGAAAGAGAATCCCAAAGGAACTTGCTTCCATTGTGGAAAGGATGGTCATTGGAAGCGTAATTGCAAGGCCTATCTAGATTCTCTAAAGGAGAAGAAGCAAGCTGATGCTTCTACCTCAGGTATTCATATGATTGAAATTAATACTTATTCTATTGCTTCAAAACAATCTTGGGTATTAGATACCGGATGTGGATCTCATTTATGTAATGATCTACAGGGGCTTAGAAGCTTTAGAAGAGTTGGAAAGGCAGAGATATGTTTGCAGTCAGCTACTGGACAGAACATCTCTACAACAGTTATGGGGACTTACTATTTGCCTCTTCCTAGTGGATTAGTACTGGAATTAAATAATTGTTATTATGTTCCAGCTTTATCCAAAAGTATTATTTCTTTCAGTCGTTTGATGAACGATTATGATATTTCTTTAAAGGACAAATGTTGTTACATTTTTAAGAACAATATGTTTTATGCAAAAGCTATCATTGAGAATGGTATATTTGTTCTTGATTTAATTAAAGAAGTACATAATGTGGATACCAAGAGAATGAAACATGATAATCTAAATACCTCATACTTACGGCATTGTCGTTTAGGCCATATAAATGAAAAACGCAGGACCAAATCACACAAGTCAGGTGATTTGGGATCATTTGATTATGAATCATTTGATACATATGAATCTTGTTTATTGGGAAAAATGACAAAAGCTCCCTTTATTGGTAAAGGAGAACGAGCTAAAATGGTTTTGGACTTAATACATTCAGATGTATGTGGTCCAATGACTACACATGCCAGAGGAGGTTACTCCTACTTTATTACTTTCATAGATGATTATTCCAGGTTTGGATATATCTATCTAATGAAATATAAGTCTGAAGCATTTGAAAAGTTCAAAGAGTTCAGAAATGAAGTAGAGAAACAACTTGGCAAAAGTATTAAAACACTTAGATCAGATCGAGGTGGAGAATACTTAAGTCAAGAGTTTCAGGATTATCTTAGAGATAATGGGATTTTATCTCAATGGACTCCTCCATATACACCACAACACAATGGTGTATCTGAAAGGAGAAATAGAACACTATTAGATATGGTTCGATCAATGATAAGCTGAGCAGACTTGCCTAAGTCCTTTTGGGGATATGCACTAGAAACTGCTGTTTATGTGTTAAACAGAGTTCCTAGTAAATCGGTTGATGTTACTCCATATGAGATGTGGAATAACAAGAAACCCACGCTTTCTCACATGAAGGTATGGGGTTGTCCTGCTTATGTGAAGAGGACAATGTCAGACAAACTGGATGTTAAATCTGACAAATGTTTATTTGTGGGATATCCAAAAGAAACGTTTGGATATTATTTCTATCATCCCTTAGAACAAAAGGTGTTTGTTTCAAGGCATACTGTCTTCTTGGAAAAAGAGTTTCTCCTACGAGAAGACAGTGGGAGTAAAATTGAACTTGGTGAAGTTCAGGACCCACAAATAGAAGTAGATCAACCGATTGAACCCGAAACTGAATTTCATAAAGATGAGATTGCAGTTGAACCTGATTATACACAGAATCCTATAAGGTCTACTAGGATGCGCTTTATCCCTGTGAGATATGGATTTCACATAGATTCGGATAGAGGCATAACTGTAGTAGAGGACAATGAGCCTACTAGCTATCAAGAAGTTTTGAACAGTTCCGAACGTGATTTATGGCTTAAGGCTATGCAATCTGAAATGGACTCCATGTATGAGAACAAAGTATGGACTTTAACTCAACCATCTGAAGGGATAAAACCCATAGGGTCCAAATGGGTCTTCAAAAAGAAGACCGACATGGAAGGTAATGTAGTTACCTATAAAGCTCGCTTAGTAGCAAAAGGTTATCGTCAAAAAGAAGGTATTGACTATGACGAAACTTTTTCTCCTGTTGCGATGCTTAAGTCTATAAGAATACTTTTAGCCATTGCAACTCATTATGATTATGAGATTTGGCAAATGGATGTGAAGACAGCTTTCCTTAATGGAAATCTTACTGAGGATGTGTATATGACACAACCAAAAGGATTCACATCAGGAAATGGCGAAAAGGTATGCAAGCTTCAAAGATCCATTTATGGATTGAAGCAAGCCTCTAGGAGCTGGAACATACGATTCAATGAGACAATCAAAGAGTTTGGTTTCTCACAGAATGAAGATGAACCTTGTGTATATAAAAGGGTCAGTGGGAGTGCAATTGTCTTCCTAGTTCTATATGTAGATGACATATTGATCATGGGAAATGACATTTCTCTTCTCCAATCAGTTAAAATTTGGTTATCTAAGCAATTCTCTATGAAAGACCTTGGAGAAGCATCCTATATTCTGGGAATAAGGATCTATAGAGATAGATCCAATAGGTTGCTAGGTCTTTCTCAGAGTACATATACAGATAAAGTATTGAAGAGGTTCAATATGGATCTCTCTAAGAAAGGGTTTATACCCATGGTGCATGGGAAACACCTTTCTAAGTCTATGTGTCCGCAGACACTAGAGGATAGAGAGAGCATGAATAGAATACCATATGCATCTGCAATTGGTTCTATCATGTATGCTATGTTATATACACGTCTAGATGTAGCATTTGCTTTGAGTGTCACAAGCAGATTCCAATCCAATTTTGGAGAGGAACACTGGGCAGTTGTCAAGAATATCCTTAAGTACTTGAGAAAGACTAAGGATGTATTCTTGGTATATGGAGAGGGCAGTTTGGAAGTAAATGGGTATACAGATGCTAGCTTCCAATCTGACAAAGATCATTGTAAATCATAGTCTGGTTTTGTGTTCATAATGGGAGGAGGAGCAGTTAGTTGGAAAAGTTCCAAACAAGAAACAACTGCTGATTCCACGACGAAAACTGAGTACATTGCTGCTTTAAAAGCAGCCAAAAAAGCAGTCTGGATCAAAAAGTTCATAACCGAACAAGGAGTGGTGCCTAGCATTGTTATCCGATTCCTTTATATTGTGACAACAATGGAGCCATTGCGCAAGCAAAGGAACCACGGTCTCATCAGCGATCCAAGCATGTTCTTAGACGCTACCATCTCATAAGTGAAATAGTAGCTAGAAATGATGTGAAAATAGAAAGGGTTCCCACAGATGACAATGTGGCGGATCCCTTCACTAAAGCACTTTCCTAGATTAAGCATGATCACCATATAAATAGCATGGGTGTGAGACATATGAGTGCTTGGCTCTAGTGCAAGTGGGAGATTGTTAGAGAGTATGCCCTAGAGCCCATGTAATAGGGATGTTTTTCATATGTATGAAATTTATATTCTTAATAAAAGGCATCATTCATTTATTAATGCTATGTTTGAATACATGAGTTTGTAAATCTTAAATTAATAAATGAAGTCCTAGATATTATAAACACCGTGCAAAGGCAATCATGAAGGTGTTCATGATGTGAGATGTCTATTGCATGCAAATGTGTTAATATCTAAATATCCCTAGTCATAGAATTAACAAGATAGGACATTGTTAATTCGGACAGACTAGCACATGTTATGCTTCTTGAATGGTTCAAGCAGTGGTTCTCACAACTGTGATTATGGAAGATAATCAAAGCTAACATATGGATGCTTGTTAGAAGAACAAGTTCATTGAAGACCTGCATAGAGAATCCTCACATGGATATTAAATCTATGTCAGTGAGGAATCTCTTCATAGCGGTTGTGCAAGTATCCTTAGACTTGAGATCACCAAAGTTATCTTAAGTAGCAAGTGGTATACTTTGACTCCATAACTTATTACTTCCAACTGGGAGTGAACATAGTTAGGAGATTGGGTATATCATGACCTACTTGAAGATAGTTGAGTGATTGACAAAGGATTCACCATCCTAGATTTAACAAGGGAAGTTATCTCGCATGATTCTATAATTGCCTTGTTCAGAGAATCTCTGGCCAGAGTAATATGCCGAGATGGATGGAGATCCATGAAGGGCATTTTTGGAACAATGGTTAAATTAATAGAACATACATAATTAGATTTATATGAGTTGACAGAAATCCATACTCAGAATCTAATTGAGATAAGAGTGGTGAAAGGAGTAATTGCACGGTAACTGTTTCTATGGAAGGGTACAGTCAAACCACATGACTTTCCTGACATTTGGGTAGTCATGATGCCTAGCTAGAGGCCAATCATGACTTGTATAATGATGTATCAAAATATCAATAGAGATTGATAAAATGATTTAAAGGAGTTTAAATCATGTGAGTTTTGAATAGAACTCACAATTACATATTATACTGCCAACATGGACAGGAACCCAATAGGTCACACACATATAGAGAAAAGGGTAAAATGGTAAAATAACAGGGATAATAATATTTGATATTATTATGAAGGTAGAGAAGTGAATAAGATAATAATTAATTAAAGAGTTTAATTAATTATGATCAAATAAAATTATCCGCTAAACTTTTGAGAAATGTTCTACAAAATTGGACCTAATTGAAATAATGTATTTTATGATTAATTATTATTATATTATAAGTGTTATAAGACTACTATAAGTGTTATAGGACTGATATAATAATTAATAGGTCCATTGGAGAAATTATAAAGGGCCAAAGGAATGAAGAAGTTGGAGGAAGCCCTCAAGAAGAGGGCCATACGTCAACTCCATACAGAAGGGCTTAGAGGGCTTTTTCTTGGACCAAATTAATTTATATATGGTACATAAGTGTTATGGAACTCACATATTTGATTTGGTTGGATTTGGAATCCATTTGGGTATTTAAATCCAATTAGTTGCACAAAGGGCCTAGTTTGTGGGTTTTGTGCATAGTCTTTTATGAAAAGGTTTAAATTGGATTTAATTAAGCCCAAATGATTATAATTAATTCCAGAGGCCCAATTAATAATTCTCCAGCAATTTTAAAGAGTCCAATCTCATTAAGGAGTTGGAATTTTTACCTAACTATAAAAGGCCAACTAATGAGGAATTAGGGTTAAGTGATTAAAACAAAAAGAAAGTCTTTTCTCTTAATCTCTCTCTCCCTTTTAAACCAACTCCTAAGCTAGCTCTTGGGAATTTCGGCCAGCCCTAGTTAAACACCAATTTGTTGGTTCAATTTACCCCTCTCTAGTGTGGATTACTCATTGGAGGCGTTCGATTTTGGACACTGTGGTTTGCGACAACCCGGTGCGAAGTAAAATCAACTATTCAACAAAAATCAAAGGTGATTTTTCTTATTCTCATATAGTTATATTGTGTATTCATGGCAAGATCAGATCTAATGGTTAAAAATTTTAAAACTCCGCTTATGTATGTGATGCATGTAACCGTTAAATTCCAACATCAACAAGCATGGAATACTGCTTGAAGTCATACAAGTGCTCAGTGACATGATCCTTATAATAACAAAAGTGTCTATATCATTGGATGGTGGATGGTTTATGGATGGTGAGGTTCTTCTTAAATTACTCGAATTATAGTTAGTTTTTGAACAATTCATTTCTTGTTTATCATATTGATATATAATTGATCTTGTGTTTATTGTATTTACTTTTTTTTGTTATGAAATAATCTATTTTTTAAAGAGATGTGTTTAGAATGATAGGATTTTCTTTCCTTCTTTCTCCTGCCAATGGCCATCTGTGGCACTGATTGAGGAAAGGCTGCAAATCTTGTTATTTAAAAACCTGCACTCTTAAATCAGCAGGTCCCACTAGGATATGGGAAGACCAGTACATGGAGTAAGTTATTAGTGTTGTACTAGTGTCTTTATTGATTTTATAATAAATTTAGATTGTTAATAATCCTAACAGTTTATATTAACTTTACTGATGTGAAGCAGTTGATGTTTGCAGGTGATTTTATAATTGGCACCCATTACAAATTGAAATGCAAGCTAGAAATGGTAATTCTTTCAACTATTAAACTCAGATATAATTTTTGACACTTTGTTTACCCATCCATCTCTTCCAATTCTAAGAAAGTTTTCTTGATATACTTATTTTCATTTCAGAATATCATTATGTAATGTGGCCTAGATTCTTATTTCTTCAATAACTTTCAAGTACGTTTTCTTGACAAATTGAATCTCTAGGAGAAATTGAAATTGCCACTTCATTATCCCAGAACGAAATATATTCTCAGGTGTTGTTGCATTCGAATTGTTTTTGAACATTATTTAATTTCTCTTTTGCTTAACACATAAATATTATTTAGTATCAAATATGCGATCTATTAATGGTTTGAAATATTTCAACTAATAGAGATGCTTAATGCAATAATGTTAATATATAGCTGCATCAGCATGCAATACATTAAGGCCTTTTGGGACAGATGTATAAATATATTTTAATTTTATATATTTTTTTGTGGAATGTTAAGGTTATTAATTTCATATTTGTTAAGGTTTGGATAGCTGCTGCAATTTACATTATTTATATATGTTCATTGGTCTTGAAGCATTTTTTGGATCCCTTATTAACTTTCTTTCATTAATATATTCCCTGTCTTATAAAAAAAAGTATGATTTTAGGTTGGTTTTGATGTTTGGACCTGCTACCGCTGCAGCAGATATTAAAAGAGGCTCTGTTGTTTGAACTAAGACAAAAGTATTACCTTTAATACTTTTTGTTTGAGCTAAAAAAAGTATTACCTTTAATATTTTTTGCTTATTATTTGACTGGCTTTAATTGACCATTTGGTATTTTATTAATTTAGGTTGTTCCTTTGTTTATTATTTGGATCTAACCCTATTTTTATTTGTTTCTTTGTTGGTGAATTATTATTCTCTGGAAAATTAAAGGTCAAAATTTACATTTTGATGTCTAGTTTTATCTCTCTATATGATAAACTGTTAATATTATCTCTAAAATATCTTTTGAAAAAGCGTATAGGAAGATAATTCATGAGATACAGAAGTTTATGATGGGGATAATTAGAGCACCGGTCAAGATCATTCTTTAGAAAAATTTGAAGAGTCTGCCACTGAATTAGAAATTGTGAGTTTCTTAATTTAGACCTTTTTGTGAAGCTAAATTATGATAATTTGCTTGTGTTGTGGCTTTCCATATTTCTCACCAAGTGTTTGATTTGCTTGCTGAGTAATTTCTATCTTGTTTTAACATGATTTTGCAGCTCAACTATTTTACTGCATTTGCGATATGTTATTTTGTATTTCCAGGACTATGAAAGATTTATTAACTAAGGCAACTAGCAAGTTGGATGAGGATCTATTTTTAAATTGTGATATTGTTGAGGGAGGAGTTAAACATGAGGTATAACATATTTCTTCCCACATTGCATTTATATCACTACAGCTTAAAACTTTTAATTACTGTGATACAATGTTATAAAATAGTGGGAGTAATGCAATTTTTTAAGCAACAATGGCTTTATTTTTACTTGTCCATGGACATGAGTTTTGATTGAGAGAGTGATTGATGTGTCTGCATAAATGTCTATGTGCATAAATGTTTTTATTTGATTTATCTGCTATTCCAATAATATGCCATTCACTATAAATCAAGTCTTAACTTTATTAATTTGTTCTTTAGAAAAATGTACTTAATTAATTACTCTATTTTCATGTTCATTTTTTTATAAATCAAGTCATAGACGGGTTCAGAAGTGTTGCTTCACAAATTATATATATTTAATCAATAAACTTTCTAATTATTTAAATTATTTTGATGGATTACTTAATTATAAATTTAACGTTTTAATTCGAGTGTTCTATAGATAAAAAGAAAATTGACACGTTTTAAAAGCTAAACCTCCTTGAGTTAAATTTGGAAATTAATATAAATTTAACCAACATAAAAATTTTGAACTTAATTTATGTTACTCTAACTAAACTTTGACAAAATAAGAAAGTAAATTAATTAATATTTGGAAATCTAAATTCATATATATAAAATTTTAAAAATCAATTCTAATACTCCAAATTAAATTGACGGGTAAAAAAGCAATATATTAATTCGTTGTATTTTCCTAATTATTGATTTTTAACTTTTTTACCTCCATGTGGTGATCTCAAACCTTAATGTGAAAGAGCTAATAAAAGTGTTGAGAGGGATCCACTTTGCTTTCAGATTTCTAGCTTGAGTGGAGAATGCCAATTTACTTGGTATGTATTAGTTTTTTTTTGTTTTCACTTCTGAATTGGTATAAAACTAATAGAATGATGTTCCTACCCTTGGAATAACTGCCAGCATTCAGTCATAAAAAGCAACTTTAGGACTATTTAGATCGCACTTACATCCAATTTAGTTTGGTTTTTGGATGAAATGCAGGGGAATTTAGGGTAGAGTAAATTATATTGAATTTACTTTCTCTTGTTTGGACAATAAATGAAAGAGAAAAAATGTTATTAATTAATGTAAGTTACTACTTACTATAATATATATAGAGTTTTGGGGCTTTGAAATTTTATTTATCTTTCTAACTAAATACATAGCAATATGTTCAAAATAGTTGGTTTAATTTGTTTGTGCTTCCTACAAAGTGCTAGGTTTTTATAATTCACCTACCATTCTAATTGTAGTAATTTAAAAATTGTAATATTTTTTTGTGACGAAATGATGACGAATAGTACCATCGTAAAATTTTTTAACCTTGCTAAAAATAGCAACGGAATTTTATTTTCGTTGCTAAAATTAGCAATGAAATTCCATATTCCATTGCTAAAATTAGCAACGGAATAACCTTTCCATTGCTAAAATTGACCAATACACCAAAACTTATCTTGGTTGAATTTAGCAATGAAATTCTATTTCCATTGCTAAATCCGTTGCTACTTTTAGCAACGGAATTATATTTCTGTTGCTAAAAAATATCAACTAACGGATTAGCAACCAAAATTTTCAGTGCTAATTTCCATTGCTATTTATGATTAGCAACGGAAAATGTCAATTTTTCGTTGCTAAATTGTAATTTTCTTATAGTGCATCAATTCTACATGTATCCAAGTTGTATTTATTGTTTAGATGGCATAAAACAAACTCACCAAATATAGTTCATATTCTTTGTAAATGTCCAAATATCAAAAAATAGCATCATAGAAATCCATAGAATTATAAAATATAATAACTCTAAACTTCAAGAAATTAAAAAATTAGGTAAGTGCAACATGGAATTCAAGGCATTGCATATGCATCCAAGTGCCCCTGGGATACAACATAAGACAAATGAAATTGTCGATTGAGTGATGAGGGAATATTTTAAAGAGGTAGGCAATTAAAATAGGAGTTGTAGAACATGATTTTCAAAAACAACTAAAAATAAGCAAGAAATAACTAACTTAGTGATGTGGTTCAAATAAATCATAAAAGAAAATGAGAGTTCCCCAAACAAGAAAATTAGTTTCAAAAGCTACCAATATTTAAGCTTGACAACTAGCCATATGAAAGTTCACACTCACTTGTGTTGGGGAATAGAGCCATGCGAAAGCTCACACTCATTTGTGTGTGGAAATAGGGAAAAAAAGGCAACGAATGAATGTAATTTCCCCCTCTATAAGACCAATGAATATGGTACTTAATTCAGCAAGTACAAAGCTATAGCTAACACAACACATCATCTAGCCTATGTATTACTACAAATACACCAGATCCGATACAAAGATACAACCACCCAATCAAGAATAGAATTTATTCGTTTATGAAAGAGATAAACAAAAAGTAACCAATCCCTTAAAGTGCTCTGAGATGGGATAATGAGAAAAAACCAGGGATAAAAAGCAGCAAACAAAGTAAACATAAACTCTAAAGTGCAGAACCATCCAAAGTGCAAAATTAATATAGAGCAGCAAAGTAGGGGTAGAAGATAAGAACAACAGGAAGAAATATAAAGAACAGGCATTTAATTTTTATTCCATGGTCATAGCTAACCAAAACCATAACTTTAAGAAGAAAATGCCTCCCTTCAATATGTTCAGACATAGAAGGGTAGAATTAAGGAAAAGAATAAGATTAAAAAGAACTTATGCCACTCAAGAATGTCACTTGGTAAAGGATGGGCAACAACATGGGAAATTGGCTCCTACAAGTTCATTACCAAAGAGACAGAAAAAGAAACTCATTGAAATTTCAGAAAAGCAACATGAATAGTTTAACTTTAAACTTTTTACGAGGACACCCAGTATAACACGATGAATTATGAGAAACATCTCTCCTTTAATTCATGAATAAAAAAATGTAACATACACCTAAAGTGGAAGATATATGGCATAACTAATAAAAGCCAATTCATACAAGGGAAAACTCCTTATAACATAGTAGCATACAAAAATATACATTTCAATTGAAGGAAACTGACATATGAATCATCTAGTCAGAACAGCATGTTTAAAACCTAAAATCACATATCATCTCATATAACAGTTTATGATAACATACTCTTTAGATCTTGTTAAACTAAGCACCAGAAGATAGATATGAATGCCACATTAGATTATAGCATATGCAATGCAACCTGGGAACAACAGCAAAACATACCTTACATAGTGCCCTATATTTTTTCTGAAACTGTTTGACACATGTTTTTTTGACCATGTAACAAACTTAACTTTAAGTTAACTCTTAACACAAACAACAATGCCCTAGTTATTCCTCAAAATAATTTCATCAAAATAAACCCAATAAAAAGAAGATGAAAAAAAGATACAGGGAGATCAATGGATACAGTCATTAAAAGTCACTTGCAAATCAAAGCTAAAAAAATGAATTCGCACCTAGGAGATGAAGTCAAAACAACATGGAATCAGCAAATCAAAAGAAACCCAGATACAGAAGAGATCGATCTCAAATGCCCAAATTAAAAAGCTTAAAGGAATGGAAAAGAGAAAATGGAAAATTTCAAAATTTATACGAAATGAGCTAGGGAAAATAGGGAATAACCAATATATATACACGTCAATTTCAATAAAATGAAGACTAAAAGGGGAAAGCTACCAAGAAGAATCGAGGAAGATAGGATAATATGAACAGTTAACGAAAGAGATGGATTATTTTACATATTAATTAACTAAAGAATTAATTAAAAATAATAGAATTAATTAAAGGATGGAGAACCTATGGATTCATAGATCTAAAATTATAATTCAATATTTAACATATAAAATATGTTGGAAATTTAATCAATATCTAACTCGTATAACAAATTAAGAGAGAGAGAGAGAGAAATTTACCAGTGGTTTTATAGCACAGGAGAAATTGAAGCTACCGAGATCGAGGCAAACTGGAGGCAGAGGTATGGGAAAGGGGAGGTGCCAGCATCGAAAAGGAAAGGGAAAGAGAGAAGGAAAGGGTGTACCCCATTTCCCTTAGTCTTGGTAGAGATGATTATTGGCCTAGATGCCATTTGTGTTGACCTTGTTGTTCGTCTTACCGGTAACCCTTTATTGCTCCAGGTATGTCATTGTTTTAAAGATAGTGCACTTGTGGATTTTCACACTAGCTTTTTCATTGGAAAATGTGTCCTTTTAGATTTTTGCATTTTTTCTTGCCTTAATTTTTTCCTGAGATGAACCTAACTCACCCCGATAGCTTTTCTTTCCTTTTTCTTTTTATTTTTCCTTTTCTTAGGTGTAGCTACCCAAGAAACTGAAACTATTATCAGAACCTCCCCCTCGAATAGAGCCATGAGCATGTATCCACTAAGGCATTATATCTTTAAGCATAGATAGTATGAGTTTCATTCAACTTATAAAAAAGTATATGGTTGGCTCATCTAGCAAATGGTGATATCAGTTTCAGGTGCCCCTTGGTTACCCATATCTTCTGTGGTTTGGGATGGACCTTCTATATCCATCCCTCTATGTGGATTACATCGGGCCACCGTTTACATTACTGCTCGATGTGCTTGCCAGTATAGGGACCTTTAAGATATTGTCAAGTGCTCGTTGGCTTTCCGTGGTGGTCCATTCTCTACCCCTTTTTTGATAGGCTATTATCGAAGGATCTGGGCTCGACTTCTTATGAACACTGTCATACCTAAGATCAATGTCAGTGACTTCACCACCTCCATCATATACAAGCAGTGGGTAATGAATACAATGGTCAACAATAGGACATATTGACTTAGGCACCTAAAGGGAGAAACAGTGTGATGCAGATAGATTAGATTAGATACTATCATGGATTATGTTTTTGTTTTCATTAGAACTCTTAAAGTTTGACCATATGAAAAAGAAAAGGACTACTTTTGAATATATTAATAATGTTTTAGATACAAATGTGACTTTTCTTTCTGATTTCAGTACACATGATCATTATTTAGCATAATCTCAATAACATATATTACTTAATCTCAAAGTAAAGTCTTAAAAGCATCAGGACTTCTATCATCAATCAGCCCTCACGAGTTTTCTTGTTTGATTATTTTCTCTCAGCTTTTAATCTTTGCTCAGGATGCCTTTTTTAGGTTTTCACCCTGATAGGGCGTTTAATTTTAGCAAGGCCATCATTTTTTTAATTTTCGATCTACATGGCTTTTATTCTCTTCTTTTTCTCTTTTGAGTCTTAACCATGGAAACTTTTCAATCTATCAATGTTTACCAGCACTTTAAATTGATTGCCATTACTATCAATTAGAATAGTAGCTCCTTTGGATAAAACTTTTTTAACACAAGTGGTCCTTCCCAAGTAGGTCTAAACTTGCCTCAGATGTCAAGAATCCCAGGTCACATCTGCTTAAACACCAAATCTCCCTCTTTTAAAGGATGCTTCCTAACTTTTTCCCAAATGAGCAAGCTAATCTTTTTTGATAAATCTGGTTGTGGTAGGAAGCTCGTATCCTATGCCTATCTAGAAGATTAAGTTATAGCAACCTTTGTCTAGCCCATTCTATATCTGGTAACTTAGTTTCTAACACCACTTTTAAAGATTGATGTTCAATTTCTACTGGCAGCATAACTTCTATCCTATACACTAGAGAAAATAAGGTATCTCCTGTTGAAGTTTTGGCTATAGTTTTGCAACCTCATAATGCACAAGGTAGCTTTTTGGCCTAATCTTTGTAGGTTCGAACCATCTTAGCTAAAATCTTATTAACATTTTTATTAACCGCTTCAACTATCCCATTGGCTTGAGGCTAATAAGGATAAAACATATGATGTTGAACCCCATATTTTTTTAGCATCCGCTTAGTTTCCATAGAGAACTACAATTAGTTATCCGAAACTATGTGGTGAGGTAAAACATACATACATATTAGTTTTTTTTTAAATAAACTTAGCCATAGCCCTAACATCTACCTTCTAAGAGGATTCTGCTTCTATCCACTTTATGAAGTAATCAATGGTAACTATAATGAACCTATGCCCATTTGAGGCTATAAAATGGATCATACCTATAATGTCTATGCCCCATATGGTGAAGGGCCAAGGTGATGTAAGGTTACATAACTGAGAAATTGGCAAGTGTCTTAAGTTTGCATACTGTTGGCACAACTGACACTCTTTGACGTACCTAAAACAATCAATATCCATTGTAAACCAAAAGAACCTTTAGCGCATAATATTTTTTGTTAAAGCTAACCTATTCAATGAGCTCTACATACTTTCGTATGCACCTCTTCTATAACCTTTTCAGCCTCTCTTTCATTCAAGCACCTTAGTTTAATACCATCAAGCTGTATTTTATAAAGCACTTCACCTATTATAATAAACTAGGTTAACAGCTTCCGGATCATTCTTTGGTCTATTTCGATGGCCTCTTCTGAAAATATAGACCTTTTTAAGTAATTATGAATCTTATAGTACCAGGGTTTCCCATCATCCGCCTCAATGTCCTTTACTTGTTTAGCCTCAAAGTATGGCTTGTCAGAACTCAAAACTAGTACCGATTTCATACCTACTCCCTTCAGGTTTTCCCATATTGATACCAAAATGGCTAGTGCATCTGCTAATTTATTCTTTTCTCTAGGCATGTACCTAAAAGTGTAAACCTTAAACTGACTACCTAAATCTTTCAAACAATTGATATAGGGCAACAATAGCACTTCTTTTACTAACCATTCACCCCATACTTGATAAACCACAAAGGATGAATCCCCAAATACTTTTGTGAACTTTGCCCCCATAGCCAATAAGGCTTCTAACCTAAAGATGCAAGCTTCATACTCTATCTCATTATTTGTAGCTTTATAGCTTCTCTCTCTTTGGGGAAACTAAAACTACTCCTACTTTAGCTCCTTTATTCTTCACAACTCCATCAAAGTACATATACCATCTTTGAACTGTTATAGATGCAATATCATCATTGAGAATCTCGTAGGTTATCTCTTCTCCTTCTAATGGCTAATCAGTTAGGAATTATGCTACAACTATTCCTTTAATGGTTTTTCATGTGATGTAAATGTTAAACCCCTATAGAAGGATTAACCCCCTGCCTATCTTCCCTAGGACTGAGGGTGCTACCTGTAAATAACTAAAAGGATTCTGTTTAGCTACTGCTTGTACTCCGTAGGAATTGAAATAATGCCTTAACTTTTTCAAAGCCTAGATAACTACTAAATAAATATTCTTAACTTCTATGTACTTAGCCTCACATGGAAGAAACTTTTTCTTTAGATAGTAAACTACATACTCAATTCAAAAGTCATCTTCTTGAGCCATCATAGCCCCTATGAACTATCTTAATTGGCCAAATACAAGATAAAAGGCTTACCTACCTATAGTAGTCTCAGCACCAATGGATGCAAAAGGTATTCCCTTATGGTGTCGAATGCCCTTTAACAATCTTCATTCCAAACCACTGGTTGATCCTTTATAAGCAGCTTGAAAATTTGTTGAAAATTTAAAGTCAACGTAGCTATGAACGTATAGGATCCTACCTAGAAATCCTCTTACCTCTTTCTCCTTCTAAGGTACAAGCATCTTCTTGATAGCTTTCACCTTGTTAGGATCTATCTCTACCCCTTTCTAGCTCACTATGTATCCTAAAAGCTTACATAAAGTAACTCCAAAATATGCATTCCATAGGGTTGAGGCAAAGATTATACTTATCAATCCTTTGTCAGAACTTTTCTAATGCCTCGAAATGGCCTTCTCAGGTAACCAACTTGATCATCATATCATTCACATACACATCTACCTCTTTGTGGATCAAGTCATCTAATATCCTAGTTGCCATCATCTGATAGGTGGCATCTACATTTTTAAGTCCAAAAGGCATAACTTGACAGGCATAGGTACCCGTTTTAATGATAAAGGTCATATTGTCATATCCACAATCTTGTTCAAAATCTTGTTATACCCAGCATACCCATCCATAAAGCTATACATGGCACATGAAGCTGCACAATCTCCAAGATATATATGTGAGGCAAGGGAAAGTTATCCTTAGAACAAGCTTTGTTTAAATCTCCATAGTCCATGCAGACCCTAACACTTCCATCTTTTTTTGCTACAGGGACTACATTTACCAACCATGTTAGGTATTGAACCTCTACTAGAAATTTGGCCATTTTTTATTTCCTAACTTCATCTTTGACCTTTTCATCCCATTTCGACCTAAATCTCCTAAGCATCTACTTAACTAGCTTATACTTTGGATAGGTTGGGATGGCATGTTCAGCTCTCTTTTGATCAATTCTTAAAATGTCCTCATAGGTCCAGGTAAAGACTTATATTTTTTCAATATTTTCTCAATTTTTTCTTTCTTTAGGAGTTATATCCGATGCTAATAAGATTTCTTTGTGATTTTTTGTTGTTTTGAGATTAAATGAATATCTATTTGCTGAGTTAATGTTAAATATGAATGTTTCATAATTATGATTATGCATATTGAAATCAGAAGAAACACCACACAAGTAAGCAAAATTATTCATCTTATTAATATAATCAAAAGAGAAACCATTGTTCTCATCGAAAAGTTCTGGAACATAAACAATGTCAATGAAAGTATCATCATCTTCAGTCTTAGTAACAGTAGATGCCTCTCTAGCTTCTAGGTTTGATTTGGGTAGATCTTTATCTTTGACCTTCTCTTTGCCCTTCCTCTAAATAATAAGCAATTTTTTGATCATGATCTCTTCGAGCTCTTTCTTATCTTAAATTGAGTGATGCAAAAGGATCTCTTCATTTAAAAAATCCTTGACTGAATTGATAATTCTTTACTCCAAATTGAAGACATCATTAAATAGCTTAAAATTGGGCATGATCTAATCTCCTACCAATTAAGGATCATTCTTCCCAAAATAAAGGCATACCCCTGAAGCTAGGATAAAGCTCGTAAAAATGTGAAGGATCTCCTTTAATACTTCTTTCCCTTTACCCTTCAGATCGGGACCAGTGTAGCCTAACCCCTTTCCTATCCTTCTATCCTTTGGTGGTGATAACACTTTGAGGCCCTTGCGAATTCTTTTCCAAACCATCTTCAGGCAAGAAGTCCATCTTCTTCAGCATGTTGATTACTTATGGACTATCAGAAAACCATATTTAATCTCTTCATCACTGATTATAGACATATGAAACCCTCTAAAAGGCTACTTAACTATTTCCAGCATAAATACCTGATTCTCTCTTGTAGCTTTGATGGTGACCACCTGATCATCATGAGATATCTTTATCATTTGGTGTAGCGCAAAGGGCACTCCCCTTAACTTGTGGAACTATGGTATCCCAAGTAATACAAAAAAGTTAGCAGGAATAGGTAACATCGCAAACTTAGCTTTGGTCTCAATTGGCCCTATTTTTACTACAGTTTTGAAGGTCCTAATAGCTTTCCTTTTTGAATTATCATAAATAGAAATGGTCAAATCCGATTTGTCCAACATGCTCTCGTTGAGCCCAAAAGCGAGAATTTCAACCATAGGATACATATTGATCGATGATCTATCGTATACCATCACACATGTTGTATGCTTACCATTCACCTGAGTCTTAATGTAGAAAGGACAATTATGATTTCTACCTTGAGTAGGTAGATCAGCACCAGAATACACAACATTTTCCTTGTTCCTCCTTTGACTAGATATAACAGTTTTGATGGTGAAATAGTAGTAGCAACAGTAAATCACTTAAGGCTTCCATTAATTTTTGCCTATGCGATGGAGATTGTCTCAATAAATCCCAAATGGAATCTGGGCTTATATCTTCTTCAACTACTTTATGATCTGATTCTCCTCAGTCTTCTTCTTTATAGGCACTGCGGTAGGGGCTGGTTGCTTTTTAATCTCAAGCACCACCCTTTCACTTCTAGTGACCATCTTCAATTTTTTCTCCCTTAATTTTTCCTCACTTTCATTGGCTAAACTTTAAATATCAATAGGCACTATAGATCCTTCATCTTCACTCTTAGTGGGGGAATCCTAATAATCAATCATAAAAATTGGCCGATTTTCTCAACTTAGCTTTGTTACTTTAGGGGTGGAATGAGTAACGACTATGTACTCATTCCAATATAAGTCTTTCATCATATACCACTCAGGTAGGTTAAATCCAATAATGAACACTGGAACCAACACGGTATTGTACCTTCCTTTCCTCTTCTTTTCTCTCTTTTCAGGATTTTAAATCTATTTGCTATCTATCGAATCCTGAATCTTATTTCTCAAGGTGTATCAATAATAAGAGAGATAACCTATATGCTAATGGTAAGAATAGTACTGTTCTTCTCTATAGTGGGGCATCCCTTGGCTCTTAGCAGGTCTCAAAGGCAATGGTTGTAGCTTCCCTTCCTTGTATAACCGATCCAAAACCCAAGACAAGGACTTATCGAGGTTAGAGTAGTGCCTCTGGTTAACTCTATAACAGATGCTTTCACTACATTCCTAATTCTATTAATCCTACTACTACTTTTGACTATTTTGTTATTGCTGTTATTGCTAAAATTTCTGATCGCACCATTATTGTTGGTTGTTTTGACCAAATACTCTCCCTTAATTTTTATGGCTATATCTTTTAAAGACTCCTAATCTTTCAATCCCTTCATTTTTAGGCTATTCCTAGGTAAGGACTTGCATTTCAATTAAAGAGCCTAATTTGACCAACTGTATCAAGCTTTCTGTTCATCTCTATTACCCAATTCATCTATCTTGCCAAATACTCATGAAATGACTCATATTGCTTTTGTTTAAGCAATTTAAGGTCCTTCAAAGTGACCCCTATCCTTGTAATGCAATTGTACTACTCGAGGAACTCTTTACTTAGCAAGTCCCAATCCTCTTTAGTGTTTTTATCCAACCTATGATACCAGTCTATAGCCGAACTTGTTAAGCTTAAACAAAAATATTACACCTTTTATTTTCTAGTTAGGATGGTTTCCTTCATGATCAGGATATACTGCTTAACATGCACATAAGGATTAGAAGTACCATCGAATCTAGGCAAATCAGGTATCTTGAAGCTCTGAGGGATTGGTTAATCCCTATCTAAGTCTTTTTCTTCAGAGTTTATTCCTCTTCCAGCAAATAACAACCTATAAATTACTTCAACCTTCTCCTCCATTTTTTAGAAAGCTACATGCTCAGCATAAGGACCCTTATTTCTCACATTCATCATAGGAGGTTCATACTCTTCATCCTCTTATTTGATATAATTATTCTTTGGCTCATGCCTCCTTTCTCTCCTTGGTGAATCATGAGGTGTTGTAGCATCTATCATGGTAGCATCCTTAATGTGCGTTGGCTCGACTATCTACGAGCAGGCACTGCAAGTTGAGTTCTAGTATTTGGTGTTGAAGAAGCCACTAGTCCACCAATCATGCCATCATCCTCTATTTAAAATGTTGGAACCTCCTATCTAGCATTTGATCTAGTTCATCTCTTGTCACTGAAGGTCCCAAAACAAAAGAGGCTAACCTTTCCTTTAAGGACGTAAGCCTTGCTGCCTCATCCATAACTTTCCCAACCTCATTCATTTGCTCATCATCCATTTTTTTATTCTTTTTCTTAACTGATGTTCGAAAATTGGCTTAAACTCAACTCTAAACTGACCTCTGATACCAACCTTGAACTTGATTCTGACCTTAACCCTAGTAGCTCAGACATAGATCTCCAAACAAAGTGACCATCTAACCCTCTGGACCACCCGAATGAAGCTATAATTACTGAAAGAATTAAATGTTAAGAATGATGCATGATGAGTGATGTATGAGCATGGTATGTACATGATGCATGAATGCAATGAACATTTTTGTTAAATGTCAATCACAACCACATACAAGCATAGAAAAAAGCCTTTAAACCTTATTACTCCCACACTAGAGGTTGTTAGTCTCTTTCCAAGATGGGCTTAGCCCATGCATCAATAGGGTACCCAATGGATGCATATGGTGTACGATAGAAAATCGACAGCATAACCTTTCTTAATTGAAAGCGCAGGCATATAGGATTTTGGCCATTATTTATTTTAACTAATTGATATAGATCGGGTTGGGTCCGCCGAGGTAAGGCAGCCTTTGACTATTACCCTTCTAATTTATTTAAGTTTGGTTAATACATAAGGGCCCACATAGGAAGCAAAAGTTATTATGGTTATAGAACCTAGGAAAAGTAGCTATTGTCATTACATAGGCTTCAGTTAGGATGATAAAACTTTAAGTCTATCCAAGCATGGTCCCTGCCAATAAGTCTAGCTCATCACAAGCATAACGACTGATGGATTACAATTTCATATACCATTTGGTACTAGACTTGGACTGGTGGATCTCCTTCACACCTTTTTACATTGAGTGAATTTAGGGCATACTTTAGGATAGCATTGGGTCTATAAAGGGATGCCTAACTTCTCACATGATGCATTGCGATAAATTTAAGTGAACACTCAATCAATTTAGACAAAACGGTAAATAAAAGTGATAAAATAAACCTGCTTAATTATTACCTAAATAAATTATCCCAAAGAAAAGAGTATACAAAATGAAATAACATACATAAAATGGGGAGTTAATTAATTTTTAGGAACATTGGTTCCCTCATACATGATGTTACAAAAAAGGATGGAGAGCTTTTGCTTAATTTTGACAAGAACACAAGATAAGTGATCCCAATTTTAGAGAAAATAAGGCATCTTGTGGTGTGATTTAAGGATTAAAACTAAACATTGATCCATTTTTATTAGAAAAACCCAATTAATTAGATACAAGACCCTTAAGTGACTTAATTAAATTAACGTGCTAAAATTCCTTTTTTACCAAATTATTACATTTCCAAAGAGAACATACATCCAAAAATAAACAAAATATCAAAGTTAAATAAATAAAGTAATATAAATAAAACAATCTAAATGAAATTTAAAAGAGAGAAAAATAGCAAAAGAACCAAATGGTGGGAATGGCTTAACTTCTGATGCAGAATCATCTCTTAAGAATTCAAAAAATGCATAAAACAATTTGCTTACATAAAACACAAAAATCAAATTAATTAGTGTACAAAAAAATACTAAAACAACTTCAAATAATAAATAGAATAAACATGCCAAAAATAAAGACATGAATATAAACCAGAAACTACAGTCACCAAGATGCAGAAACGAATCTAAAAAAATAAATAAGGGAAACTACTTAATTCAAAATGAAAAGCATTAAAATATAATAAAAATTCAAAGGAATCAAGCCACGAATGCCCCTGGAGATCAATGGATACCCCAGCCAAGAGGAGGGACAAGAAGAGGAGAAAGTATCACGATGTCCCCTTTGTCAGTTTGACAGATGGCCATCTGTGATGCTTTTTTTCCTATTTATCACTTGAAAGATAGACAGGGAAGCAGATTTTAAGATAAAGATATGGAAAACTCAACTGAACCTTAAATATGTAATCTTAAAACTATGGAGCATACCAAATCTAACTATAACATCTAAAACATACTTTTAATCAATCCAGAACTATATATAACATGTAAAATAGAATTTTAACTCAATAAATTAAATACATATTTATGGAAGAAAATAAATCCTTACATATTATTCTAATGCATTGGACAATCTTAGGCCATTATGGCTAAATATAGCATCTCAAGAATCATACAAATTAAATTAACAAATGTAAAATCATACATTATGCATCATTAAATAACAATGTACCTATAACTATGATATGGGCTAGGAAGAGAATGTTTAAGACCTAGAATATTACCCTCTAGATGTTCTCAATTCTGTGAAACTAGAAGCACTGGTCCTCTCTCCAATCCTTGATTTTCGTGTTCAAAAAATAAAGAGATTTTTGTATTTTTTTATATGAATGATCTGTATTGAACTTTGGTTTCAAAAGAAGATAAATAGTTTCTCTCTCTCAAAAACACCATTCTTTTCTTAAAATTCTAAGAGTTTCCCCCTTTCTAAACCCTAATTTTTCCTATTTATATCTGGGGAAGAGTTGGAGACCAACTCTGACTCTGATTCTCCAGATATGAAAGGATTAAAACCACTAAATCTAGAATGAATCCAATCTAATCTTATCTTATGTTTTCAAAATTAAAAACATGGGAAATCTAAAAATAACCCCGCAAATAGGCATCAATCATTGACAGATGATCGTCCCTCATGCAATTCCCCAGAATTTATAAAAATGCCCTTGATCTGAAACACTTAGAAAATTGAGGTCGAAGCTTCGAGATTTGTGCTCTTTATCAGAAATATATTGTTTCCTCTTCATCTGGTAACCCTAATCTAGGCTAATCGAGTCACGGTATCTATAATATATGTAGGCATTTCAAACATCCTTCAAATTGATATATAAATGCAAATCAAAATTTGCCATAAATTAGATAGCCATGGTAAACATTAAGCTGATCTCAGGGGACAACGAGCATAAATTTAACATACCTCTACTAGTGTTTTCTCCTTGTCAAAGTGTTCATAGTCAATTATATAATCAATAGTTTTTTTATTCAAATTCCTTTACTCGTAGTAATTTGTCAAGAATCTTGGATATTGGCATATCCCGCTTGGTCCTAAAATAAATAATATAGGCATCTTGAAAATCAAAACATATAAAAGATTAAAAGAGAGAGTAGTAATGGAAATAATATAGCAATATTACTTCAAAATAAGAGAATGAAGGGTCTTATTTCATTATTCTTACATGAAATTTCACATAAAAGCCTCAACAAGGATTGAAATGGTTTAAACATAATGTCCTAATATATTGTTGTTGGCCAAAATAAGTCATTTCATTATTAGTGCCAGTAAAGCATATCATAGGGGATCATAGACTTTTGAGTTTCTACAGATTGAAACTCTAGTGATGGACCCATTTATTTTGGTAGTTCACTACTTTTTTTATGATTTCATGGATTGTCTACATATACATAGCCAATTGACCAATAATTCTAAGTTTTTAATAAGTTAATCAACTAAGGCACCGTGATCTTATTTGTTCTAATTTATACCCAAGTTAAATTTATTTTAGATTGTTAACTCATATAATTTATAAGTGAAATCTTAATTATAATAATCATTGGGTAGAATAAAAAAACTTATAAGTCATCTAAGCATCAAATGTCAATAGGGATAACATGTCTAATCTAAAATTTAGTAGCAAGCTACTAAGGAGAGTCTCAACCTGAAAGTGGCACAACATACCTCCACGTATCTCCCACTTGAGGTGAAATCCAGAGTATATAGACCAAGATATGCACATTTTAGTTAAGAATAAGTAACTTTTAAGGTACAAGCATTGCACAAGACTCAAACAAGATAAACTATCTTATTTTTAATCAAATATTTTTAGGAATACAGTTTATGCATACAAAACATAAAATATAACATAGAACACAATTCTAGTTCATAGTTACATCTTTATAGTTCATGGTCACATTATGTAGAAAATATTTGACATAAATGAGAAGAGAAGTTAACTACAAGCAAGGCAAAGAAGATCATCAATTTCAGAAGAATGAAGGTTCCAATTAACTATCTTGACTTGCCAACACAATTGGTAGTATAATTTTTTAATTAATGAAAAATTAGTGTAATTAAAAGCAAATCAAATAGCAGGCTACCTCATAAGATTATATCAAGTTGATTCTTTAAGCTTAATATATAAAATTCAAGAGCTTAATATATCTACTATTTACAAAGAAAGCTAGCCTTATGGAGAGAAAATCTAGTAGTTAAGGTACCGTAACATGTTAGAATCTTAGACCAACTATTAATATGAATTATCCTCCTTCAAAAATAGACTTCAATACTTCCTGTAAAGTGATGGCAGCAAATTGAGAATCAGTTCACAAATTTTAACCTTTGTATTGTTTGAATCAATAGAAAAGAGAGAAGTTACAAATTTAGAATGAACTAAAGGTACACCCAGAAAGTGATTCACCTTTTTAGCCTTGGCAATAGCTTTTGCAGATATTCCATAGAATTCTTCTCAAACAGAAAGTTATCTCTTTAGTTTTTTATCTTTCAAGACCTGTAAATCAAGGAAAAGTCACAATTCAGAAAAAAATAAAAAATCTAAAAAATTTGTCCAATAAGAAATCTCAGTCAATAGTTTTTTACCTTTAAATTAGCACCTTCTCCTTTAAGATACTTATTTACTTTTGTATCCAACTCATGGGATAACCCCTGCAAATAAGAAGCCTCTTAATTAATTTTTTTTTATTGTAAACTAATGTTTTGGCACTCTTTTATGGATTAGGAAAATGACAACTAACAGTGGTACCCATTCAATGGGAGGTAAAATATTTCCAGGATCATCATTATCATACTTAGCACCCATATTGATACAAACTTACAGGCTGCAAGGTAAATAATAAAAAATAAACCATTTCAATAATTTCAACAAAAATAAACCCATTTATTTTATTTATTAAAAAGCCTCTACTCTCCCTTCCCATAATCATCTTCATCAATTTAGAGAGGTCGATAAAATCCTCAGTTAGATTAAGGAAAGTAGGCAATTGGAGACTTGTAACAACCACATTAGTCTATCCGAATTCCTGTTACTTATTTTAATATTTTTTAATAAGTAATACATATAATGATAATAATAAGTTCACCTATTATATAATTTACTATAGTTTGACTCATTATTTATAGAACATATTCATTACATTACTTTTATAAGAATTACATAACCAGAAATGTAAAAGCAGTACAATTCATACCTCATTTTTCTCTTCCTATCTGGTGTTGGCTTTAAACCTCGAGTGAGACCTATATTAAACCTACATGGATAAATACCCATGCTAAGCTATAAAGCTTAATGGGGAATAATAAATATATGAATAACCACTCATAGTGGTCATTTCCAAGCACACGATAAGCAACACTAATAACAAGATATTACAATCATATTAATCCACATGCAAGGATTATAATATCAATGCCATATATCATATGTAATCTTATAACCCTACTGTATAATGATAAATCATAATGAACTAATCAAATCTTTTTCATCATTACATATTTTGTTCGTTTATTCTACGAAATGCCTACTAAAGTCCTGTAGGTATGGATAACAGGTGTTATGGATACCCGTAGGTATCAAATATATAAATACCCAAAGGTATTATTCCTGTGGGCACCCAAAAGTATCAAACTTATGGAGCCAAATGTGGTCAAGCCTGTTAGTGTAAGCCCTAGCCCCAATGCATTGTAATAAAATACTTTAATTAATAAAATGAGGCATTTATTTTATCCATTGTATTCCTGTGCATATCAATTGATAGAACTATCCAAGAATGTTGTTTCGGTTTAAGTTATCATGTGTGAGGCACATGGTTGTAAGATCTTGAAACAAATGAGACATCATTCTAAATATCCCTAGTCAGTCATTGTTATGGGAATAACAGTGAATTAAGACTAGTATGCTCTCTCTGATATTATGAGTTTTGTCTTACGGATCATTAGGACAAGAGTGTCAATCAGAGATCATAGATACATGTTAAAGAATATGGTATCTGGATTCGATCCGCTCATGAGAACACTACATGGTACAAGTCATAAGTGTTTCTCATATGCAAGTTTTGTATCGGAGTTCTTCGACCTAAAATCTCTATGAAACTCTTTATGAATTAATGTGTGCTTTGACATACACCTAACGTGCTCGTAACAGAGTGACAAGTACGGGTATGCTTGGCTATGCATTGATTCATGTTAGAGAGCATGAGAGAAGCGAAGGTATTACCCCTCTCGATAAGAGAGAAAAATATCATCGGCCACTTGATCAGTGAACTAAGAAGTGTATGGCCATACCGAGATGAAATAATGAGTAATCATTATTTATCTGAGAGTTCAGTGTCACTGGAAGATCAAGAAAGGAATTAATATATATAAAGATGACTAGTTCCATGCCTTATATTAATTCTGATATTTATGGGTAAGGGACTATGCAAAATTGCATTAGGTCACTAAATGCCATATGCATTTTCATTTAATTTGGAATGCTATAATATCTTGCTAGAGAATATATATAGCCTTTGAATTAATTTATTAATTCATTGCCAACATTAAATGGACCTATAGGATCGCACATAGAGCATTAGGCTTAAATATTTAATTAAAGTATTGGGCATTAATTTGGGCTTTTAATTAAAGTCAAATTAATGTGTGTGATGGGTTTTATATTGCTATTGGACCTTGGCCCATGAGAGAGAAAAAATTCAACCCACAAGGTTTAATTTCAATTAATTAAATGTCTTGTATTAATTTAATTAATTGAGTATTAAAGCCTAAAAGACTTAGGATCAAATTAAATCTCTTAATTATGAATATTGGTGGCCAAAATTCCTAGAGAAAAATCAAGGAATTTCGGCACATGCTTTTTATTTATTAAGTGATTTATTTGGTTAATATGTCTTATGTTTTAATCTTGGATTAATTCAAAAGAATTTAAATCAATATATATCTCTTATTTTAAAGAAGTGATAAAGGCTGAAATTAATTATCTTTAAGTATTTGATTTAGATTTATCACTTAAAAAATAAAAGGATATATATTGAATGAGAGAGAAAACACAAAAACCCTAATTTTTCTATGGTTTTTGCGTGAAACTCTCTCTCTCTCTCAATAATTTCTTTTAGCCAATTTTCAAAGGAGAAAGGATAGTTCCTCATTCTCTTGTGATCTTGGGTAGTAATAGCAACCTAAGAGAAGTGCAAAATCAAATTTTGTAGCTTCAAACCATAGCCATTACACAATACATTAAAAGAGAGCTAGCAACCTCTATTTTAAGCTGTCGGTGCAATTGTGTGTGTGAGAATAGAGGGAGTGGCGTAAAAGGCTATTCCTTGGCATTGGTGATCAAGATCTAAGGTGGATAAAGTCATCTTGGTTGCTGGTCATCACCAAACTCAAGTTTTAATAGGCATCCAAAGTTGTAAGTTTTAAAACCTAAAATTGCATGTTTCGATCCTTGTCATGGAATTGTTTGGCATGTGTGATCATTTTTTGTTGTTTTTTTGCTGCGTGATTTCCATGTTCATACCATGTCATATTCCATCAAAACCTGTGATCCCAAACGGGGACAAATATAGACCCAAACGAGGTCAATTATAGCAGCTACGACTGTAATCCTATAGGCATGCCTATCTATCCACAACCAAGTTCTATGTGTAATCAAATGATCATATTCATATGTCATTTGATTTATAATTTTCAATTCATTATATAATATACTAACTCAAATAATACAGTATTATTCTTTAACTATCATGGCATAGCCAAAAGTACATGTGTATAATCATTACAATACAATCACATTCAAGTAAACCTTTTCACGTATTAATTACTATAACTTTACCTTTGTATTGGTTATACATTTCACATGGTTAATGTTGTATATTACTATATACATTATGCTTAAGATGGTTTCCAGGCTTAGGAAAAATTAGGTATGCTTAAGTCCCCATTGAATCTTAATTTCATATTTATTTTGAGCCGTGGGAGGTCACAGTCAGTATCAAAACCTAGTAATCGTGACCTCAGTCATGGAAAAGGGGGTCACGATTACCACCCATAACCTGGTAACCGTGACATAAGTCATGTTCCAATTCTGGACTAAAGGCTAACCTACCTCATGATCATTACTTATAAGCTAGTAACAGTGACCTATGCTTTTGGAGAGGGGTCACAGTTACTACCTAAACTTGGTAATCATGACATAGGTCACATTAAATGCTCATTAGCTAAAATCTAGTAACCATGAGGTCTATTCTGCTCAAAGACAAAATTCGAGTCTCGATTTCCATGCCATTTTTGACCTATTAAACTTCATTTTTAGCCAAAGTGTCCTTCTACAAAGTTATAGCCCTATGTCTCTAGTTTTTTAAAAAAAAATCACTCAAATCCAACCTACAAATTTATAAATATTCCATAAAGACCACTGATTGCTCCCAATGACAGGGCAGCGGTCAAAAGTAAAGTTCAAGCTCAAATTTCACTATTATAAAAATTGATTCAGATTATGAGCTCTTCATATAAAATGAAAATATATAAGTCTAGTTTCTTATGCAACTAGAATTTCTCAATTTGAGTCACTGTAACTCAGATATCATCAAAATAGTTCAAGTTGTTCAAGTGAACTGTTACGATCCTAGCAAGTGCACTAGATCTACAAGTAATAAAATGGGGTATAGTTAGGACCCTCAATATCGAACCCAAGAGAAATGTGTGTGTGATGACTGTGAAGATTAATTGTATGCTAAATAATTCCTAATTGCTTGTGTATATGAGTTGTTTGATTTATATAATGTAACTTTAAAGCTTAAGTATGCAATGTAGAGAAATTTAAATTCAGTGTGTTAGATTCTGAAAAATTAGCAAGTGTAAAAATCTATAGAAATCAAGCGTTGCTCGGGTTCACTTATTCACCCCATACCTAAATGTGAATAAATATTTACCTAAAAGTATACATGAATGAAACCGGGATAACCCTTCTCAACCCAAGTGTTCCATTCTGGAGCCAGCTATTCTAGTTGCTAAACGTCCCATTCTGGAGCCAGCCCAACAACTAGCCTAAACACAGCTCTAAAATCCTAAGTTCGATCTACCGTCCCATTCCGGAGCCAGGCAACCCAAAACCCATCTATTTCACTCCTTACTCTAGTTTTAAAATCACAAATACCACACATCTAGAGTCCCATTCCGGAGCCATCCAAAATAGACGATATTTATGATAGAAAAACTGAGCAAAATCATTCATAGACTCCAATCTATTAGGCTCAATACCCATCAAGACATATGATAAACATCATTCATCCATGGATACAAAATAACTTAATAGATCGAAAAATCAATGATATACAATATAAGTACATGTAAAATAGACCATCCATTCATGTAAAAATCAAATTAAGTTCAAGATTCACATTATGAGTAAGGGATTCAAAGATCCCCAAGCAACAAAAAGGACTACTCACAATCCATAATAAAATGAAAAGAGAAAAAGATAGAATAACCCCTGAAATTCATGGTGAAGAAAACCCAGCTGAATCCAAACTCTTCAATCTCTTTCTCCAAAGCTTACAGGAAAAATGAGCTTCAAATATGTAGATCTATACTTGTAAACTATATATTTATGTTTAATCTAAGTGTTTTTGTGTAAATCTCCCTATTTTCAAGTATATCTATGTATTTATGTGTGTAAAATGAACAAAGAACTCAAAGAAATAAAGAAAGAAACCCTAAAACCTAAAAATTACCCAAAAACTCAATAATCCCGATTTTACAGAAAACTCTGCCTTAAATAGGTCAACATGGGTCACGGTTACTACTAAATCCATGGTAACCATAACCTCTAATGAAAAACCCTCTTTCGATTAAAATAGGTCACGGTTGCTGTGAAATCCTTAGTAACCGTGAGATGGC
Source organism: Excoecaria agallocha (assembly GCA_037975025.1). Lineage (NCBI taxonomy): Eukaryota > Viridiplantae > Streptophyta > Magnoliopsida > Malpighiales > Euphorbiaceae > Excoecaria > Excoecaria agallocha. The sequence continues at coordinate 22,475,994 of CM075811.1, read as the reverse complement.
TCGAAGCTGAAATTCGAAATTTGGTCACGGTTACCATGAAATTTCTGGTAACCGTGAGATAACTCTCCTCTTCATTCTGGACTGAAATTATGCCTCCCTCACGGTTACTATAAAATCCTTAGTAACTGTGAGATGCTTCTCCTTTAGCTTCTATACTGAAAACTCCATAGGTTACGGTTACCACCCTATTATGCATAATTTCCATGCTGACCGTGACTAGCTTCAAAACGGTGCGTTTTGATAGATTACATGGGTCACGGTTACTAGAAAATTCCTGGTAACCGTGAGGTACCTACAAAAATCACAAAATTCCATCAAAGGCTCCCAAATTCACACAAAAATTAGAATCAACTGAGAATTGGATAAATTATTAAATGCGAGCAAGAAAATAAAGCAAAAGATGTTAGAAAACAATTAAAACTAGACTAAAATTAAACCAAAACTAAGTACTGAATTTGAGTTATCAAAATACCCCACACTTAGACTTTGCTTGCCCTCAAGCAAATGAATTATCCACAATCTTGAAAAACTCAAGACTCCGATTTAAAACAAGAAAAATCAGAAGTGTTAGAGCAACACTTAGCAGAAGACACTCATAAGAAGAACTTTATCAAAATGAGTCAAATTGATCTATATCAAACAATTTCTCGTGTGTTTATGCAAGGCTAAAATAGATTTAGTTTCTTCCAAGACCAAAATTACCAGTGAATTCTAGCAATCAAAGAATTACGACAAATTTGCGCAGTCTACTCAGAATAGCTATAAGTCTCTCCTTTAGCACCTGAACCACAAGGGTCATCTCCATTAAACAACTCAGAACAAGACAGAATCACTAGGTCTTACATTAAGGTTGTACTGAGGTTAAGGCAAAGGCTCCAACGAATTGATAAGGTTAACAAAATAGAATTAGCCACACTATCCAGAAATACAAATCACCTAACTTTCTCAAGAATATAACCCCTTCAAAATTCATGCTCTATCATTGTAAGAAGGGAAACTAATCTCAGGACATTAGTTGGGTTCTCAAATTGTAGGAAGCAAGACAAATGACACTTCCTATAAATGCTAGGTACCCCACACTTATTTTCTGTAGCATAATAACTGAATTTTTATTTCTATTTATTTATTTTTTTTTACATGTAGTGAATTTTCATTCACTTACTAAGAAGGGCACCAAAAACATTACTTGTTTATCAACCTTGTCCCAAGATATTTAGAACCTTTAAGCTCAATAATCCCTAAAAAAAATTCAACTTCCTTTTCTTCTCAGCTGATAATCAGAAATTTATCAAACCTAACATGCAAATATCATTTCCCGACCTAGAGTGGCCAATTCCAAAATGGACAGACAAGGGGCATTTTAGGCTGCATGGTTTAGCATAAGTGTAATAAAAATAAATAAATAGTATTGCTTTTAGCATACCAATTAAGCTCAAAAGGGCTAACAATGGTAAAATTTACTAAGGATAGGTCAAAAGTCATTTAAAAAAATTGGTTACCAAAGAAGGCTGCCTGGGGTCATATCCTAATCTCATCTGAGTTGAATATTCATTTTGAAGGGTGATGAGGAAGATTCTAGCTATTCCAGAATTCCTTCACTCAACTACTATCACTCACTGGCTTTGCCTTTTTTTTTAGCCTAATGTGCTCCTTAAATAAGAAATCGAATGATATATGATTAATTGAGATCAATTTAAATAACAATATTTCCTGAATAAACTACTGCTCTCTGGCTACTCAGTATTTTCAACTTATCAGTTCAAAAACGAGTCTAAGCTAATTCGATTCCAGATTAACTGCCAGCTCAAGCTAAGGGTAAGGTGATTAATAACTCAATGGAAAAAAATTTTTATTCTAACTGAAATTAAAGATTTTAGAACAAAACAAAACTTAAAACCAAAGGAAAATGCAAAACATAAAGTAAATTCACTTGAAGCAAAACAAACTCCATTAAATCAACACTAACGAACATTCATAATGCAAAATTTATAAAGAAAGACTAAACAACTGAAAAATTAAAAAGAGTTATGGTTCAAGAGTTTCACAATTTCCGCCATTTGAATCCCAAATTCTTCCTTTGAAAAGATAATCTACACAAAACAAATTCTTCACAAAAAGTTAACTTCCAAAAATTGTTTAAAAAATTTTTTTTGACCCACACGTTTAAAAATTCAATATCAACACAATTAAAATATTCTCTCTCTCACCCCACACTTAAAAACTTGTTGTCCACAGCAAGGTACAAATATAAATCGCAAACTCGAGAAGAGGGGAGAGGGAACTTCCTACTCAGGGGTGCGGGGAAATAGGGGAATCAAGCCGTGTATTCAAAGCAGCCAAGGCTTCAATGATCTGCTGCTGTTAATGCTTGAATTCCTCCTGATTGGCAGCTAAGTGTCCATGCGATCCATCAAGGCAGTATATTGGGCAGAGGACAAAGTGATAGAATTGTGATCCGGGGCAGGTGGAGGATTACACAGGCTGCGTTCTCATCTTGTGTAAATACTCTTCTCTCTCGGTTAGTCGGAACCCATGCTCGATAGTAGCATCATTTACAAGGATCTTCATATTCTTCAGCATTTTGGCATCGATAAAAGCAACTGTAGGGAGGCTCTTATATATCTAATGGATGCCCGAAATGCTGAGCAATCAGTGTCACCCAGCCACCAAAAGAAATCTTCTTTACTTTTGTTGGCTTTTGCTGCATCTCTTCTATTTTGTTTCCACCAATGGTATAAGCCATTGATACGGCAAGTCTTACCATACAGGAGAAAATGAGAGCCTCTGGGAGATTAATTTGCCCTGCACTCTGCACATGAGACATGAAAGACATAGAGAAAAAATGATGTAAGATTCGTAAAACATGATCTCGCAATAAATGGGATTTTTTGGTACCGGCCACATAAGGACCTCCAATCAGCGGGTCTCGTATGTCATCCCAAGCTCTGTTTTTGAATAGTCTTCATAGGCATAAATCCCATCTGGTGGAAAATCCTAAGGCTTCAGTGATATCAGCCAAAGATACTTTATAAAATTTGCCTTCCAAGAAAAGGTCACCATATCTAGCTTGTTATCACGTCCGAAATGAAATTGCACAGTTCAAAGGAAATCTCTAATTAAATTAGGATAAACCAGTTCCCTGCAGTTAAAGAATCTTCCCCAATCGATGGCTGCAATGTGGCTGTCAATCTCCTCTTTGATTCCCAACTTTTCCAGTAGACTCAAATTGAGATAAACTGAAGGTAGGTACTCACAGTTGGAAAATATGTCATAGTTGGTTCGTATCTTTTCAGGAACCCAGCTCGGTACTTTTGGTCCTTTCTTCTTTCGTGGCTTTTGTTGCACAGGGGCTGGCTGTGTTTGCTAACTATCTTCAGCATGCTCTTCAGATGGTAAGGGCTGGCTAGCAAGTGGGAGGATTTCTTGTGCTTGAGAAGAACTTGAAGCACGAGCTCTTTTAGGTGCCACTGCCCAAAAACAACAAGATTGAAAGTTTACACGTTGAGAGAAGAAAATAAACAAAAAGATAGTAGGAGTAGATGAGAATGCATATATAAGTTTATGTCACACACAAATTCTTAGAGGTACGTGGCACTCAACCACGATGACAGAGTCATCCTTTGGAAACCAGTAGCCCGCATTTCGAATCATTTCTGCCTATATACCTCAAGGATAGGAATGGGCACACACATACATCCAAATGCAATTGTTAGCTTAGACACAAGATTATTGATTTGGCATGCTTATTTGATCATAAGATATGCTTGATAAGTGAATGACTAACTAAGTGTGCATTCGTGCAACAGTTCCAAATCATTCCCAGTAATTGGGTTACAGTGTCAAAACAATTCATGGTAAAGCAATGCATTTAATAACATTGAATCAATCTATAGACATGACAAATTCTATGTATCAATGTAAGCAAGAATTCAAAATTTGCACTCATCATACTCAGCAGAATTAAAATTTAGTGCACTTAAAGGAAAGGAACAGGACTCAATTGGAAAAAATTAGACAGGAAAGAAAACGAAAATTACAAAAGCTTCAGGGACCCACACGAAACACAACAAAACAGAATACCCAAACAAATGCCGTCACTTCTCTAAGTTAACCGCCAAGCACAGAAAATAAAAGAAATAACAAAAAGGAAGGAAAATGAGGGAGGATACAAAAACATACCCGTGGGTTGTGTTCCTTACATACAAAATTTACCCATAACAAAACACAGGTAAGACTCAAAAAGGAAAAACAACGAAAACAAACCAAAACAAAGTAAAACGCACTAAAACGGAAATAAAATAAAGGAATAACTACATAAAAATAAGAAAGAAGAATAAATCCCAAAGAGAAATAAATGAAAAACTTAACCAACAACAAACATGACAATCACAAAGCAAAAATCGTTGATTTTTTTTAAGTACATGTAAAATATAAACAAAAATAATAAAAGAAACATGTAGGTAGGAGAAAACATCAAAACGAAAGACAAGAACAACGACAAAAGCTGCTAGAAAAAAATTGAAATAAAGAGAAAATACACAGATTAAAAAGGAGAGGAGACTTACTTGGTTGTGATGATGGAGAAAAGGAAAAGAACTAAAAACAACCATAACAATAAAAAAATTGTTAGAGAAAAACAAAAACTATGACAAAAAGAAACTAGATCTAACAAAAAGAAAGACCAACGAAGAAGAAGAAGAAGAAGAAGAAGAAGAAGAAGAAGAAGAAGAAGAAGAAAAAGAGAAAGAAAAAGAGGAAGAAGAAGAAGAAAAAGAAAAACTAAAAACACAGGAAACCATGATTCAAATATTAGATCTAGGCAACGAGAAAGAAAAAGAACGGAAGCTAAAACAAAATAAACTTACCGGTGAAGATGGCAGCCAGCGGCGGTGCACGGCGAAGAAGGAGAGGTGAGGAACAAGAAGAGAGAAGATAATAGAGAGAGAGAAAAAGAGAGATGAAAAGAAAATGAAAACAAACGAGAATAACTAAAGGGTTTCAAAAAGGTAGGGTTTCATTTTTTTCTTTTTTTTATTTAATATAACACGGTTACTATGGATATCGTAGTAACTGTGAGGTAACTCAACAAACGTTTCTGGACAAAAAACGAACCTAGGTCACGGTTACTATTACTTTTATAGTAACCGTGAGATAAAATGTGAGACCCCATACATGACCCTAATTAAATTTCATGTTTTGAGAGGAGTTTTTATTTGATTAAGATTAATTATTTAATGAGAAATTCGTATAAATTTGGGTTAAGGGATAAATTATGTTTTCATTATTTTAATGGCATGGAAAATAAATTGATTAGTGTGATTTAATTTTAATTGAGGGTTTAATTGGAGTATAATTATTGATTCGGGGTAAATTGGTAATTATGACATTTTATGGGGTCAATTGAGAATTTAAGAATAGTGGAGAGGCTAATGTAAGGAAGAGGTTAAATGATGGGGTTGAATTAGGAATAAATTAAATTATGGGGAATAATTTGTGGCATGCAAAGAAATGGGTGTTAATAATGTGACATGCAAAATCTTGAAGGATTAAAGAGGACATTTACCATAGCATTATAAATAAGTTAATCTAGTGGATGGAAAGAGAAAATGGAGATGGTGGTGAGTGATGGTCGGCTGAGTTGATGAAGAGGGAGAGTTTCCTTATTCCTTAAACTTGCTTAATCAATATCTCTAAGGAAATCTTAAAGAAAACTTCATGCATGATAATTATTCAAGAAGATTTTTATTTAGATTATAAAGGTATGGTTTAAATTTTGGATATCTTTATCTTCTTCTTCTTCTTCTTCTTCTTCTTCTTCTTCTTCTTCTTCTTCTTCTTCTTTTCCTTATGTGGATTTCAGATGGGTTTGGTTGCTGGAAATAATGGTTGGAGATGATTTGTGTTGTAGTTAAAGGAGGGGGAGATAGAAAGGATAAAGGGAAAGGAATTGCTGAAAATTAATTGGTTAAAGTAAAGTTAGGCCAAGGTATGGGATTAGGCCTACCTTAATGCATGTGAATTTGGTTGTTGCATGTGAATTTGGTTGTTGCATGTGAATATGGTTGCTGGAACTTCTTGTGATTAAATTGAATTTGTAGTAATTAAAAGAGAGTTCAATGTATGAAATGTGCATGAAGAGATGAGATGAAAATTCTGACCTATTGACTGAAAATTTAGTGTAATTTGTAATAGAGACCTCTAATTGTAACAAATCAAATTTTTGTAGTTATATAAGACATTTTCCTACAAAATTGAAGAAGGAACCTACCTTCAATTATGCCTACCTACCTTCAATTATGCCTCTAGATATTTTTTATGATTTATTGAATTTAGGAGAACTTTTAAATTCGGATTCTGGACCTGGTTGGGGAAAAATTGAGATATCAGTATGTACAATGATCAGAATGACATGAAATTAATTCCTATGAAAAATATAATCATAAATACACATTTTATATGAAGGAAGAAATGCCTAATTTTATTTCTAAGTATGTCAAATAATTAGCATGAAATTCGTTGAATCTGTTTGGACTGTTAAGGTACAGATGTTGGTATTTTGGGCATTAGTATTAGTAGAGAAGTCAAAATCTTATTCTGTAAAATTCTGGGTAAACTAGATACCTATGAGTACGTTTTTAATGAGAAATGTTGGTCTAAATCCCTCTTGATTTTATGCTATGAATTTTTATAAGTGACAGCTAATACTGTTTTGGTTCCATGAACAGCCTATAGTATTTTTCAAATATCTTGAGCTATAGGTAAGATATTAAGGTTGATTTTGATGCTATGGAAACTAGACACACAGGGAAATAATATTGTAGAATATCATATAGCCTAAAAATGACATTTTCAAATTCATTTGTGGCTCACAAGTTGAGTCCAGAACGCTGCCCTGTGCAGATTTTTAATGTACGTTATTTTATGGTTTTCAATTAATTGAGCTAAATATGTGTTTATGTGATTACAAAATGAATTGGATAGGGCATGTAATATGACTATTAATGCAAGATTATATGTATACATATACATTCACACGTGTACTTGGGTAAGGACTTGTGATGAAATTGTGTACATGATTGTTTTATGCAATTAATCTTACATATTCATACTCTAATGATAGAGTGAATTATATTTGAACATGCACTTACACTGCGAAACAAGAAATACTATATATGACTATGTTTATGTGTCATTCCTGAATGATAACATAATGAAGTATATTATAATGATGTTATATATTCCTATTCACTAGGGATTATGTATTTGTATACATGATCATATATATATATATATATATATATATATATATATATATATATATATATATACGATATGCTATATTGTAAAGTATTAATAATGAGCACTTGAATAGGTATAATGCATTACTTGATTAATATATCATGATTATCCTAATATGAGATATCTAATGATGGTATATAAAAAGTAATTGTATCATAAAATGAACTTACATATGCAGTTATGTCATAGTAACAATGTAGCTATCATATGATTATACATGTGCAAAATGAACACTATAAGTGCAAGCATGATATATGAAAGAAAGATTAAATAGAATTTGCTTGCAGTTATAGTTCAATTGTGGATAGATAGGCGCCTATAGGGATATTACAGCTGCCATAATCGACCTTTTTAGGTCCACGGTATAGTTGATCCTGCTAGATCTTACACAACTCATTTGGGTTGTTGCTTGACCTTTTGGGTCCTTGACCGGTCCACCGTATAGTTGGCCCTGATTAGGTCCATAGTTTTGATACCCTCGGGTATCCACCGATCCCGTTATCCACTCTTAGAACCTAAGCAGGCTAAAGTAAAGCAATAATGTTTCACAGTTAATCACAGAATGAACTATGCATCCGATATATGATTTATCATGTATAACAGTGGTTTCTTAAGCATGTATTGGTATTTGTTTACATTATATACATATCTCATTATGAATTGTATGTATTCAAGTATACTGAATTAATTGTGAAGGGTTATCTTGTTATGCAAGCTATTATATTTTATATTTTACCTTTTTCTGACATGTAAATATTATTATTATACTGTTTTGTATATCCTATATTTTGACTATAGCACCCCTTATGCAATTACCCTATTATCACATGTATCATGAATACTATTAATCATGCTCATACTACATGTTCAATTAACCATCACTTAGCCATTAATCATGCCATACGATTTCATATACTATTATTTATGCCACCTGTCTGTTCCTGTTTTTCATTTCATGCGTAGCATCATGCATACTAACTATATGGATATTTCTTCATGCATATCACATGCACACATGTTCTTTCGTAGCTTTACTACTAGTGAGTTACATTATCCCACATAGGTTATATACATATCAAAATATGACTGGCCATTATACAAAACATATGATAGCTGTATTACAAAAAAAAAAACATCCTACATCAAGGTTATAAGTCGATGGTTGGCCCTTCCTGATGCAGAGAACGTCCCTGAGCAAAAGTCTTTCTCGAAGGTACCTACACGGATAAATAACCCGTGCTAAGCTATAAAGCTTAGTGGGGAATATCTACAGATGGATGGCCATACACAAGGCCATCAAAACATACACATATACAATATGTTCATATACTATAATCAACATGTCCAACGTAACATGGCAACAATAACATATACTTTAAAGCATAAGCATATTCTCATGTACATAAGCATTGTACCCAAGAGAGAGAAACACATATTTCTTTTTCCATAATTCATATAGATGGCAATATTCCAAGTGTACATACTCAATTGAAGCATAATTCCTGTGGTAAACCAACAATATAAGCCACATATCAATCTTTAGTCAAATAACTTTAACTGTTTACTTTTGATCATTACTATGAATAACGTTTAGCCTGCCTTAGCTTTATCAGTGGATGCGGGAACTATGGATACACAATGGTATCAAATGAGGGATATCCGAAGATATCAAATCTATAGACCCAAACGGGGCCAACTGTACTATGGACCGGTCAAGCATACCCAAACGGGGTAGCCTATCAACCCAAACGGGGCTGATCATGATCCAAACGGGATCATAAACTATGGACCCAAATGGGCCAACTATGGCAGTTGCAATTTCCCTATAGGCGCCTATCTATCCACATCTAAAACTCTATCGCAGGCGGAACTATATTCGTGTTCAATTCACATTTTAATACTGTATTCATAGTATACTGTTTGCACATATGCATAGTCTTATCAACCTGTGAATTCTCTGGTGCATAATCAGATACATGCACATTTCATATGCCAAGATATATATATCTGGCTCATCTATATCTGTATGACTATATCATTTGCATCGTATCATATAAGCATGACATATAATCATCATATCATAGACTTGATCATGCCCTCATTAAGCATTTCACATGTTCATAGTCATGCTAATTCATCTTCTATCTCATAGGCAATTACATGCTCATATACTCATATACATAATCATAAATGTACATACCTGTGGGTACATTCGCATATAGTCGATTTATTCTTATGAGCATGTTTCCAACACATATATATATATACCTTTATCATCATTCAAGTCATGTGCTATACAAAATATCAACATGTTTTCATATGGCATATACACATGCCAAGGTCATGCTATTATTCTCTTTTTCATATCACAAGTGCATATAAAAAGGTGCACTTACATGTCATAAGATTTACATGTATGGGTTCGATAATTCCTTTCTAGTCTTTATTCACATTCACAAATGAACGCATGTGTATGCATACAATTCCTTCATTGATAGTCATATTACATGCCTTATTCATTTAACTTTCTATCACATAAGCAATTAGCTGTCTCAATCAATTTAAGAATCATATTATCAAGTGTAGCAACAATCTGTTCATACTAGCAATTTCTGTTACATAGAGTAGTCTAGAAAACTAGTCCGGATTCAACTATAGATTACATGTACATAGAGACAGATTTAAGCTTAGGTTTCTTCATGTGAAATATAGGTATGGAAGTCTATTTTTCAATGCAAAAAGAATCACTCAATTTGCTGTTCTATAACTCAACTTATGAGCAAAACATTCAAGATAGGTCATTCAGTCGTGAAGAGGAGTTCAACTCGTGAAGGGATTCACGAGTGAGGCAAAAAAGGTGATTCTCACGACTCGTGAAGGGGTTCACGAGTGGAGAAGGAACTATACTTCACGACTCGTGAAGTGGCTCACGAGTGAGGAAGAAAAGCTGAACTTCACGACTCGTGAAGAAGCTCACGAGTGAAGAAGAAAGACTCGACTTCACGACTCGTGAAGAGCTTCACGAGTCGGACTGATGTTCACGACTCGTGAAGTCATTCACGACTCGGCAAGTCTGTCTTCTTCAACCTTTCAACGATAAACTTCCAGAAAAACGTAAATTCAATTCTGTAAATTCTATTCACTTCCAGTAATCCATTTTTACATGCAATATGAATGGCCTAAATTCCCATACCTTGGCTGATAAACCCAATGTCTTCAACCTCTATCAATTCCTTTTTCCTTTGATCCTTCTTCCTTCCTCTTCTCCTTCATAAATACCATCACCATGAACATACATTTCCAGCAAATGACATATTCTCAGTCAACAGAAAATGTAGAAGAAGATGGTGATGATGAAGTGTTAAAATGAGAGTTTAATTACCTTAGCTTAGAGCCTTAAACTCTAGATTAACCAACATGCACCATTAACATCTTAATGCTTGAGATAAATCTATGGAAATCAAAGAGGAAGAAGAAGATGAATTTCTGGTTTTGCTCTCCACAAATGCCGATTCTCACAATCAAATTCTCTAACCCAAGCCTTTTGTACCCACATGACAATCTCCTCTTTAGTCCTTTATCATTTTGCATGTCACACAAATGCCACAAGCCTTTATGCATGTTAGACTTTAACCCCTCCACTAATTCTTTTTCAAACATTAACCTATCCATTTAAGCATTCTTTCAATTTAACCTTGAATTAAATGCTTCTCTACACAATTGGCCACCAAAATGCCGAAAATACCAATTAACCCCAAATTAATGCCTTTATCCTCAATTGCATCCTTAATTAACATTAAACCATACTCTTTTATTATATTTTCATGCAATTAACATAATAACATGTTAATTTACCCCCTTACTTAATTACAATAATATGCAAATTAAATTAGGGTCATGTTAGGGGCCTTACATTGACGACCACTGTGAGTGGTTGTCTTTCATGTTTAGAATCACTACTAAGCTGTATAGCTTAGCACGGGTTATTTTGATCCGTGTAGGTTTTGGTAGTCAAGGCTTTTACACAGGAACTATTTCTGCATCAGGACAGGCCAACACCAGTCTATAGAAGTTGATGCAGGAAGTTTTGATAAATATTGCTTAGTTCCTTACCTGTTTAATATATATAAGGGTTGTAATATATCTATATGTATGTTATATGGAAGTGATGGCTGTAATAAGCTCATAGTGAGAATGCTAGTTTATGCATGCATCTAGAAGCTATAAAACTTTCTATAAATGTGCTGAAATGCTGAATGCTATGAGTGAAAGATGTGATAAACCTAATTACTATATTAGTTATATGATTATATGGATAAGATGACGTGAATGCTTATAGATGTTAATTGAGAAAATTACTTAAAATAACATGATTTTAGTAGATTGCATCATATATATAGTAAAGTTGTAGTTTAGGGTGTTTCATAAAATGCAATTTGCTACTGGACTAAAATGAATGTATCTTACGATTACCAGGATAATCTTAGTAACCGTGAGGTAAAATGCAATTTGCTACTGGACTAAAATGAATGTATCTCACGGTTACCAGGATAAACTTAGTAACCGTGAGGTAAAATGCAATTTGAAAATTAATCTGCATCACGGTTACTAATAAAAAATTAGTAACCGTGAGCCCCTAAAGATTACTATAAAAGTTCATTTTTCTCACTCTCTTCTAACAATTAAACAAACCCTTCTTCTCCACTAAAGTTATAGAAAACACAAACAAAATGAATGAAACTCACAATCCTTGAACCACTACCCTTAACACAACTACTAAAAAGGGAAATAACCAAAACATCCTCAAAAGTACGAGTTAGAGGTAGTTCTGCATTTATCAAGTCCGCAGCTGGACTTACAAATACTATCAAGGTTCTTGAAGAGTGACAATCACTGAAGCACCTTCAAACGTTGACTCGAAATAAGGCTTCACGCGATGTCCATTCACCTTGAATTCTTTCTCATCTCTTGGGTGTTTGAGAGTCACCACCCCAAATTTATCTGCTCTCACTAGCACATAGGGTCCTTTCCACCTCAATTTAAGTTTCCCTGGAAATAGTCTCAATCTACTATCATAAAGCAGCACTTTCATTCCCGGTATAAGTTCTTTCTTGGCTATTCTTCGATCATGCCACTTCTTTGTGTTATCGTTGTATTTCTTGGCATGTTCATAGGCCCAAAATTGAAGTTCCTCCAGCTCATTTAACTGCAAGGACTTGCATTTTCCTACATTCTCAAGGTTAAGATTTAAAAACTTAGTAGCCCAATAAGCCTTGTGCTCTAATTCCACCGGTAAGTGACAGGACTTGCCAAACACTAGCCTAAAAGGTGACATTCCTATTAATGTCTTAAAGGTTGTCCTATATGCCCACAAAGCCTCATCTAGCTTAAGGTACCAGTCCTTCCTAGATGCACTAACCGTTTTCTCCAAAATTGCTTTCAACTTTCGGTTAGACACCTCAACTTGCCCATTAGCTTGGGCATGATATGGGGTAGTTATTTTATGCCTCATGTTGCAACCCTAGCAAGTGCACTAGATCGACAAGTAATAAAGTGGGGTGTAGTTAGGACCCTCAATATCGAACCCAAGGGAACCGTGTGTGTGAGAACTGTGAAAATTAATTGTATGCTAAAGAATTCCTAATTTAGTGTGTATGAGTTGTTTAATTTGCATAATGTAAACTTTAAAAAATAAAATATGCAATGAAAAGAAGTTTAATTCTAATAACAGTAAATTGAGTATGTGTTTACTTCAGAAAAATCAACAAGTATGAAAATGTATAGAAATTAAAACGTTGCTTAGGTTCACTCATCCACCCCATACCCACTGTGAATTAATTTTATCTTAAGGTATACATGAACAAATTCGAGATAACCCTCTTAACCCAAGCTTCCCATTCCGGAGCCAGCTATTCTAGTTGCTAAACTTCCCATTCCGGAGCCAGCCCAGCAACTAGCCTATGCACGGGTCTAACATCCTAAGTTTGGTTTTCCTTCCCATTTCGGAGCCAAACAACCCAAATCTCATCCATTTCACTCCACACTCTAGTCCTAAAATCACAATTACTGCACATTTAAAATCCCATTCCGGAGCTGTCTAAATTGATACTGCATTCATGAAAGAAAAACTGAGCAAGCTTATTCATAGACTTCAATCCATTAGACTCAACACACATTCAAAGATATATGATGAACATCATTCATCCATGTATGGAAATTAACTCAATAGATTGAAAAACCATGAAATATAAATAAGTATCAGTGAAATAGACCATTCATTCATGTAAAGATCAAAATATACTCAATATTCACATTGTGAGTAGGGCATTCAAAGCTTTCCCAAGCAACAAAGACAACTACTCACTATCCATAATGTAAAAAATGAACAAAGTAAGAGTGAGAACTATAAAACCCATTTGAAGCTGAAGATTTGAAGTTGATGAAGCTCCTTCTCTTCTTCTCCAAACAGCACTTTGATTGTAAGTAATAATCTTCAAACTAGAAACTAAAACTATAACTATATTTGTGTTCTTGAAGTAAAACTAAGTTAAAAGTGTGATTTTTACAAGTAAAACTCAAAATCTAAGTATGAAAAACCCACAAAATATGAAAAACTGCGTTTTCTACTCTACCTGAACACTCTAAGCACGAAACCCTAGAAAAGACTCCTTTAAGCAGAAAATTTCGCAGCTTTTATAGAGCTGTTCAAGAGGCCACGGTTGGGACACTTTTGTCTCAGCCGCGACAGAAGGAAAGGGAACGGCTGAGACAGTTTGTCTCAGCCGTGGCAACCTTCTGGATCAAAAGTGTCTTCGCAGGTTGCCATGGCCACAGCTGGGACAGTTCGTCTCAGCCGCGACCTTAAATGAAACGGCGCATTTTGAAATCTGCAATGGCCACGGTTGGGACACTTTGTCTCAACCGCGACCTTTAATGAAACGGTGCGCTTTGACTCCTGGATTGGGCACGGCTGGGACACTTTGTCTCAGCCGTGGCCATTGGTGAAACGGTGGGTTTTGCCATCTGCATTGGACACGGCTGGGACAAATTGTCTCAGCCGTGCCTTAGCAAAATTTCCTGCAAAAAGTGAAATTTAAGACCATTAATCACCTAAAAACTTTAAATTAATCAAAATAACTAAAATAAATTTAAGAAACACTAATATAGCCTTAAAACCCTAAAAGCATGCAAGATGAGACACTAAAACGCACAAAATTATCTAGAAAATAAACACTAAAAACAAGATTATCAACTACCCCACACTTAGCTTTTTGCTCGCCCTCGAGCAAACGAATCATCCACAATCTTGAAAATTCAAACTCCACAAAAGAACAAGCAAATTCAGAGAGATTCTAGCAACACTTAGTAGAAGACACTCAGATGAAGAATTCAATTAAAAAGACTCAAACTGATCTATACCATACAATTTCTTATGTGTGTGTGTGCGAGGCTAAAACAGATTTAATTTCTTTCCAAAACCAAAACTACCAGTAAATTCTAGCAATCAAGCAAATAGAGATTTACACAATTTGGTGCTTGCAAATCAGAACAGTCATAAGCCTCTCCTTTAGCACCTGAACCACAAGGGTCATCTCCACTAAACAACTCAAAACAAAACAGGATCACCAGGACTTACATTAAGGTTGTAATAGGGATAGAGCAAAGGTTCCAAAAAAAATTTTGATAAGGTTAGCAAAATAGAATTAGCCACACTATCTAAAAATACAACTCACCTAACTTTCTCAAGAGAATAACCCCTTCAAAAATTCATGCTCTATCATTGTAAGAAGGGAAACTAATCTCAGGACATTAGTTGGATTCTCAAAATTGTAGGAAGCAAGATAAATGACACTTCCTATAAATGCTAGGTACCCCACACTTATTTTCTGCAGTAATATAACTGAAATTTTTTTTTACAGTGAAACTTTCATTCACTTACTAAGAAGGGCACCAAAAACATTAATTGTTTATCAACCTTGTCCCAAGATATTTAGAACGTTTAAGCTCAATAATCCCTAAAAAAATTCAACTTCCCTTTTCTTCTCAACTCATAATCAAAAATTTATCAAACCTAACATGCAAATTTCATTTCCCAACCTAGAGTGGCCAATTCCAAAATTGGGACAGACAAAGGCATTTTAGGCTGTATGGTTTAGTATAAGTGTAATCAAGAATAAATAGTATGCTTTTAGCATACCAATTAAGCTCAAAGGGGCTAACAATGGTAAAATTTACTAAGGGTAGGTCAAAAGTCATTTCTAAAAATTGGTTACCAAAGAAGGCTGCCTGGGTCATATCCTAATCTTATCTGAGTTGAATAATTGTTTCGAAGGGTGATGAGGAAGGTTCTAACTATTCCAGAATTTCTTCACTCGAATGCTTTTACTCACTGGTTTTAATTTCATAAAACTTAGCCTATTGTGCTCATTAAGTTAGAAATTGAATGGTATATAATTAATCGAGATCAATTCAAAAGAAGAACTTCCCTGAACAATACTACTACTCTCTGGCTACTCAAACCTCCTAAATTTTAAGTTCAAATTGATTCAAAACAAGATTAACTAGCAAGCTCAGGCTAATTGCAAGAGTAATTAACAACCTAAGAAATTAAACTAAATCGACACTAAAGGAATACAGAATGTAATGCAACTATCAAACACAAAAGAAAAGAACTAAAACCAAAATCAAACAATCAAAACATAAAAGAAATTCGATTAGCAAACTACAGTCAAAACACAACAGCAAAAACTAAAAAGAAACAACATCCCACAATTAGAAAGAAATAATAACAAAAAACAACAATTAGAAAGAAACAACAACAGGAAAAACTAAGTCAAAAAGTCTTCATCCTCAAACCCTCACCCCACACTTAAAACTTTTGTTGTCCCCAGCAAAAGACCAATAGAGTATAAACAACAAGAGAGTGATGAGTGGAGGAAAAATCCCTAAAATCATGGCGAGGAAGGCAGCGGTGGAGGTGGGAACTGGCTGTCAAATCGGGATTGTAGCATCCCAAGAGCTATAACAATGTCATCCATCCGCTGCGTAATGGATTGGAACCCGGAGTCCACCCTCTGAGAAATGTTGTCAAGTCAGGTATTAAGAGCAGTGTACTACATAGAGGATAAGGCAGATGCTTCAGCTTCAGGTCGCTCCAATTTCATGGCTCCCTTGTGCACAGCTGCTCGATATAAAGCCCGCTCCAAAACTACCAAATGTCCTTGCCTTGGAAAGCGAGGGTCATCAATCAGTACAGCCATATTTCGCAGCATTTTTCGATCGATGAGCATTAGCTTGTCAGCTGCAGCACCCAACCTTATATGGTTAAGAAAACGGGCTAAAGTGGTTACAAACCCTCCCATTGCTAGCTTCGAATCCCTCTTTGGGAATGAGCGTAAATCCAAGACCTTCTGGGCAATGAAAGCAGCCCCATTTAACTGAATCCCATTATGCATCGCATACAAAATGGTGGCCTCACTGGCATTAACATTTTTGGGCCCACCAAGATGGCTAAAGAAGGCCAAGGCTAAATACCGATGCATAATTCTCAATGAATGATCCCTCAGGTGATGCATCTTGGTATTCTTAAGGTTAAAATATGTAGGATCCTCGGGATCACAAATTCCCATCCAAATTTCCTGTTTGTTGAGATGAGCAATGTCCCGGGGAGCATGTTGATCAAAACCCAAGACTTCAGAAAAAGCATTGAAGGTCATCTGGTATGGACTGCCGTCGAGCCAAAAACTCACATGGTCCGGATCATCATAACTATCCCGTCCCATTCTGATATTAACTGTGCTCAAAAAATCACGGACCAAATGAGGATATACTTTTTCATTCCGCTCGTAGAAGACTTTCCAGCCTACACCATCAAACAATCTGTCTAATTCATTCAGGAAGCCCAACTCCGCCATAACTTCCATATTGAGGCGAGGGGTGGCTAGATATTCCTGCTTGCAAAAGATGGCCCACCATTTTGTAAATTCTGAGGGAACCCACACTGGAACCTTAACCTTTGAGGATCCTTGAGGGGCAGATGATGAAGCACCAGCATTGGGATGAGATCGTTTGGGTGCCATTCCGCCTGCAACACAACAACACAACAAATAGGCCTTAAAGACAAAACAAAGCACTTGAACAGTAATATAAAAAAATGAACCTGTCTAAAACATAAGCAACAAACATAAACAAACACAAGTGGACTACTCATAAGAATACTGGAACCAAAACACAATTTAAAGCATATGCAATTGAACTAGGGGCAACCAAAAACTTAACAAACATGGCCCGAATACAAATAATTGCCTAACTCCTATATTAATCTTCTCTATTAGTCGTGAAGCATAAAAACATGGCAAAAATTTCTTGAGCATAAGTGTGAGGCAAACAAGGGCAAGCAACCAAGCAACTAAAGCAGAAAAATTCGTCAAGCTTCTCTTAGGCAATTTATCGAACAGGTGGCGAGCGAAGTTTTGTTTGGCAACAAAATAAACACAAGAATGCATAAAACTAATCAAGCACATGCCAACATTCATAACCATCCATAATTTCAAAGAAAAGAAGCAAGAATTCGTGACAAATGAAGAGAACAAAAATGTACTTACTTCTCTTTGGCATTTCATCGAACACGTGGTGGGCAAATCCATTTTGCAACAAAATAGACACAAGGATGCATAAAAACGAGCCAAAAACAACACACAAATAGCACAACCAAGAATTACAATGAAAAAATCAAGAACATGGGGATGTGAACACAAAATTTCAGAATTAACAAAAGAGAACAAAAACAACAAAACTCCAATAAAATGACAAAATGTAAACCAAAATTAAAGAGAAGAGAAGAGAGAGATGTACCTATTTCTTGCAAAGAGAGAGAGAGAGAGAAAGAGAGTGGAAGCAAGAATGGGGAGAGAAGGCCGAAGTGGGGAAGAAAAATGCAGAGAAGAGGAGGAGAAATGAGAAAGAGGGCAAAAATCGGGTTAAAAATGAAACAAGATCGACAGTTATTCAAAGAGGCATGGCTGGGACGATTTGTCTCAGCCATGCCCAACTTAAAATCAAAACTCCCCGTTTTGATAAAATGAAAGGCATGGCTGAGACAGTTTGTCTCGGCCGTGCCACCCTACTAGATTCGAAATGATTCAAAATGCACGATTGGGACTAATTGTCTCAGCCGTGTCCCCGCTGGATTTTTTTATATATTTTTTTATATTAAATTTATTTTAAATAAGTAAATTTTTAATTTTTTTTGGCACGGCTGGGACTAATTGTCTCAGCCGTGCCTACCTTCTGGACTCTAACAAAAATATGGCACGAAGAAGGCCACGACTGGGACTATTTGTCTCAGCCGTGCCCATCTACTGGATCTAAAACACACAATTCGCCACGGCTGGGACATTTTGTCTCAGCCGTGGCACCCTTTTGCCTCTCAAAAAATTTTAAAGGGCCACGGCTGGGACTAATTATCTCAGTCGTGGCCAACTAAAATTCTGCCCTATTAAAACTTTGCCTCTTCTCAAAGAAATCAACCTAACAACAACAACTAAAACCAAAATTTAGACAAAATAAACAACACTCAACATGCTAAACTTGTAAGAAATTAAAGAGAAATCGAAAAGAAAAGAAATTGAGTTCAAGGATAAGAAAAAGTTCTGGGTTTAACAAGTCGCCAGCTCGACTTTATTAGCTCTCATGGATCATCTTTTAAAGTGAGAATCACTGATGCAACCTCATACTCGGAATCGAGATTTGGCTTCAATCGGTGACCATTTACCTTGAACTCTAGCCCATGACCTTCTTCCAGATGTCTGATGGTTACTGCTCCATAGCTAGAGACCTCGACAACCTCAAATGGTCCTTTCCACCTTGATTTTAACTTTCCAAGAAACAACCTCAGTCTGCTATCATAAAGAAGTACCCTCATTCCTGGCACAAATTCCTTCTTGGTGATTTTACGATTATGCCACTTCTTCGTGTTCTCCTTGTACTTCTTCGCATGTTCATAGGCCCATAATCGAATCTCATCCAATTCGTTTAACTGCAAGGACCTGCATTTTCCTGCATTCTCAAGATTAAGATTCAAAAACTTAGTAGCCAAATAAGCCTTGTGCTCCAATTCCACTAGTAGGTGATAGGACTTGCCAAACACTAACCTAAAAGGTGACATTCCTATTGGTGTTTTAAAGGCTGTCCTATATGCCCACAAAGCTTCATCTAGCTTAAGATACCAATCCTTCCTAGATGCACTGATAGTCTTCTCTAAGATGGCTTTTAACTCTCGGTTGGACACTTCAACTTGGCCATTGGCTTGGGCATGGTATGGGGTAGTAATTTTATGTCTCACTCCAAATTTTTTCAACAAGACCTTGAATTGGTGGTTAACAAAGTGCTTCCCATCATCACTAATGATAGCTCTCGGGGCTCCATAACGGGTGAATATGTTCTTCCTTAAGAATTCTAGGACAACATTTGCATCACAAGTCCTAGTAGCTACAGCTTCTACCCACTTACTCACGTAATCTACTGCCACTAGGATATATTCAAACCCATAAGAAATAGAAAAAGGCCCCATGAAATCAATTCCCCACAAATCAAATATTTCAACCTCAAGCATATTGGTCAATGGCATCTCATCTCTCCTAGTTATATTTCCCACCCTTTGACATCGATCACAAGTTTGAATAAATAATTTAACATCATTAAATAAGGTGGGCCAATAAAATCCAGAAGAGAGAGTTTTTGATACCGCTCTATTTGGTCCATGATGTCCACCAACTTCTCCACTGTGACAAGCTCGAATAATTTCTGCTTGCTCTTCATTGGGGATACACCTTCTTAGCACTTGGTCAGCACAAAGACGGAAAAGGTAAGGATCATCCCAAATGTAATGCTTTGCATAGGCTTACAACTTCTTTCTTTGTTGCCATGTGAAGTCCCTTGGCATATAACCACCTGCGAGAAAATTTTCCACATTAGCGAACCAAGGTACAGAGATTTCACAAACAAATAATGCACAAATACGCTCATCAGGGAATAAGTCCACAATCTCCCCTTTCTCAACATGATCATGCTCCAATCGTGACAAATGATCTGCCACATGGTTCTCTGCTCCCTTCTTGTCTTTGATCTCCAAATCGAACTCTTGTAAGAGGAGTACCCATCTTATAAATCTTGGCTTGGATTACTTCTTGGCAAAGAGATGCCTTAGTGCTGCATGATCAGACCACACCACAATTTTTGCTCCAAGTAGATACGATCGAAACTTCTCAAAGGCAAATACAATAGCAAGAAGCTCTTTTTCAGTTGTGGTGTAATTAACTTGGGCTCCTGTCAAAGTGTGGCTTGCATAATAAATAGCACAAAATACTTTCTCTTGCCTTTGTCCGAGCACTGCTCCCACTGCAAAATCACTCACATCACACATTAGCTCAAAAGGCAAATTCCAATCCGGAGATATGATCACCGGAGTCGAAATAAGCCTTTGCTTCAACAATTCAAAAGCCAATAAACATTCATCATTAAATTCAAAAGGAGCATCTTTCATTAACAAATTCGACAAAGGTTTCGCAATTTTTGAAAAATCTTTAATAAACCTTCGATAAAAACCTGCATGCCCTAAGAAACTCCTAACTCCCTTGACAATGGTCGGTGGTGGAAGATTGTCTATAACCTCTATCTTTTCTTTGTCCACCTCAATCCCCTTCTCATAAATCTTGTGTCCCAAAACTATGCCTTCCCTTACCATAAAATGGTATTTTTCCCAATTTAGCACTAAGTTGGTCTTCTTACACCTACCTAATACTAAATCGAGATGCTCTAAGCAGCTCTCAAAGTCTAGCCCATAAATGGTAAAGTCATCCATCTCTATAAATTTTTCTATAAAATCATGGAAAATTGCCATCATGCACCGCTGAAACGTAGCCGGTGCATTACACAAGCCAAAAGGCATCCTCCTATAGGCGAATGTGCCATAAGGGCAGGTAAAGGTTGTTTTCTCCTGATCTTCAGGGGCTATGGGGATTTGCAGGTATCCTGAATACCCATCTAAGAAATAATAAAACCTATTACCAGCTAACCTCTCTAACATCTTATCAATGAATGGCAATGGAAAATGATCTTTTCGGGTGGCATGGTTCAATCTCCTATAATCTATGCACACCCTCCAACCCGTAATTGTCCGAGTTGGAATGAGTTCATCTAATTCATTCTTCACCACTGTCATTCCCCCTTTCTTAGGGACACATTGCATTGGGCTAACCCATTTACTATCAGAGATTGGATAGATTATACTTGAATCAAGTAGTTTGAGTACCTCTTTCTTTACCACCTCTTGCATAGCCGGATTGAGCCTTCTTTGGGGTTGAGTTACTGGTTTAAAATCTTCCTCCATAGGAATTTGATGAGTGCAATAGCTTGGATTAATGCCCTTTAAATCCGCTGTCTCCCATCCTATAGCCTCCTTGTGCTTCTTTAACATCTTGAGCAGTGTCTCCTCTTCAACACCTGTAAACAAAGAAGAGATAATTACTGATTTTTCTTTATTTTTCAAAAATACATACTTTAAATGAGGAGGAAGAGGTTTAAGCTTTACACATGACCACGTGACAACAATGAAGTGATCAACCCGTGGCCACGTGAAGGAGTGAAGATTGAAGACCCATGGCCACGTGAATTTAAGAAGAAAAGAACACATGGCCATGTGTGAAAATGAACTAAGCAACACATGGCCACATGAAAGACAAAAAGGAGGAAGAATTGAAGACACATGACCACGTGGATTCCAAGTGAAGGACCACACGTGGCCACGTGTGAAGGAAGCCTTATAGAACACGTGACCACGTGTTCAAATACAAAGGGGAAGCCGTGGCCACGTGATGCTTCTCCAACTTCGCGAAGGATTTTCTCGAACTTCCTGTTTTGGGCAGATATTGTTTCCTATTTGATTTTGGAGTTTGAGAAGCGATCCACAACGTCTTTTGCCTGTAAATAGAAGGCTTAAACACCAAAGAAAGGATCCAATCTTAGAATCAATAGAGATCAATTAGGAATTAGAGGAATTAATTAGAAGAACTAGTAGAGTTCTTTAGTTTTAGTTTTACTTTGTTTTTCCAATTTTTATGTTTTTATTATTTTTCTTCAACTTTGTTTTAGTTTTTTAAATATGTTTAGGAAGTAATTTTTCTTCTTTTGCTAATGGATTCTTGAAAACTTATATTTTCATTGTTATGACTTTATTTTGAGCTTAATTTCAATATCGGTTGATTATTTCTTGGTTTTAAGCATATTCTTATCTTTGATTGTGTTGAGATTGATTATTGGTTTATTGAATAAATAACTAAAGATTGGTTTTGACATAGTTAATGATTTGCATGTTCTTAGATTAACTCTTTAATGTTTATGCATGATTATTATCCGAAATATGAGATGATTATGTGTGAATTTTATTGATCAATACTAAGAGAGGAGGAACTAAGAATAAATTGGAATTGAATCACTTGAGAAAGGCTTCAATGAATATTTAGGAAGTTAAAACTAGATTTTCATGCTAAGTATTAGATTTGTCTATGAGTTTAATACTAAGAATGATATACTTGAATAAAGATATCTTGCTTTATTACTAGTTTTTCCATAATCACTGGTGTTTCTATTGAATTTAAGTCATTACAATGAAAGTTAAGGTGGATAGTTCCTTTAGCAAGAGAATTCCAGTTATTGCTTTGTTTTTAATTCATGTTTTAGTTTTTGTTTTGTTTAATTGTTTATTTTGTTTAATTTTTGCTTTTAAATAAAAAACATTTGGGAAACAATCTCGGATTAATTTAATTCATACATAGATATTATCCTTAGCAATCCATGTTCCCTTAGGTACGATATTTTGGGGTCTTAATCTATATTTCCCTGTATTACTAGCCGATCTAGTACACTTGCTAGACACCGGTCAATATACTTAAAAGATATTTCACCACTTAAAATTTCACCACTTAAAATGTACTTAAAAGATATTTCACCACTTAAAATTTAGCAAAATAACACTAAAAATTATATTATAACTACCAAGGTTTGATCCATAATATTCGAGAGTGAATAAATAAATCTGACACTTAAGAATATTGAATCTAAAAAAGATGACTTCATATCTTTCATTCAGTGTACTTAATCGAATAGATAGTGGAATGTCAATTTTTAAAACTGTATTGACAATGATTTAATGAGGGAAATTCGAAAGATGAAAGTTAGAATTTAAATTTTTATGAAATCTTAAGAAAATAAAAGTTTTTTGGTTGTAGAATGAAGGGAAACCAAGAATAAGTGAATTTTGGCCTAAAAATGGTCGAAATTGGCCAATTTATAGCTACAAAGTGATGACTCTTGGCCATGAAGTAGTGATTCACGACCGTGAATCACCAAATTATGACGAAAATGGCTAATTTTGTCAAATGTCTAAATAATTTTACTCACAAAAGAGACTTACGGCCAAACAAGCCCAGTGGTCGATCATGAGTCAACCAAATCCTTGAGTAAATTGGCCAAATAATTCATCTAACATATGTGACTCACAACCAATTAAGCTTAATGGCCAGTCATGAGTCATCAAATGCCTTGAATAAATTGGCCAATTTGCCCAAATTACTCTATATTAGTGTAGAGATTCCTAATTAATGACTCTGAAAATCTGACATTTGAGTTCCTAATCATATGTTTAAAAACCCTTAAAATTTTTGAAAAGACTCATGAAATTCCTTAAAATATTTTAAAGATTCATAAAAAATACACTACAAGAAAATGCTCTTTGACCGATGGAAATAAAATCCTATATGTAAAATCAGAGGCAATTTTTATCTTTTATGATGAAAAAGAGAAATTGTTGTCGATAAAATCATAGGCAATTTTTATCTTTCATGATGGAAAAGAGACATGGTTATCTTCTATCACTAAAAATAGAGACAAATGTTACCACCGAAATTGAACAATGAAATTTTTAGACCGTCATAAAATAAAGCGCCAATAGAGTGTAAAAAATTTTTCAACAAAATTTATTGACATAAATAAAATTATGTAGGTAATTTTCTGATAGAAATTACTTTTTGTAGCAAATTTACTAATGAAAAATTACAATTCCATGGAGAAATGATAAAAGCCAAAAATTTACCAAACGAAAATATTTTTTCATCGTAAAATGTAAAACTACCAATGGTATTTATGAATTTCGTTGGGTATTTAGAGGAAAAAAAACCTTGGTACTAAGTTCAGATACCACTTGTTAGTTTTCTCCATGTATTTTAACTACCGCCTACCTCTCTCTGTCCTTCTCCCTATTGTCTCCCTCTCCCTCTCCTCTCCCATACTGGTGCCTCTCTTATCCTTCGTTCGTCACCCTCACCTCTTGCTTCCATTGCCATTGAGAATCCTTCCCCTCTCCCATATCTCTACCTCTGATCTTCCTTACCACTCACTACCATCCCCTTCTCTTCTCCTTTCCTTTTTCCTCTTCTCTCTCATTGCCTTCTCCATCACCTTTACCTCTTCTAAAGCCGATGCTATTAATCTCATCTCTGATGCCAAAACACAAGTAATTTCCTTTATGTTTTTAATTTAAAGATTATAAATGGTTTTCTTTTAATGATTAATTAAGGTTTTATGGGTATTACTTGATTACCTGTAGTTGAATCCAGAGAATACAGTTGGGATTCTGACCATGGCAAGCAAAGTTGTGTGCATTTTTACCACTCTTACAACTGATCTTGGCAAATTTTTTGCTTGTGTGCATGGTAAACTTCATTAGATTTTTTTCCAATTTTTTTATTTCAATAATATGTACTATAATTATCGTGAATATTGCATGTTGGATTAGTTATCTGTGAAATTATGTTTGGATTAAATTACGCACAATTGTGTCTTTAATGTTATGGGTCAACCCATGGAAATAGTCATTACATGTACTGGAATGTGATTGATTATATTGAAGTATAGAATTTGCAAGCGAAATAGAAATGAAAAAAGAATCTAATTTTATCATTAAGAAACTTGTGCTTGCCAAAACCTACTCTAACTATGCTTTTATATGAATTTTCTGGTGAATCTAGAGTAAGTAGAGTCATTTGAAGTAGATGGTTTACATTTAGTACATAGATGAAAGCTAAAAACATCATAACATTTCAATTATTCCTCCACTAGTTAATTGGCTATAAGGATCTCTATTATGATGCCCAGTTGTCAACAACTTACCGCTTTCTTATATAGAGATGATTTTCTATAAACATGCATTATCTTGTTAATTTTTGCTATTTTCTCCAAATAAAATGCACTATAAATACACATTAATTTCCAATACCATCCATGATTCTAGCTGCTCATATTTATAATAAGTAGATGATTACAATTTGAGCCAAAATCCCATATCACCTAACTTGGTTTACTTGTATTTTGCTAGCTCTTCCCTTCTTCTGTGCTTAACTTTTTATGGGATAGATTTTAGTGTTTTGAAAAATTTAAAGTAATAATGTACTTTTTGACCTTGAAGAGCTGACCATTTCTCCCTTTTTATATGCATGAAGTTTCATGCAATTTCTAGAGAGGACATATGATTTAATCTAATTGGCTCACGTATCCTCTTAATGTAAATTGCACTTGGTTCTCATATTTGGCATAATATTCTATAGTTTAAATTTCAATATAATCTTATTTCATATCTTTCTAAATATAAAAGTGCATATCACACCTCTAATTTATCATTTTGCCCTTAACCATTAAGTTAATTCCCTTTGGATCCTTTTTCTACACTTTGATTTCTTATCCTTTTATGTCATCTCCCTAATACACCCTAGACAAACTTAAGTTCCACTAGGATGTATATTGGGGCCTCACAAAAAGATACTAAAGTATCGAATAGAAGATACTAAATAGTGTCCTATAAGCAGCTGCAACTCCTATAGGTATGCCCATTTACCCATAACTTAGATTAAAGCAGGCCTTACACTAACATCACTTCATATTGACTACGATATACTTAAAAATTATCCCAAATGGTCTTTTATACTTATGTTCCCCTATGGTCTAGTTTTCATTGGCATAAAAATCATGCAATTTAGATATGTATTTTAGGAATTATACCTAAAATACTATAAGCTTTTCCAGAACATGGGCCAGCAACAGACCTTTAACTTATAGACCATTTTAAGCATTCTAGGGATAGAATTAGTTTAAAATTTCTCATGATAATGAAGGCCTATATTTTAAGATTCTAATGGTATTAAAATTACTCAATTCCAAGGTCTATAGGCTAGGTTATGGCCAAAAGACTCAGATTGGTTCAATTGAACCAAAAATAGAGTTTCACCTAAAATTAATTCCATGTTTAACTTTATTTTTAAAAGCATGAATTACTCATAATTTCTTAATCCTTCACCAATTCCATAACAACAATTCATAATTAACTTACTTAATCTTCTGAAACACTATAATAATTGCAAAAATTAACCTCATACCTCTTTTTAAGATTTACTCCAAGCTTATCTAATCACTTCAATTTTCCTTATTTCCTTGATCTAACACTCTTTTCCAGCTATTAACAAAACATATAGCTTAAATCATCATCTAAAATTTGAATACATCTTTAATTTACAAGAAAATATGTGTCGAAAAGATAAAGGAGATCAAATATGCCTGAATGTACTCACCTTACACACTTTATACCCTTAATCAACATATAAAGATTACTTTTCTTCTTTTCTTACACTTCCAACGGGTAATAGATTCTTAGATACATTTTTTAGAGGATTAAGGAAAGAAGAACTTGATAAAATCTGGTGAGGAAATGGTTGGCCAAGCTAAGGCATTCTCCTTTCAACAAATTTTTCTTTTAGAGTCTTAAATGGGAACTTTCTAGGTCTGCTAAGTGTGTCAATTTTATTAGTCAAAATTTATCTCTTCTTGTCTAATTTCCATTTGCTCCCTCTCCTTAATTCCAATTATCATATTAATAATGTATCACTTAATCCATGAATTTAATCCCCTAATTACACCTTATATTAATCATGCCAATTATGATTTCCATAATTTATCGAAATGCCCTGAACTTATTCATTAATACCGATCGTACCACCGACTCACATTAACCATCATATTCATTATCTATATATCTTTAACTCCCATCGGTATAATCCATTCCGACTAGAGTATAATTTGGGGCATTACAAAATCTCTGGATTTATCACTAATTAAGCTATTATAATTGTATTAGATAAATTACAACTTTACAAGTATATTTTGGTAAGGGAATTTAATTATAGATTTCCATTTTATTTATACAAATCATACAGCTATCTGTACATATGTTTTTGTGTGTGCCAACTTTAATACAAGTTTCCTTTACAATTACAAAAGGAAATCAGTGCAAGTTATATCAATTTCATTTAGAGTCTAATGCTTTGTCACTATAAATTAACTTAATTTCAACCATGGACACATTGCATAGTATAAGTAATTTGAGAAATTCATAAAAAATTAGATATACAAACAAACAAATACATGTAAATGGATAAACATACATACATAAACAAGTCGTAAACTAATTTAAACCCAATGTAATTAAACAATAGATGCAATAGATTATGAACCCGAAGGAAATCAATAAACAAACACATGAAGCAAAATCTAAGAAAATAGTGTACAAATAAATAATTACATCTATAAATATGATTCCCAATCTAAAGAGCAGTTAGATTTAAACTCACCATTATGCTTGACCTTTAGAAACCCTAGAGAGAATGACAACAAGTGATGAGTAGGTAGAGGTATAGGGTCGGGGGTGATTAAATAATCCTAAATTAAGGCTTTACAAATGAATTCTTAAAAAATATTTATAAAAAGAAGAAGGAAAGCAAAAGTGAGATTGTATTTTTAAATGAGAGAGGGGAGAGAGAGAGAGGGGAGGCAGAGGCGAAGGAGAGGCAAAGGAGAAGGAGAAGGGAGGCAGAACCAAATGAGAGGGGAGGTAGAAGAGGGGAGAGGGAAGGTAAAAGCGAGGTGGAGGGTAGGTAGAGGCAAGGGAGAAAGGAGGCATAAGCAGGAATCAATAGAAGAGATCAAAATGGGTAAAGGTACTAGAGGAAAATTAGAATTATTTTTCCCTAGAAATTACCTATGGATTTATCATGTACCGTAAGAAAATATTTTATTTACCGAAAGAAATAAATTAGTCCGTATGAATTATTTTACTTTAAAAATCCCTATGGAATTGTCTTGTATTGGTGAAAATTTTATGACAAAAATATTTATTCCTTTGGGAAAAATTTTGCCATTTAACAATTAACTATGGAATTGTGTTTCTGTAAGGAATTTACCAATGAAAAGATGTTTCAATAGGAAATTTTCCTGCAAAAAAATCTTTTCATCGGTAAATTTCCTACGGAAACACAATTTCATAGTTAATTTCCTTACAAAAATATTTTTCCATTGGTAAATTTCGAATGCAATTTTACCTATTTTTCAGACGACTTTCGCTATTCCATCAGAAAAGTTTGATGGTAAAATTTAGCTCCATTTTTTATGATTTTTTTTTCATCTTAAAATACCATTTTTCCTACAATTTTACCTACAGAAAGCAAATTTTGTTGATAAATCTCTACGAAATTTTTTTCATAGGAAATTTTCCATCAATAATTTGCAATTGTTTTGTAGTTTCTAAATAATAATTTGTCTAATCATTATTATAAAACAACTACAACAACAATAATAAAATTTCCAATATTATAAATAGTCAAGTAATTA
Organism: Excoecaria agallocha; assembly: GCA_037975025.1. Classification (NCBI taxonomy): domain Eukaryota; kingdom Viridiplantae; phylum Streptophyta; class Magnoliopsida; order Malpighiales; family Euphorbiaceae; genus Excoecaria; species Excoecaria agallocha. The sequence goes on along the minus strand of CM075811.1, from coordinate 22,446,927 downwards.
ATAAAAAATAAAAAAAATGTAATAATTACAACTAGTCATACAAATCACCAATATTAGGGTAATAATTATATTTGCTAATTATATAAAAAATATATCAATTACTTTTTACATATTATTATTATTATTATTATTATTATTATTATTATTATTATTATTATTATTATTATTATACATGCTTAAATTACTGAATATCATTGTAACGTCCCGAATTATACCTTAGTAGGAATGAGATATAATACTTAAGGAAGCTTGAGAATTGAAGGATAATGAATATGATAGTTAATGTGAGTCAGGTATATGATCAAAATTAATGACATCATTAGAAGATAATTCAACAATTTGCTTTAATTATGTTATGTATGCTCAAATACATGAAATCTTGGGTTTATATGAAGAATAAGTTAAGCTTCCATGCTTTTACATGAAATCAGAAAGTTATGTGGCCAAATCATAATTAAAAAAATTTTAAAGATAGGGATTAATAGGAGCATAACACTTAGCATTTCTAGAAGAAGTTATACATTAATAAAGCCAAAAAAAATCTGATGGGAAGAGAAGAAGTGGTCAGCCATTCAAAGCCAAAAATATAGATTCTACCCACTTTAAATCTCTCTTTAATTACATCAAAAAAATCTATTCCCGAATGAGCTTAAGCCAAGTGAACAATTAGTGGAAATTCAAGTAAACAAAGTAAGTAATTTATGTAATTTAGTAGGAAATTAATTTTCTTCCTCTCCTCTTCTTTAACTAAGGCTTTAAGATTTATAAAATACATGGAATTAAAGCTTTATTTGTGTATTATGTAATTTAGTTTAGGAGGAAGTTAAAGTTAAATGAACAGAGGAAGTTAAAGGTATGGGAACCCACTACCCTGATTGATTTTGTATTATATTTTTTAAATGGTTTTAGTATGAACTTAGTTATGGTATTGATAATGGATAAAGGAATTAAGGTTGATTCATGTGTTGAAAACTGAATTAAGCTTTGAATTAATTGTTAGGACCAATTCTAGTTTTGTGTTCACTTGAACCTAACCTGGCATTGTGGCCTTAAATTGGCCTATAGACCTTCAAAATAAGTAATTCTAGTGCCATTGGAATCTTAAGACATAAGCCTTTAACTTCCATGAGAACTCTAGAGCTAATTCTATTCTTAAGTTACTAAAAAATGCCCTTAAATTTAGAAGTTGATTGTTGGCTCCTATTTTGGAGTAGCTTAAAGTATTTTAGGCATAACTCTTAAAATATAGCTCTAAATTACATAATTTTTATGTTAATGGAAATTAGGCACATATAGGAAAAAAATTCTGGAGACCATATGGTCTAAATCTATCCAAAACTATGTCAAAAATGCAAGACAAATGAACTAAAAATCCTACCGAGAGAACCAAGTGAGTTCTGAAGGACTCATGGCAGTCAGGGTTTTCTAATTGTCGTAAGCAAGCATTCTAGATGTATAGTAATTGCCTGGATATTGGGACTCATAACAATTAGAAATTCCTACCCATCGTGACCCTCTATATTTACCGCTATCACTCATTTCTGATCGCCGTGAGATAGCATTTTGTATGAACAGTATATTTTGGACTATGCGAGTCATGGCTATCACTCATTTTTTACCACCTAACCCCATCTATTTCTGAAATTTTATTTAATTTTTTCTTTTGAAATGAACTAGAAACTTATCAAACTATCCTATATGAATATGAAACTTATCTTTGATATGAGCTTGACTTGCTAGAGTCTAGTAATAGATAGAAAGGGTCTATAACTACTTTTGTGACGCTTTTATGTCTTTTATTTGAGGCCATGCCTCTTCTATTTGGAGACTATATCTCTTCTAATTTATGATTTTAAGGCAATGCCTCTTCTATTTTGTTAGCAATGGTATCTTCTATTCTGTCCCATTACCCGTATCTTAAAAATATAGTAAGAAACTCAGTAATGATTTGTATGAATAGTATTTATTATGTTTTGACCTATTAATTGATCTATTCAGGTTTTCGTTACATTCTGGAAGACTCTAGCAACTACTTTGTTTTATTACAAACTATATTCGAATTTAAAAGGTTCCTTGGTTATGTAGATAAAGAAAGAATACTTATTAAATTGTTTCATGTATTTAATATTATGCTTTACTTGTGATTTTTTTCATTGTAATATCTCATATGCATGAAAGTATTTTGTAACTACTGTGAGTAATCACCATCATATATTGTTTAACCCATACTAAGCTTTATGTTTAGCATGATAGCTTTTCATACATGCAAGTGTTAAGCTTGGTTGAGTGTAGGTTAGAGTCTGGATAACTGTAGTCAACCAACGTAGGAATTAGGAAATAAGTTTTATTACTTATTTAAGCACCTAAATTGTATAATCTGTAAAGGTCTATTATTAGTGTAATCTATAAAGGAATTATCTAGAAGTAGTATTCATATTATTATCACTTGATATTATTTTAATCTAACTAGTAGTTAGTATAAGTATAGTTATGGATAGCCATGTGATAACTATTATGTTGTTTTGGGATGGTTCTGGCACCAATATATCCTCCTAAGGGTTACTAGAGTGTGACAATCATTACAAATTATCACCACACATTTTAAAATTACATAATATTATTATACAATATTTGTACATAATCTGTTTACATTTTTTTATTGATACAAGCCTATAATTTTTTAGTTGTGTTCTAATAAACATAATATTTAAACCATTTATTGCAATCGTAACACTTACAATAAGTTTTTTTGCTCAACTGGGATTGTATTTCTAATTTTTAAATAATTTTCTCCAAAAATTTTTGTTACATCTTTCACAAATATCATAACTAATTGCTCATATTTTGTTACATTCTCATTATTCCAAATTTTTATTACAGCCTTCAAATAATATATTGGTATTGTCATGCAAAGTACTTCCACCATCTTTGTTTCCGTCATGAGATATCCCTTCATTATAACTTTTTGTAATTTTTTTATTTATTATAATATTATGATCAATTAATGTTATACCATTTTTTAATTCGGTGGTTGTACAAATCATCCCATTTTTAGGTGATAATTTCCTTTAAAATATTACTGATCATGGTTCTTGAAGTTAAGTATGTGTTTACCATCTATTGTATCAAATTAATAAAAATAAATACTATATTAACATTAATTTTCTATATTTTTTTATTTATCATGTTATTTTATTAAACTAAAATTATCATATTATTTTATAAAAATTTTACAATGTTACATTGTAACAATAAAATATATTTATTTATATTTTCTAATAATTAAAATCACAAGTAAATAAATACATTATAATTGAAATAAACCTCTTTTGAAACTAGTATTTATGCGACCTTTTCCCTTTGCTGATTTTATAGTTCAATTAATATTTGTAATTTAACAAATTAAATAAAAATATAAATTGATATTAATAGACAAAAACTAAAATTAAATGAATCAAATTATAAATGTTCAAATAAAAAATCTTACCAGATACCGATAATAAGATAATAAAAATGTTGATTACAATCTTTCATGCAATAAAATATTAATATTTCAATACAGTTTTTTCTTTCTCTTCTCGCACAAAATTTTAACACTTAACAATTATAAATTTTATACAATGAATTCAATAGTCCAAAGAGTATATATAGTTTGTTTTGAAATTTTTGTTCAATGCGTTACATAATTTTTGGGGCTAAATTTTATTTTTTGCAAATATGAAACCGTAAGCTTATGTTGCGGAGTAAGTTACTTGAATCCACAAAAAATTGTTATGGAATTAAAGTGGGGATTATTGCATTTTTTTTTGTGTAAAACATGCGTCCCACTATTCCATTTCCGCAACCGTTTGTTGCGGCATCAAACCCATATTTGTCTCTTTTATACGTTCATCAAGGCCCTATTTTTCCATTTTCGCAACAATATATTGTGGGATCTAACCATACACTATTCTCCCATTTACTTCTCAAAATACCCCAAATACCTAATTACTTTCTGCAAATGCATTATTTATAAAAATAATTTCTCAAAATTGTTGATTGAATAAAATCAAATATTATTTTTTTATATTTGATAAATTAGATTCTATTTTATTTTTTTTTTCATTTGTAGCCTACGGGTGATAAAAAAAATATAATTATCCGATATGATAATATCAAATATTATTTTCTTCAATTTGGCCAAGATTGATATATCTAATTTAAAGGCTCAATTGCTATTAAGAAAATCCAGACAAAAGACCCAATTGTTATTAAGAAAATTCAGACTCTATCACAATCGGACTAGAACAAACTTGATATAAAATCTATCGCAATCAAGCCCTTTAATACATCATATTAGCCACTTTAAGGCTATGTTTTGGTAAGAAGCAATGGATTGTAATATATTGAATAATATAATCGATTAAGAAATGTAATATAATGGAATGTAATTGTGATTACATTACTATGTTTGGTTACATTAGCAATGTAATGTAAATACAAATACATTCCTATATTTGGTTGAATTATATACATGTATTGCACTACAAGAAAATGTAAAAATAGCAACGGAATTTATTCCGTTGCTAAATTAGTAAAGGAAATCCAATTCCGTTGCTATTTAGCAACGAAAAATATTTTTCGTTGCTAAAATTGGTTAAACATTATAGATTTAGCAACAAAAATATATTTGGTTATACTCTGTCGCTAAAAATGGAGGAAATTTTTAGCGCTAAAATTTAGCAACGAAATTACTATATCGTTGCTAAATAAGGCACAAACAGATAGCAAAAAAATTTTGGAACAAAAATAGCAACGGAATTTAATTTTCGTTGCTAATATAGCAACGAAATTAAATTTTCGTTGCTATTTTAGCAACGAAATTTAATATCCGTTGTTATTTTAGCAACGAAAAATAATTCGATTGTTAAATAATTCGGGTTAAAAAAAATCAGTTCCGAATTAGCAACGGAATAGGATTTTCGTTGCTAATTTTCATTTTCAATGAAAAATAGTAACGGGATTTATTTTCCGTTGCTAATTTAAATTTTCAATGAAAAATAGCAACGAAATTGTATTTTCGTTGCTAATTTTCATTTTCAATTAAAATAGTCAAACTTTTTAGATATTTATCTTTTTATAAATTAATTTGATAATTAGTTAAACTTTTTTAATTAATTTAATTTTAATTTTTTATTTCTTAATTTTTTTGAAATCAAATTATTATTATTATTATTATTATTATTATTATTATTATTATATAATCATGATATCTCTAGAGTTCCTAGAATTCTCTAGATAGGAAAAAAAATAAATCAACTTATTTAAATATAATTCAACAATTAATTTCTAAAATATTATAAAAAGATAATAATATTTGGATTTACTGATCAATATGACACATACTTTTTTTATTAGAAATATTGCAGCATATACTTTTTGTTTTTATAATTATAAATTATCTTGAAGAGTCTTAATAAATAGAAAGAAAGGATGGAGAGAGGGAAATCGGGAATGGAGAGGGGAAGGAGGCTCCGCCGATCTGCCACTCTCATCACTGATCAACGGCATTACTCCGACCACCATAGCCTCTCCATCATTTATGGTGTCCATACCCACAAATTGGTGTCACATGATTCTTTCCTCCCGATTTCTTCGTCATGGTAAAAATTGTTTCTTCTTGTTTCGGTGATCGACAGTGATGACTGGGTTCACGACCATCACTGGAGAACTTTCAGTGATGAAGCGAACCTTTCGGTGTCCACCGCTCCTCCCCACTTGCCGACAGTAGATAGATCGGCCACCATGGAGCGAGATGTTTCAACTTAGATCCCGATGAATGGTGGCATTATTGGGGCGTATGAATGTCTCCTGGAAGCTACCTGTGGCTCTAGCTACCACCAGGCAGCTTCGATGCGTCTTCGACGAGTCTCCGGTGAAGCTCCGATGACCGGTCAAGCGAGCACATGCATAGGCAGATTGAGGCAAATTCGACTAATAGGTATGGGAATTATATTTGAACCTGAAATTGTATGTGTTGGTTTAATATAGGATTTAAATAAGTGTTTTTATGTTGCTTTTATCTGATCTTGAGGATGTTTCCTTTCATGGGTCGTTTTGTATTTTATTTATGAGGGTTTCTTTGGTGGAAGTATTTTTCTGGGTAGAATTGTTCTATAGTTGATAGGATGTTCATATGATTTGGCAAATTCTATAGGCTGGAATGTGAAGATTATGGTGGTGCTTTTGTTAAAAGGAGTTTTTTTTTGTGTAAGTTGTTGGAAGGCATTCTCTGTGTAAACGAAATTCGTTGTTCTTTTATGTAATGAAGCAAAAAAAAACGGAATTATTTACTCTATATACTGATTGGAAAATCATTAAAGAGCATTAGACTAATTGGATTACATTGTTGTGCTGGCTTGATTTGATTGTTTATCTGAGAAAAAAATATGTAACAGGATGATGTTTATTTTGCACATGAGAAATTAAATCCAATCTGAGTTTTTGACAATATAATTTTTTTATTATATTTCCTCTTAAAGTTGTTGAAATCAATGAAAATTGTGCGGTAGTTTCTCTATCAAATTTTATTGTGTTGTATAACATAATTCAACATGTAGCTAATGGATTTGATTTCTAGATAAATGCTCATTAGTGGCTAAGCAAGACTGTTATTTTTAGGGGTTGTACTAATGCTATAAACTTGACCAAATGCTCACGCTATCTTTTAACAGCAATTATTAGTTTAATTTTTATTCTCATTCTCTCTCCTATTTCCTTATCTGTGTCCTCAATAGCTTGTATATCATGATCAGGATGCATAATTACTGATTTTTATTTATTTGTTTTGTTAATACTAAAAAAGCTTCATGAAGTCGAGGAAAAGTGTTGCTCTTCAAATGCAACAGTTTGTAGGTGAAGAAAAAAATGACTTTGGACTATTTAAGTTCCCTACAACCAGAAAAGGTTCTACTCAATCTCTAATTATTCTCATGTTGTTTTGCTTCTGAAGCTATTTAATTTTTGGTTTTGCTTTGTTTTTAAATTACCAAACATTTGCCTGTAGTGTGTGTGTGTGTGTGAGTGTGTGTGTGTGTGTGTATTTGATTACCTAGAGCTACTGCCCTTAAGCTGATGAACATGAGCATCTTTATTTAATTGGTTCCATGCCCTCTTAGTTTTCTGTAAGGCCATGATAAGAAAAAAAAAAAAGAAGCTAGAATTGGAATAATTTTGAACCAATTACTCAAAATCGCAAATATTAATTCTACCACTTATGATTGTTCGAACTATAGCTAGTAGAGTAATGCCAGTATAGGAGTCCCCCTACTATATTGAGATTGGTATTTTTTAATTAGTATATAACTGGCATCGTTTGCTATTAGTGTTGCCCTAAGTTAATTATTTTGGATTCGATTTGTTAGTATTAGTTACTTGATATTGTCATAATAGTATTAATATTTAGAAAAAAAATGGAATCCACTAACTTAGTAGGTGTTTGGTTTAATTTTGAAAGGAGATGTTATATCAAGTGTTCTGTTAATTTTTTGAAAAAGAATTTGGAAGCTATTTCTGATTTGAATAACAGTTTCCAAAAACTCCATTTTTGAGCTTTTTGGGTTCTTTCATGATTAAAAGTAAAATTATTCATCACTATTTATAAAATATGTTTAAAAAATTATATAAATTTATATTACATGCACTTATTAAAATTTATATTTATAAATTTATATATTTTTATACAGTAAATTGTTAAATATATGAATTTGTATATCATATTGTTATATATTTTATTTATAATAAATTGATTAAATTACAGCACTCCATTTGCTGCTTCATTACAAAATAAGCAATTGATTTAGGACATGGATACTTCTCATTACTAACAAAAGAGCTAAATCCTGTAAAATGATATATGGGCCTCAACAGATATTGGGCTTAATAATAATGAATTGATCATATTCATAAGACAGATTGTGTCATTTTTGAGTTATACATATGCAGTTCAACACTGCTCAAGCGTAATCGATTTTTAATACTTGTTTAAAGAATCTATTTTCACCTATTTCAATTTCTTCTTCTTAAGTTTCACATTTAGTCTAGTTGCTTTTCCTTCTTTGATCTTTGATTTTCACCATATTCATGAGTTTTGAGAACTAACTAAGCTATTAGAATCTCGTTTCGAATTCTTTAACGGTTAAATTTCTCATCAAATATGATATTACATGAGCCCAATAACTGTGAATTTATCATAAGTGTTATTGTAAAGTAAAGTTGATTATAATCATAATTAAAATTGCTTATTACGTTTCTTTTATATTTCTCCTACAGCAGTTTCCTCATGCTATTGTGATCTTATTACAGGCAAGAGGAATTTGAAAAATTTGCTGCAGGCAAAGCTGCACGAGCGCAGTTACAGGATGGCCAAACAATCTGCAAATTCTAATAAAGGGGATCCAGTTCTGAAGGTATTTTATTTCTCTACTTCTCAATCCCCTCCAACTCAGGAACTTGCTAAGCATCTAAAAATTTTATTTAGGCATCAATCTCCTGGATTAAGTAATAATAATCTGAAAGTTTTGCCCTTTGTGTTGGTTGGTACTCTTGATGTAGCTGTAGATAAGTTGAGTTTGTGCTTGTTGCCTATGCAGCTGTAGATTCTATTGTTGCCTATTCATTATTTGGATCACTTATAAATATTTACATATAGTCTTTTCTATCCTAGTCAGTACATTTGCAGTTCCAGTAGTTCTTTATTCTTTAAGTAGCATTATGTATTATGGTTGTTTGCTTTACTTGTTGGGTTTTGGTTCATTCTTCGGATTTTTTTCAGTTATTACAATTTCTCTTGTTGTGTTATTTTAATTTTGCTAAGAGCTTAATTAATTTTATTTTCTCCTTTTTGCTCTATTTATTGCTTCACTTGAGATGGGTTTTGGTTAATTCTTTAGAAAGTTCATTTTCAATTAGTAATAAATTCTATTGTTGTCCTATCTGAACTGTGCTAAACAACTTGATGAATTTTTCCTTGCTAACTCCTTTACTTTACTTGAGATAGGTTTTGGTTTATTTGTCATAAAGCTCCTTTTTTTTAAACTAATGATAGTTTCATTTCTGTTATTCGAATTGCTGAGAAAGATTACAAAACTTCTCCTTCAATATGGTTAAATACTCATATATATAGGCCTGGATTACGCTTGCTGCATATCTTTGTCAGTTAATTGAATGGCATGACTCAATCTTCTGCTCTACCTGTCTTCCTTTTTGGTTTTTGCTTGGATTTGATTTGAGTGATTTTTCTTGTCTTTCTTATCATCTTTATGTTTTACATCATCTTATATACTTTAATAGTGAATAATACACGCTCCTAGCTTTTGTCTGTTGCTATTAATGAAGCTGAATGTTTAAGTTATTTTTACATCTCTTTTAAGAACACAACATAGCTTAAATATTTAATGAATTCTTACCCAAACTAATCTCACACAATGGTCTGGGGTTGGAATTGTAAGCTCCACTTGATGATTTAATTAGATTTTCAATTGCTATGATATTTTTTCTCAGCCAAATACTCCATATTTTTTGCCTGTCCAGGTTTGAAAGTCAAAACTGAGATATGAATATTGTCTACTTAATATTATTGCTCAATTAGCTACTGTATTATTGAAAACTAAGCAACCCAGTGATATAGCTTGGAGCTCATTTCTGAAGGTCCACTCTTAATGGCACATAATAAATTATATTGGTGGGTTTATTGATGTGAACATATTGTTCTTTTCATTAAAATGCTAACATGCTATCATAATATTTATGTTTTGCTCCTGCATTTCCTATCGTGACTTTATGTTGTCTGTGAAGGATTGATTGAATTATGATTTGTAGCATGTGGTAATTGCTATATATGCTGATTTTGTTTTGAGTTTAAGGGAATTTGTTTGGCTTAACAATTGCATGCCTGTTTCTTCTTTACATAATTTTTTTCATCTCTGTTTCCAGATTGCCTATTTTTGAAATTTAAAGCCTTTAGGAATGCAGTAAATGAGACACTTGGAACAATGTTTTAGTAATTAGGTTTTTCCGTCCTTTATCTAGGAGAGAATACAACTTGAAACTTCACGTCTATATAGGCAGGCTGGTGTTCTTCCATTGGCAGGTAACTATTTTAGCGTTGAATTACATATTCATCAGTTATTATTATATTTTTTCCATACCATACAATGTCTTCTTGATATAGTGTTCCATGTTTTTTCTCTGGCATCTAACATCTTGTAACCATTTTTAATTAAATTAATGAAGTTGTTGTTGAAAAGATAATTAAAAATGAAATGGTCATTAGATTATTAAATAAACTTTCATCATTTTGAGTTGTTATTTTATATTTGCTGTTGTAACCTTTGTAGTATTTGTTTTTCTTCATTTTCATTACAAGGTCTTTGGCTGTTGTTAGTACTATATAGGTAAGTTGATAATAAAAAATTTGAATAATTTTTAGCGACGGATTAACGACAGATAGTACCATCATTAATTTTTATAGTGGTGGGTGAAATTAGCAATGAAAATCCTTATTCCGTTGCTAAAATTGACCATTTCACCGAATCAAGCATTGGTTGAATTTGGCAACGGATTCAATTTCCGTTGCTAAATTTAGCAACGAAATAAATTTTTCGTTGCTAAAAATAGCAACTGCTAGATTAGCAACCAAAGTTTCCGTTGCTATTTTTGATTAGCAACGAAAATTTGACATTTTCCGTTGCTAAATTGCAATTTTCTTGTAGTGTTGGAATGTAATTTGATTTATAATTATCAATCAATTTTTTATATGGTTATTTTATTTTTTTTGCAAATATTTTATATATTTATATATTTATTATATTATAAAAATATAAAAATCTAAACTTAATAATACATAATGTTAAAAAAAATTATATTAAAAATACAATTCTACTAAATTGTAAACATTGTTTTTTATATAATATAAACCATTTCCAATCTAGTCTTGTTCTAGGAAGACTTATATTATACACACAATTCTGTACAAATTAAATATATATATATATATTGCCACATCCAGCAAAACTAGGTAATATTGAGAATATCAAATCCTAACTATAATGGACAATTTGAAATGGATTCCTTTGAGAGAATTCTACAGACAACAAATGATCAGGTACTAGCCTCTTGTTGTAGAAAATGCACCATAACTTTGTGTTTTAAAGACATGACAATTCAAATATCAAGCTGATTGTTTATAGCAAGTCTTCCCCTGCCAATAAATATACGAAATTAGATCTTTTAATTATCAAAATTGTTCAAACTCAATTTGCTAATCAAGCAAGTGATTGAAGTCTTATGGCCAAGCTGAAGTTACTTTATTTTGACACCCAATTGAAAGTAAAAAGACCAAGATTTCATTTTTCAACCTCAAGTCATCACATAAATATAAATTCAATACTTAGTTTAAAGCAGGGTGTTTGCTTTTCTTCTTCTGAAAGTAGTGCCTAAATGACCCAATTCTCTTTCTAAAACACACTCATATTGATAGCATGCAATTCATGTACTAAGCTACCTAAAGGGTATTCCTTCCCTTGGACTGCAAACAGGGTCTCTCGGTGAAACCAAAAATGGGTAATGCATTGCTGTTTTGGAGCACAAGACCTGATGCTACACTAGATCCTTCGAGTTTGCATGGTCGGTGATCAAGTTAACAATGATTGGCAGCTTTGACTCAAATCAAAGCATGATGGCAGTTTTTTAACTTTGGCACTTTATGGTGTGTGTATATATATAAATGTGTAAGACTTTTTATGATATAAATCATAAAATTAAATTAAATTGAAGAAAATAATAATAAATCTGTATGATTTTTAGTGACTGATTGTGAAAGGCATTTAGCGACAGTATTTACTTTTAGTGTTAAGTCCGTCACGAATTATCACTTAGAAATGCTGACGTAATACCACGTGTCAAATGATGTATCTAATTATTGATTGTTATATGCTATTATCTATCTATGTCAGCAGTTAACTAACGGTAAAATAATTAAATTATTTGTGATTAACGGTAAGGTAAAAATCTATTATTTTTCAAATATAAGAAGCAAAAATTTTCCATTTAAAATATTAGGTGCAAACTTGCACAGTTTGACAAACATTTGGGCGGGGGAAAATTTAGCTTTGGCCTATAATTAAATATGAAAACGGAGATGGTGGTGGGGTCGTTTGTATTATGAATGATTGATCCTTTTTATTCTTCCAAATCATTCATAATCTCACCACTTCTCATACTCTGATCATAAATTTGCTAAGCAGCGCAAGAATCATGAATTATCCATTTCCAACTAACGCTCGAAGAATATGATAATTGAGCCTCTTGCTCAGTTTTTCTTGTTTTGAGGCTCAACAATGGTACACAGTGCCTAGGATTCCTTTGAGCTTCTCAGCAAATGCCCTATTAAGATCGATGGAATCCAATCCTATGGTTCTAAGCTCCTTGTTGGCTGCTCGGATGGGACCCTTCGAATCTACGGCCCTGAATCCTCTTCCCCCGACCGATCTTCATTGTCCGATTACCAAAGCCAAGCTCAAGATCTGCGAAAGGAAACATATGTTTTAGAGAAAACTGTGACAGGGTTTTCGAAGAAGTCTCTCTTGTCAATGGAGGTATTGGCTTCCAGAGAGCTGCTCTTGTCTCTCTCTGAATCGATCGCCTTTCATAGACTTCCTAATTTGGAGACTTTAGCTGTGCTCACCAAGGCTAAAGGCGCCAATGTGTATTCTTGGGATGATAGAAGAGGGTTTTTGTGCTTCGCTAGGCAAAAGAGAGTTAGTATCTTCCGACACGATGGTAATTTCCTTGATGCAATTCTATTCGTTTCTCTTGAGAATTTATTGTTCGGTTGCAGCGATTATTATTTTTTGCAATTTTTCATAATGGTCGTTAGTAGAAATGAACTTTTAGTAGTTGTTTAGGTGGAAGAGGATTCGTGGAGTTGAAGGATTTTGGGGTGCCAGATACTGTGAAGTCAATGTCTTGGTGTGGTGAAAATATATGTTTGAGGATTAGAAAGGAATATGTGATACTTAATGCCCCTAATGGTGCGTGGACTGAGGTATTTCCTTCGGGAAGACTGGCGCCTCCGTTGGTGGTCTCTCTTCCTTCTGAGGAGCTTCTTCTTGGAAAGGTATTTGATCTTCCATGTCTCATTAATGATCACTTTTCATGTATTTCCTCCTTTCAATTGTTGGATTCAATAGTGGGTGAAAAAAATTATTTTTTCTAATAAAATTGGCCATTTTTCCTTTTTATGATAACTTTTTCTGTATTGTTAAGGAATGTGCTTCTGCTGATTAGGTTGCTTTAAATCTGAACTCAATTGTGTTGTATTATTTAGGTTCATTTGGTCAAAATGCTGTCGAGTCACATGCTTGGAAGTCTTTATTTCTTGAAAATTGTATTATGTTTAAAATCTACAAAAATATTTCGATTTATCTGCAAATGGGTCTACTATAAAGTGTATTTGTATTATGAATTGTAAAACAAATAAAAATGGCTTTCTTAAGAGTTTAAATGTTAAGGAAGTTCACATTCTGTGCATATGGTCAGAGTATTATTAATTTATGCTTGAAGCGTGTATGTGAGAGAGAGGGAGAACTAATAAACCGAAAACAGACCACCTAGTTAAATAACTATATATTGTGGACAATTCTTTTGCAGATTCCTTCCATTTTCATAGGATTTATTTGGAGTCTGGTGAATTTCATAAAATTAAAAGTGTTGAATTGCAAATGAATTCTATAAAATCTATAAACACAATAAGTTAAGAATTGCAAACCTAGTTCATAAATTTTATGAACTTACTTTTTTGACCATCTAATGTTGCTCAATTTTCGAGTGTTCTTGCTCAATTTCTTAATATCCTTTTTTTTTTTTTTCAGACTTTTTGGAGCTATCTTAATTGGGAGATGCCTGTGTATATGGCATCTAGGAAAGTAATCGTGTTGGCATCTGCTTCTTTGAACCTGACATGCTATTATAATAGACATTGCCTGGCAAATAGCAATAAGGACTGAATTTAAGGACATCGTTTGAAATCATGATGCATAAGTCTAATAGTTGTATAATGTTTATATGGCTCTCATTTGGTGTGGGATGCTATTGCACACAAGCTATCTCAATTTATTCATTCTTAAAATGATAAATTTCTGCCTTTGTATGACATTCTTGCAATTCCGTTGTGTTGACAAATGCATATTATAAATGCCAATGCTTTTGGACGTCTTTAGCATTACCATACACAAGATTTGAGGTTTTGGCAATATGTATCTTGCATGCTAGCTGCTCCAATTTGCAAAATTTAATTATTAGGGGAAACTAAAAATTACCACTTAAACTATACCCATTAACTATTAACCCCCAAACTAAGAAACCAGATGATTAGCACCGTAAACTTTCATTTTTTTTTTTCAATTAGGAAATCCATCTAATAAATTGTGGAATCAAACAGAAAATGTGTTTTAGTGACAGTTTTTGGTGGCGAATGCAATTTTTGTTACTATTGGTGAAAAACTAGCGACGTATTTCATCATTCATCACAGAAAATGGATTTAAAAATAAAATGCCTTTATAATAGCTAGTGACAAAAACAAAAAAAAAAAAAGAAAGAAAGAAAAACAAGACCTGGATTTTTTTCCATAAAGGAAGAACTGAATTTTCTTAAATTGTTTAGTCACAAGTAATTACGAAATACATACAAGAAAAAAAATGCAGTTATTAATCACAACAATACGAAGTGGTCCATAGGATTTTTTGTTTTTCACAAGTTTATTTAGGCAAAAAATTATTTATTTCTGTTGCTAATTTATAGCTAGGTATTATGAAGTCATTTTATTTTTAATCTAATTTTGGCAACGGATTATGTAATCTGTCCCTAGTAGTAATGGAAACTGCATTTGTCACCAAATTGTTTTGCTAAAACACATTTTCTATATAATTTAATGGTTTGTTAAATCGATTCCTCTAATTGAAAGTGGTATGAAAGTTTGGGGCACTAATAATCTGGTTTTTTTAGTTTGGGGGTCTAGTTGTTAATGGGCACATATTTTTGGGGGTAATTTATAGTTGAAAGCTACCTTGATTATAGTAGGCTACTCAAAGAGAAACATACATTTGTTCCTTAGGAGAACATTGGGGTCCTTGTGGACCAAAATGGAAAGCTTCTTCAAGCCGAGAGGATTTGTTGGTCAGAGGCTCCTTCTGTGATTGTTATTCAGAAACCATATGCAATAGCTCTGCTTCCAGGACGTGTTGAGGTAGATTAGTCATTTTGTAGACAAAATTTTATTTCTTCTTGTGTTTTCTCCCCTCTAAAATAAACTGTGCATTCATTAATTGGTGCCATTTGTTTTCCCAGATTTGGTCTCTGCGAGTTCCATATCCACTGATACAGACTATTGTTCTTCAAAATGTCCATCATCTTGTTCACAGCAATAATGCAGTAATTGTTGCGTTGGACAATTCTGTCTATGGGCTTTTCCATGTTCCACTTGGTGCGCAGGTAATGTTTATGCTCTCTGTAAATTGACATCTGTGCTATCATCTTGTTGCCTGTAGCATACATGCTGCCTTCTGTTGGAATTCATTATATGACCGTTCTTAAGATAAAATAAACCTTTGGTATATCTTCAAAGAATATTCTATTTGTCATTGGATAAGTTATGTTTTCTTTTTTCTGTAAGTTTCATGTTTCTTGATTTGGGAGAAGGTGCTGGCATCATTCTTCGTAAATAGAATTAAAGAAAGCTGTTATACTGCAGATTGTACAGTTAACAGCATCTGGAAATTTTGAGGAAGCTTTGGCCGTGTGCAGGCTACTTCCACCAGAAGATTCAAGCCTTCGAGCAGCAAAGGAAGGGTCAATTCATATAAGGTAAATGTTTCCCTTTTGAGACGATGGCTTTTAACTAATTTTTGAATTCATAGTTTCCTTTTCTTGTTTGTTTGTTTGTTTGTTTTATAGTTGAGATTCAGATAATGCACTTAAGCATGGACAGCATTGTGCAAGTTTATTCTGTACAGTCTCCCATTAGGTTATGAATCTGTTATTCATTTGTTTCCTGATTTAATATGGGCCATTAATTCCTTTTTGTTTTAATGATGGGATTCTGAGATTCTGAAGATATTCCCAAATAGGACATGAGCATTAAGTTGGACGTATTCACATGCCATGAGGAAAGATATGATGTCATTTTAGCTGAAAGTTGGGGGATATTTCCATGTTGTGCGTGCAGCACATGCCTTTACATTCATTGATAATACACTTCACTGATAAATTTTATGCCACTGTTGCAGATATGCGCACTATCTTTTTGATAATGGGAGCTACGAGGAGGCTATGGAACACTTTTTAGCCTCTCAAGTGGATATCACTTATGTGCTTTCCTTATATCTTTCAATTATTCTTCCTAAAACATCTATAGTTCCTGAAACAGATAAACTAGAATTTCAGATGATATGGAATCCTCACCTCCATCACAATTTGTTGAATATGATGAGCATGCAGTCCTTGAATCCAAGAAAATGAGTCACAATACACTTATGGCTCTTGTCAAGTTCTTGCAGAAAAAGAGATTTGGTATAATTGAAAAGGCAATTGCTGAGAGAACAGAGGAAGTCTTTTATGATGCTGTTGGAGAAAATGTTGGACCTTATGTTTTGAGTAGGTTTAAGAAGTCCAACAAGGTAAGTAACTCTTTCTGGTGTTCTCTGTTTCAGATATTACATAAAGAAATCCAACCAGGGAAGTTTCAAACTTACAGGACTCTCAGGGGGCCCCTCACTAAGCATTCTGTAATCTTCCTTTGGTTGGAATAAACAAAGTGTAAACTTGATCCAATGGTGAAATATATGTATATGTGTGTGTGTGTGTGTGAGAGAGAGAGAGAGAGAGAGGCCACAACAAGAGTAATTGAGCATGTAGGTGAGACAATAGGACTATGTGAGCATTGCTTAGCATTTTATACTGACCAACTACAAAATCAAGTTTTGGGTTGTCATAATTTACGCATGTTCAAAATGATGAGAATGAAATGTAATGTTTAACCAATGTGCATGTTAGGAACAGAAATACATCTGCACCATGGCTCTTATTGACATTACCTAACATTTTTTTTTGCTGTCTTTGGTCTCTTAGGGACGTGTTAACATCAACATAAACTCAGGTGCTAGGGAAATGGCAACAGTACTTGATACAGCCCTACTTCAAGCTCTTCTTCTTACTGGACGGTCTTCTGCAGCTTTAGATTTGCTCAAAGGTATTAATTATTGTGACCTGAAGATATGTGAGGAGATTCTCCAAAAGAGAAATCATCATACTGCCTTATTGGAACATTATAGGTGCAACTCTATGCACCTTGAAGCTCTTAAGCTCTTACATCAATTAGTTGAAGAGTCAAAATCACAACAAGGATCGTACCTCAAAGTTTAAGCCTGAATCTATCATTGAGTATCTTAAGGTAAGTTTTTTGTCCAGTCAGGTATCTTTCATTCTAGTTCAATTTATTATAAGAACCTTGCTTGCAACGCACATGGAAGCAAAGACTTGAACTTCTCATCCTAGAATTTAGAAGTAGATGGTTGGATTTCTAGTTCTCTTTCATCCACTGCCAATTGATGTGTAAGAATGAAAACGGTGCTAGCTTTATTGGACACTGTGGAGACTCTAGTTTATTATTTAATTTGTAAGCTTTGGTCTGGATAAGTCCAAGTAATTTATTTTTGACATGCCAGCATAAATATGTTTCCCAGCATTTAAACAGAGGCATAGATTTCTTCTGCAGTATTAAATTTAGTGTCTAACCATTCACTTTTATGACTTTGTTTTCTTTTGGTGATTACAAACTGCAAAAAGTTATTTGATTTTTTGTTCATACATTATCTGTCTAAAATTATGGATCTATCTTGATTGATGGGTTAGATTTACAGGAACCATTTTGTAAAATTTCTCATGCAGCCTCTCTGTGAGTCAGATCCAATGCTTGTCCTGGAGTACTCAATGCATGTTCTGGAAAGCTGTCCAACATAAACTATTGAGCTTTTTTTATCAGGGAATATTCCTGCAGACTTGGTTAACTCTTATTTGAAGCAGCACGCTCCAAGCATGCAGGCCAGATATTTAGAACTCATGCTTGCAATGAATGGGAATGGAATCTCTGGAAATCTGCAGACTGAAATGGTGAAGAACTCCTCTTTAGCTCATAATTCTTTCTATACCATCTTTATTATGTATGTCAAGTGACCTGACAAGTACACAGTTCTGCATAGGCATGGCCAAGAGCTGGTTTTCGCCCTGAACCAGACTGGTCAAAACCGGTCAGAGCCTGAACCTTTGTTGAACCATCACCTAACATGTGAGAGTAAGGTTTGGTTTAGGTTCCATATTTTGCAGAACCTGAACCGTAATCCTGATTCCAGCCCTGTACTGAGGGTTCCAAACCATATCTTTTGGAAACAAATTAATATTTTCTATGTTTTAAGAAAGGTTATTCTAAAAGGTAAGAAAACAATATGATTGTGATTACTCTAAATTTTAATAGAACACATAAACAGCTTAGTTTTTAGAAAATTAAATGCAAGCCCTTTTCATTAAAGTTTTTATTTATATTTCAATTGAAGTCTTACAAATAATTTCAAACTTTTGTTTTTCCAGTTTTTTAATTTATGAATTACCTAAGCCATCCCAAAAATCATATTATAAACTAGACTTGTGCGAGGTATAAACTATCTTTAAATCGTTTCATAAACCACAACCGGCAGTTTATAAACTTGAATACTACAGTTTGGTTCAAGCTCAAAATTTCGTTTAACATGAACTGGTGGTTCAAGAACCTTGAACATGCCTAGTTCTGCTAGACAGTTGTCTTTATGTTGGTCCTATTGCTAATTTTGATAAGTAACTGCTACTAGCATGATCTATGTTCGTCAGGTACAAATATACCTTTCAGAAGTGCTTGAGTGGTATGCAGATCTGAGTGCTGAACAGAAATGGGATGAGAGAGCTTATTCCCCAACAAGGAAGAAACTATTGTCCGCCTTGGGGAGCATCTCTGGTTATAATCCAGAGGCTTTGTTGAAACATCTTCCAGCAGATGCATTGTATGAAGAGCGTACAATTATTCTAGGGAAAATGAACCTACATGAGCTGGCCTCATCTCTTTATGTCCATAAGTTATTTTCTGATGTAAATCAACCTGTTCAACTGACATGATTAATGAGTGAAATTGCTGAGTTGGGAATATCGTAAACGGGGCTAAAATCCAGTTATCTGGTGATTACAAGGGCATTCGATTCTTTACAAGTTGGACAGTTGGGATACAAAGGCATTCAATTCTTTTCTGAATTGAATTTTCCTGTTAGTTTTGGTGTGTCTAACCCTAGGTCACTTTTTTTTAGCAGTTAATTTTGTCTTCACATGTATTTGTATTTTTTTTTTTTTCAAATCTTGTGGGTTGAAAGAATTCCCTTTTGATCTTTACAGCTTCATCTTCCTGAATTAGCCTTATCCTATTGTGATCGAGTCTACGAGTCTTCAGCTCTCCAAGCATCTGGAAAGTCTTATGGCAATATATACCTCACTCTTCTCCAAATTTATCTGAATCCCCAGAAGACAATCAATAACTTTGAAAAGAGAATTACGAATATAGTATCCTCTCAGAATACAATTACTCTCAAGTCCCGCTCTGGGATTTCAGTTAAAGCTAAAGGAGGTCATGGAGCCAAGAAAATTGCTGCCATTGAGGGTGCAGAAGATTTGTGTTTCAGCCTTAGTAGCACTGACAGTGGCAGGAGTGATGGTGACACAGATGAATTTAGCGAGGAAGGAGGCTCAATGATTATGCTTGATCAGGTCCTTGACCTTTTGAGTAGAAGGTGGGACAGGATCAATGGAGCTCAGGCCCTTAAACTTTTGCCAAAGGAAACAAAATTGCAGGTAGTTGGAAGGGACTAATGGATTTCACTGATTTACCGTAAACTTTTGTGGCTGATATTTGTATTGATGTTAACAACATCAAATGATGCTTTTTTAAAAAGGTCTTAATGTGTGGTTGCCACATGAGCATTATTGTGCTTTCCACCCAGCTAGACCACCTTATTTTTGATATTTCTATTTGAGATTTACATTATCATTTTTGCTGCATTACTTTTCTAATTAAATGTTGAAATGAATTAAGCTCTTTTCCCACCACACCATCTCCTCTCCTTGTATTATGCTATTTTGCACCAATTCTTGATAATTTTGCTTTGCTGGGAACCAAATCATCTGCAGCTATATTCTAATGGTATCTCTCATTTTTTTTCTGCAGAATTTGCTTCCTTTTCTTGGACCTCTTATGAGAAAATCTAGTGAAGCGTTTCGGAATCTCTCAGTTATCAAGAGCTTGAGGCAGAGTGAGAACCTGCAAGTATCCAATTTACAATCAGCTATTGGTCTGAATGATAAATAATTTATGTACAACTGTTACCAATGCATCCTAAAATAGTCAAAGGATTATTTTAATAATATTGTAAGAACTTGAAAAATTTTCAGAAAATTGAAGATTAAAGCTAAAATAGTGTAGGTTGGAGGGAGATGAGTTAACAAAAGAAAACACAATTATAAACCTGTAAAAACTGAAATTTCACTAAAAACATAACATAAATACGTATACTTCTTCTTTATCTTAAATAAATATTCGTAGAAATCTAAGCACAAATTTCACTCCAACTCTCTTATCTGCCCGGAAAATACTACTGAAAACTTACATTAGGAAATTAAGATAATTTGCTGCCAAGTTTTCCGTTGCATGAGTTGTACAAAGTCCACGCATACAAGAAATCACTTTGCCCATTATCGAGGTGTAACAACTCTTAACTAATCTATAAGATTTGTATCTCAAAATATCTCAAGCCACATAAGCAAAATTTCAGCAGCTCCAACAAAGATACTTCCATTAATTTGGGAATAATTTCTTAATGAAATTGATGAAGAAATTGCTACTAACAAGAAGGTCCAAACCCACAGGCTCAAGATATGAAGGCTTAATGCCATGAGATCCAAGATGAAAGCAGGAGATGATTGGGAAGAAGAGCTAGCAGGAGTTAGTTAAAGAATGGAAGAGAGAATAAGTATAAATAAGAGTAGAGGGCAGAGTGAGAGGGGCATGTTGAGATTTAGTTGTTAAACAGAATAGGGAGTGAGGGAAGAGGTGTAGCAGTGTTTGGCTGCCCTCATTGTTGTTGAGGCCCTTACTACGTTTCATTTTATCTTCTTCTTTCTTTGGATTGTAAACAAAATACTGATCATTGTATTTTGATTGATTGATATCAATATGTTCAGTTCTTTGTCATCCATTGCTGTCCATTATTTTAGTTCTGTTATTTAATTTCTTATCATTGGTCCGACCTGCCGGATCCGAAGGAGCGAAGGCATTATGAAGACTTGTGAACAAACTTTGAATTCCAGATTAGATGAAATTGACCATCGAGTCGGAGAGATGGCTGATTGTGTGAAGGAGCTAACCAAATCGGTCACCAAGATCCAGACTTATTTAGCCATGTATGAACTTCGTTATCAGGCAGACAAAGAAAAGAGAGATGAATTCTGGAGTCAATTGCTCAACTGGATTAAACGTCAAGACAAACAACCCAATTCAACTGAGGTTTTTAACTCACAGGAAGAAACGGGAATGGGTTCCAGCAGGACGAACAACTTAAGGAAGAGATGAAGAGACAATTTACTAGCAATGACTCTTCCAAATCCTTTGAAGGTTTAGCAGATCTACATCAAACGGAAGATGAAAAGGAGTACATCGGACTTTGTGAGGTGGTGGCCGCTACAGCGCTTGGGCAGCCAGAACAACACCATATCAGGTCGCTCATCAGCGGGTTGATGGATGAGGACAACGGGGGAATGATGTTATATCAACTAGAGGAGCGTGGGGTTACGATGAGATCGGCTTGCTTCTTGGAGGCGCTGCTGCAGATCGAAAAAGGGGATCCACTCCATCGCTGCAAAATTCACGTAAGAAAAGAGAAGACACCATTCAAACTCAGGTGGACCAGGCTGGATGGAATGGATCGGGCTGTTTTAGGCCTCTGAACCATTTACCCAATCCCATACTAGCCCCAATACAACAAAAAAACCCAAACTATCCAACCCACCAACAACAAACGTTTTCTCCTTCAGCTGAGTTGCATCACTGGGGACAAACAAGACTAGGAGTTCTTCAACTATCCAAAACAGAGTGGAAGGAGCAGCGCAAGAAAGGGCTTGGCCTTCAATATGGACTAGCGGAGTATTCGCAATTGATATGCTCGAAGGCACGGCTGAATGAAATGTTATTGGGAGAGGGGGACAAGATCGAAGAGGAGGAAGAATTTTTTGAAGTGGAGACTGATGCAGGGGAGGCGCGGCCTGATAGGGAGTGTAAAATTCTGGAATTACACGAAGTTATTCATCAATTTGGGTCTTTCACCTTTGAAAAAGAGCTTGGACAGCCGCATCCGATTTATTCTACATTTTTCCCCAATTATTGCTGCTTCTCTTGGACAGGTTGATAAGCGTCGGCTAAAGGAGAATGGGGATCTAGTGGCTATCAACGTACCAAGACCTTCTATTTTTAAAACTGTAATAGTCAATCTATTCATCATGCGGAATTTGGATTTAGTTCTCTGTAAGCTTCCTCAGGCATTTATAGATGTGGTGGAATGGGTTGATAAAGGGGCTGCTCTTATCTTTGAAGAACTGGATTACGTTAACAAAGGAGAAAAAGGAACATTATTTGCTGCAATGATGAGGAAGGATTGTCCACAAGTTGTTGCTCCAAAGACATATGAACCGTATACTTGTAGAAAGGTTCCTACAACACAACGGATTGAAGGTGAAAAGCTTTCACAAAGCACAAAAAGTGATGTTGGAGAATTGGTCCATGTAGGAATCATATGTTACTTGAAGCAGTGGTTTGATATTGGTTTCTTTCATGCTGACCCTTACCCTGGGAACTTAATCCATAGACTAGGTGGGAAGCTAGCCATAACTAATGAGGATATAGTCACCAAACTAACAAATGATCAAAAATATGGAATGATTGAAGCAATTGGCAATCTCATACTTAGGGACTATCCTGTTATTGTCAAAGAATTGGTTAAATTTGATTTCATTCCTGAAGGTGTTAATTTGGAATCTATCTTGCTAGTCCTAGTCAAGGTTTGTGATCAAGCGCTTGAAGGAGGAGGAGCAAAACACATCAACTTCCCGAAGCTAGTATCAAATCTTGCACAAATGACATTTGATTATCCACTTAGGATACCCACTTATTTGGCTCTTAGAATTAGGGCAATTGGTGTGCTGGAAAGTATAACTCTGGTGGGCAATCCTGATTTTGTTATTGTTGATGAGGCTTATTCCTATATTGCACAAGTATGTAAAACTAAATTCCTTGAGATTAAATTAAGGGGTGGCCACTTGATTGGGATAAACAAATGGCGTACCGGAATCAACCTCTAGGGGACTAACTATCATGGTATTGTGGCTGCTTTGGTTACAAATTTGGGAGGAGGGGCTATTTTAATTGCTTCGTTGCTTCGTTGTGTTGTTTGCCTAGAATATCGTGCAATGTTGCTGCAAGATTTGTTTTAGGTCTTGTTGCATTGGGTCGAGGGGCAGAGGCACCTGGTGTAATGGATATCTTCTTTGATCGATTGCCCTTCCATATTGGTGGCAAGGAAATTCATTATGAACGATTATTTTGCTAGACATTATCTAATGGAGAACACTATGGTGATGTTGGGCAGAGGTTGGATGGAATTACTGTCAATGTTGATGTTACTACACCAAGAGTTTTAATTGCTCTCACTCTGATGTTGTTAAAGACTGAATCAGGGATAATTGTATCAAGGAGTTATATTCCTCATACTCATGTTGATTTGTAATTTGTGAGCAAGTATGGGGAACAAACAATATTACTTGGGAAGATGAATTTATTATCCACAATCAGTTTCTCCACTGCAGTCTTGAGGACAAGACTGCTTCCCAACCCGGTGGCAATGATGAAGAAAATGCTACTAACCAGAAGGTCCAAACCCACAGGCCCAAGATATGAAGGCTTAATGCCAAGAGATCCAAGATGAAAGCAGGAGAGGATTGGAAAGAAGAGCTGGAAGGAGTTAGTTAGAGTATGGAAGAGAGAATAAGTATAAATAAGAGTAGAGGGCAGAGTGAGAAGGGCATGTTGAGATTTAGTTGTTAAACAGTATAGGGAGTGAGGGAAGAGGTGTAGCGTGTTTGGCTGCCCTCATTGTTGTTGAGGCCCTTACTACGTTTCATTTTATCTTTTTCTTTCTTTGGATTGTAAGCAGAATACTGATCATTGTATTTTGATTGATTGATATAAATGCGTTCAGTTCTTTGTCATCCATTGCTGTCCATTATTTTAGTTATGTTATTCAATTTCTTATCAAAAATAGTGGATTCTTGTTGCAAATTTTGGTACCTTTTACTTTAGTTTCTAAATTTATACGGAGCTAAATTTAGTCAAAGTTGTTGTTTCTTCGATATTCCTACAAATGCATAATTTTTGCCTTGCTAAACATTTGATTTTATTAAACAGGTGAAAGATGAAATATACAACCGAAGAAAAACGATAGTGAAGATCACCAGTGATAGTATGTGCTCACTTTGCAACAAGAAAATTGGATCAAGTGTATTCGCAGTTTATCCCAATGGGAAAACACTTGTGCACTTTGTTTGTTTTAGGGACTCACAGAGTATGAAGCGTGTGGCTAGAGGCTCACCACTACGGAAACGATGAGGTTGGGAATTCACATCCATTAAATGACATGTTTTTGTTCTACACCAACTTTGGGGTCGCATTCTTCCATTGCATATGCTAAAGCTGTGAAACTCTAAACTTTATATAATAATTTTAAGATTTTTAGCAAGGAGATTTATGGTATTTCACAAGTAATCAATTGATTGAGTTTTGGATTTTAAGGAATTTCACAATTAAATATTTTTAGGGGTTAGGGTATTTCAGTAGTGCTGTATGGGATGGGTTTGGGTATTTTACAACTTTAATACAGTTGGGTATAGGGTGATCTATGGAATTTCTTTAATTCTAAAGTTTTACATGCACAATTGATTCGTTAGCGGTTTTAATATGAGTTATCCATTCAAGATATAAAATGCTAATAATAATATTTTTATATCCACTTGCATTGTTGTTTGTTTGCAGCCAATATTTGTATATTGTTTATTGTTTTGTGTACATTGAGATTGTATTGTAAATTTTCTTTGTTTGATATAAGATGAGTGTTGGAAAATTATTACTTGTGATTCAAGATATAAAATGCTAATAATAATATTTTTATATCCACTTGCATTGTTGTTTGTTTGTAGCCAATATTTGTATATTGTTTCGCGTACATTGAGATTGTATTGTAAATTTTCTTTGTTTGATATAGCATTGTTGTTTGTTTGATATAGGATGAAGTTTTTTAACCACACAGTTTGCTTAGTTTTTTTTATCTTATATGAAAAAGCTGGGTCGTAGTACCATTGAGGGTTATATATTAGGCATCCAAAAAGTAAATTTTCCATTTTATTGACTGATCATAGGGATGCTTGTAATAAAGCAAGTTAGGCGCAAGGATTTGATAGGATTGAGATATATGTAGATCATTAAGTACTTGAAGGAACTAGTGAATTTACTATAGAAAAGGTTGAGGATAATCAAACTAAAGTAGATGATGACATATTTAATAAAGAAGATCATTCCAAAGAAAAAAAAATGTGGTAACATATGAAGGAGATGGTAGATTTAGTAAGAAAAAGGAGGTTAGGGAGATTTATGAAGGAGATGAAAATAAGAGTTTCCTATTAACATAAATGTGGTTATAGTTGACAAAGATGAGGTGGTTCAACCTATGAGGGGCAAGGTCTTAGAGTATAATAAATCTAAGTCTAAAAAAAGAAGGTCACTACAGAAGCCAATGAAGAGGATGCAGTAGAGGATATTGATGAACTAGATGATGTAGAATAGTATATATAAGAAGATGAGGTTATTGATGGGGAAGTAAGTTCTGTATTTGATCAAGTATATGTTATCTTATGGAAACTCATGTTTATAACTTTCAGATTATATTGTGCATGAATTTCGTATAATAGTAGATAGATATGCATGCCTACAAGGGATAGTTATTGCAACTGCTAATATTTGCACCTGTGGGTGTCTAGTATTGATACCTTTGGTATCTAGTGTTTTGAGACTTTTGTCTTTGATACCATTTATTAGTATCCTGTGTTTATCCCATTATCCACTCTTAATGGAAATTCAGGCTGTATAATAATAAAAATATTGTAAATGAGTGAAATGACCATCACAAAGAGTGAATATTTGATATGAATATAGGGTTTCTCCCTTGTGACATTATTGACAGGTTAGTGATTATGTAACACGTTTCTATTATATATGTGTGATTTATATTATGTCAATGTATGGATATGTGTGACTGCGTTATGAAGTCTATTGTATTACTTTTCTCTTCACTGAGCTATTGCTCAGCACGGGTGTTTCCCATGTAGGTACACAGCTATGCATCGAAGTGCTGGGTACCTAGGCATC
This sequence comes from Excoecaria agallocha, assembly GCA_037975025.1. NCBI lineage: Eukaryota > Viridiplantae > Streptophyta > Magnoliopsida > Malpighiales > Euphorbiaceae > Excoecaria > Excoecaria agallocha. Next base: position 22,420,297 of record CM075811.1, on the reverse strand, counting down.
TGCAAGCCACAAGAGTAGAGCTTGAATAAATTTTGGTATATACTCAAATTTTTGTAATGCATATAGTGAATTTTTTTCTACCTCATGTAAGAATATGAAAACTGTATATATATGCATGTACTAAGAGTTTGAATCGATTTATGTATCTATATTTGTATTTATATGCCGTAAAAGTGTGACTGGTACATAGTGAATTTAGTAAGCGTTGTGTAAATAATTAAAGGATATATATATATATATATATATATAATATATATATATATATATATATATATATATATATATATATATATATATATATATATATATATAATTGGAGTGAGCCTTACATTATGGTATCAGAGCATAGGTTTAAGTGATTCAGAATTATAGGATATTAAAGAATATATTAGATGTGTGTTTATATGATATTGTGGCCTTAATGCAAATGTTGACTTATGTAGAATAAAGATGGAGTTGGATCCTAGTGAAGATGTAGGTGAGACAGCTGAATGTGTGAATCCAGTGTATAATAACCCTTTTGCACCTGAACAGCCACCAGTAAGAGATGTAGATCCTACCCAGGGTAACCCAGTGATAATGTCAGGGTTACTCCAACTAATAAATAGATTGACTACCCCAAATGCTCTTACTTATTTTATTAGAAAAAGAGGAGTGAAGGAGTTTGTGGGTACATTTGTAGATGAATCTAATATAGCCGAATTTTGGCTAAAGAAATTAAAGAGAATATTGCAAAGAAATTAATTATCCAATAAATCAGTGGGTAACTTGTCTAGTATCCTTGTTGCAAGGCCTGACTTATAATTAGTGGAAGGTAGTGCTTCAAAATCCTCAACGGCCATAGGAATTAGCATAGGACTTCTTTGTCCAAGAGTTTGAGTAGAGATATATTACCAATGCTTACAGATAAGCTAAATGGAAAGAATTTAAGAGCCTAAAGCAAAAGATAATGACTGTAGCTGAATATGAGAAGAAGTTTAGTCAACTCAGTAAGTATGTATCGAAACCACTAATGATTGATGATTTTCTGTATAGATAGTTTGAAGACGAGTTAAATGAGAGTCTTCAAGGATGCTTGATACCCATAACTGCTATACAGAAAGTGGATTATTATAAATTGGTTGAAGCTACGTTAAGAATGGAAAAAGTTGAACAGGCGACACAGAAGAAAGAACAAAAGAGAAAAATGCAAGATAATGGGATAACTGGTAGCAAGAAAACTCATGAGTCTCAAAGTAAATTGGCTACTCAGGGTTTAGTTTTGAAGCTAGCTCTAAAAGATAGTACTATAGTATCATCCGATAAAAGTAATCCCCCACCGATGTGTGAGCATTGCCAAAATAAACATTGGGGTATTTGTAGAAAGCTCAAAGGAGCTTGCTTCAAGTGTGGCAACATGGATCACGTGCTTGACAATTGTCCCCAAATTCAAGGGAATTTAGCCTCACAAGGTAGTGGAGGGACCACCAAGGTTTCTAAGGCTAAGAAAGGTCGAGCCTTATATGAAATTATCTACTCCAACTTGATTGTTTATGTTGGCTAAAGAAAATGAGCATGATACAGGAAGTTTACCTGGCATGTTCTATTTGGTGTTATTCCTTATTTCTCTTTAATGTTCTTGTTTAAAATAGTGTAATGTTATTGTCAGTAACTAAGAGAATTTTGAGGATGAAATTCTTTAAGGCGGATAGAATTATAAGGTCCCAAAATATATATACTGATAAATATTTATAAATATGTTTAGGACGTAATTGAAATTAATGCAAATGTGAAGGGTAATTTTGTAAATTTGCCATCTTAGGGGGTTAATATGCATTTTTAGTCAAGTAAGAAGGACTTGATTGCATTTTATGCTCCAACCTTATGTTAAGTGTATAAATATGCAAAAGAAGGGGGAGTAAAGTGTGAATTTTAGTAACTTAACAAGTGATTCAATGAAGATCAAGCATGTGTCTTGTTCTAAAGAGATATAGAAGAAGTAAGAAAGAGAGGGAAAAATCTGCCCTTCTCTTATGGGATGGTCGGTGACTTGTTGGCCAAATTTTTAGCCATTTTTTCTCTCTTTTCAAGCCATCTTTTTGCTTCAAATATCTATCAAAAAGTGCTTGAGTATTTAGTTGGGTTTCAACATAACTAAGTGAGAAAAACATGGTTTTAAATGAAAAGAAGCTTTTTCTTCTCCTTCATCCTTTCCTTATAATATAAGTTTTCTATTTTGTGGATGATGATTAAGTGATAGCAAGAATAAGGGAAAGGAAAATGAAGAGCTCTAAAGAGTTGAGTTGGCCAATTTTGAGGTTTGGGAGTTTACTCTTTTACTATTTGCTTATTTGATTTAAGCTGAGTCATATGTGTTATGGTTGTTTGAAATTGGTGTTAGAATTAATTGAGGAGATTGTTGTCTATGTGTAAGATAAAGTGTGATTTAGAAAGTGATGTAATAAAAGTTTTTTAAGGAATACTTGCTACCTTGTCATTTAGAATTAATAATATTATTTTATTAATATGTAAAGATTTGAAGGTGTAAATTGAGTGATTTCTAGTGTTCAGAAAAGGTGGTTACTATGTAAAGGTTTTAGTGCAAAGTTGAATTAAGGAAAGGATCTAGGACTTTTTCTCTCTCTATCGTGCTTGTGACTAATGTCATGCCTATAACAGGGCACCTATGTTTAGCATATTGTCTCTTTCGTACTCACAAACTGTTCTTTGTTGTGCTCGTGATAGGGTAAAGTATGCCTATTCTCTATTGTTTAGCTCTTTATCGTATATTTTTAACGTTTTGCTCATATAAGTAACTTGCTGCTTATATAAGTTATATCCACAATTGAATTGTGGCATTATAATCAAATATATGTTATCTTATAGATACTCATGTTTATAACTTTCAAATTTTTTTGTGCCTAAATTTTTTTATAATAGTGGATAGATAGGTATACGTATAAAGGATAATGATTGCAGCTGCTAGTGTTGGCACCTGTGGGTGTCTAGTATTGATACCTTTGGTATCCAGTGTTTCTAGACTTCTATCTTTAGTGTTTAATACCATTTATCAGTATCTAGTGTTTGTCCCATTATCCACTCTTCATGGAAATTTAGGTTGTATAAAAATGAAAATATTGTAAATAAGTGAATAACCATTGCAAGGAGTGAATGTTTGATATGAATATAAGGTTTTTCCCTTGTGACATTGTTGACGTATTAGTGATTATGTGACACATTTCTATTGTATATCTATGCTTTTATGTTATTTCAATGTATGGATATGTTTTACTTCGTTATAAAGTCTATTATATTACTATTCTGTTTACTGAGCTATTGCTTAGCTTTCCCATGTAAGTATATAGGTGTAGATTGTGTTGGGTACCTAGGCACCTACAGGCTATAAGAGTGGAGCTTGAAGAAATTTTGGTATATACTTAAATTTTTGTAATGTATATTGAAATTTTTTATATCTCATGTAAGAATACGAATAACTACACACACACACACACACACTAATAGTTTGAATCAATTTATGTATCTAAATTTATATTTATATGCTATAAAAGTGTGACTTGTACATAGTGAATTTAGTGAGTGTTGTGCAATTAATTAAAGGAATATATATATATATATATATATATATATATATATATATATATATATATATATATATATATATATATATATATATAGGTAATTGGAGTGAACGTTACATTGCGGTATCAGAGCATAGGTTTAGGCGATTCTGGATTATAGGATGTTAGAGAATAATTAGACATGTGTTTATATGATATTGTGGCCTTAATGCAGATGTTGACTTATGTAGGCTAAAGATGGAGTCAAATCCTAGTGAAGATATAGGTGAGATAACTGAAAGTGTGAATCTACTAGTAAGAGATGTAATTCCTACCCAGGGTAACCTAGTGATAATGTTAGGGTTACTCCAGCTAATAAATAGATTGACTGCCCCAAATGCTCCTACTGATATTATTAGAAAATGAGAAGTGAAGGAGTTTGTGGGTACATCTGTAGATGAATTTTGGCTAGAGAAATTCTAGAGAATATTGCAAGAAATTAATTGTCCAATGAATCAGTGGGTAACTTGTGTAGTATCCATGTTGCAAGATCAGGCTTATGATTGGTGAAAGGTAGTGCTTTGAAATCCTCAACACCCATGCGAGTTAGCATGGGACTTCTTTGTCCAAGAGTTTGAGAAGAGATATATTACAAAAGCTTACAGAGAAGCTAAATGGAAATAATTTGTGAGTCTAAAGTAAAAGAGTATGACAGTTGCTAAAAATGAGAAGAAGTTTAGTTAACTCAGTAAGTATGTACTGGAACCACTAATGATTAAAGATTTTCGATGTAGATAGTTCGAAAATGGGTTAAATAAGAGTCTGTGCAGATGTTTTATACCCGTAACTACTATACTAAAAGTGGATTATTATAAATTGTTTGAAGCTGCCCTAAGAATGAAAGAAGTTGAACAGGCGACACTGAAGAAAGAATTAAAGTGAAAAATGCAAAATAGTGGGATAACTGGTAGCAAGAAAACTAATAAGGCCCAAAGTATACCGACTACTTAGGGTTCAATTTTAAAGCTAGCTCCAACGGATTGTACTATGGTACCATTCGGTAAAAGTAATCCCCACTAACATGTAAGCATTATCAAAAAAAACATTAGGCTATTTGTAGAAAGCTCACAGGAGCTTGCTTCAAGTGTGGCAGCATAGATCACGTGCTTGCCAATTGTCCCCAGATTTAAGAGAATTTAGCCTCACAAGCTAGTAGAGGGACCACCAAGGTTTCTGAGGCTAAGAAAGGTCCAGCCTTATCAGAACTGTGAAGGGACTTGCTACTTTTGCTACTCTGGTTTGATTGTTTATGTTGGCTAAAGAAAATCAGCATGATACAGGAAGTTTAATATTCTTGTTTAAAAATAGTGTATGCCTCCAATGAATGTAAGTTCTTTGAGCTAGGGGCACAACTTCGAATGGGCAAAGTGAGAGCACTAAATTGTGAGCCCTAACAACTGCTAAAGGAGATACACAAAAGATTGATCTCTTTAAAAAGCTACTGAATTGGGTGCAGAAGCAAATTTTGAATCCCTTTCTAAGTTAGATGGAATATGTAGCCTGTTAAGGAAGATTTGTCCTCGATAGAGGCAAGATAGAGATGGATCATCTTCCCTTAGAATGGCAAGAAAACCTAAAAAAATGGCAAGGTATGAAAAACACTAAAGGGAAAACACCTAGGGGAAACTTGCTTAAAGCTTACTTGAAAGAGGATTACTGAAGAGGGATTTCTTATTGGATGATAACTACTTAAAGCCATCAACGGTGGGATTATATGGGTCAGAAGCATCATTATCCTTGTCAATGGCAGATACTCTAATGCACTGTCTCATACCTTTTTGGAGGCTCGAGTGCATTACATATATGGTTGAATCCCTGTTCATCACAAAGAGATTTATTTTCATGAGTTAAATGAGCCTTGTCAGCCTTGAGCCCTAAAAAAAAGCTTTCAAGAATATACCGGATATAGAATAGGGTTCGATGCATATCACAACCATATAAACTTTCAAGGAATTGATCAAAATAGGATCTGTAGTGATTGAGGTAGAACTCATAATGCTTCCAATCTTGATTAACTTTTCACTTCTATCAGGTAGGCCATGATTCCATAAATTTGGAGATGTTCCTTCTACTCTCCATAAAATGATCTGAATACTACACGAGGGTGGTGACATATAAAAACCAAGTTTTTATGTTTTAGATCAATAATTAGCCTTTCAATGGAATCCAGATAGTTGGCATCAATATCGAGAAGGATGAGGGAGAGCATGAAAACCCATTGGTGGTTAAAATGTTAAGGAAGATGAATTACTTACCAATAGCAGGTCTAGGTAAAAATACACAAGGAATTTAGAGACCTATCATGCCTAGTTGGATAAAAAGATAAGAACCTTATAAGGTATAATGAAAAAAAGACCAAAGGAAAGGAGAAGCGAAAAACCAATTGACATCTTACACATCATAAAGAGTTTTATGCCAACCTCCAAAAAATGTAAGTATTATGGGACTATCAACCCGGTACCTAGGTTCTGGGATGAGGAAATCACAATCAAGTTATCCGACTTGGACTTAGCCAACTTGAGGAAGTACTAACACCAAAAATACTAGCCACTAGGGTTAAATGAAAGGAGAAGATGAGTTTTAAATTTGAAGGTCCTGAGGAAAAGGTTCTTCATCTTGCTCCATCGATTGCAAAAGGAAAATCATCTATCATTGTATCAGCTACTGATGATATAGATGGTGATACATTTGTTGATGTAATTTATGTTCTTAATATGTTTAAACCTAATGTATCTTTTTCTTAATGTGTTAATGATATGAATGATTTTGCTTATTTAAGTGATGTCTCATCTAATTGCATCATGCATAGTTATAATCATGACTCATATGGTATATTTGATATTAATACAACAAACACCATGCCATTTAATCTCAGAACGCAAGATAATTCAAAAAAAATTTTAATTGTATATTGTAACTCCTAACACTACAAAAAAACTGCCAATTAGCGATGGCATCATTTTCATCGCAAATTTTGCGACGGATTTGCTACTATTTTACAATTCCATCGTGGGGATGATATTTTCTATTTCTTCGCGATGAATTAGCGACGGAATGAATAAACAGTCGCTAATTATTGGCTGGAAGTATACGCGCCATGTTTTGCGATGGAATTAGCGACAAATATTGTCGTCGCTAAATTTTATCATTTTTAATTCATGAAATTAGTTCCATAAAATTTAGCGACGAACATTTTAGTCGCTAATTTTGGAGGGAAATTATAGCGCCTTTTTTGCGACGGTTTAGCGACACAAATTTTTCTGTCGTTAATAGTAATTTGTCGTAGTAAAACAATTACCGACAAAAATGTTAGTCGCTAATCCGTTGCAAATGAATTAAAAAATATTTTTTTAATATTTCACTCACATGATTTATGTATAGTTTTAAATAATTTTAATATAGACCATATGAAATCAATATTTTATTTTGTAACTGAAAATTATAAATTATTTTATAAGTTGATAATAATTTTTTATCAATTATACCAAAATCTAAAGTTATTTATTTAGAAAATTTACATTTTAATAATAATAATAATAATAAATTAATTATTATGATTATTATATATTTGCGTGTTCAAGATTAATAAAAATAAATATTTATAAAATAGTAATATAAAATTTATTATTTCATTTAAAATAATAATAAAAAAATTTGTAATTTATTTTTATTTTATAAAATTTAAATCAAATATTAAATTATTAGGAATTCTATTGATCTCTTTATCAATTATCCTCAAATATAAACTTATTTATTTAAAAAATTTACATTTTAGTAATAATAATAAAGTAATTGTTATAATTATTATATAGTCATATTATAAAAAATAATAAATATAAATATTTACATGATAATAATATAAAATTTATTATTTTATTTAAAACGATTATGAAAAATTTATAATTTATTTTTATTTTGGTAAAATTTTGAGCAAATTTTAAATCATTAAAAATTTTAGTTATATATATTTACAAAATTATCCTTGAATATAAGGATAAAATGATGAAATTTGGTAGGGGTATTTTAGTAATTTCAGAAATTTACCCTACATATAAAAACAACATTTTCTCTCCCCTCACCTCTCTCCACCGTTTCAATTGAAAATAGCTATTTTCAATAGCAAGATAAAAATAAGAACTAGTGATGAAATTGATATTTTTCTTCACATAGTAGAAAAATAAGAACTAGTGAAATTGACATTTTTCTTTAGATATCTTAATAAATTATGTATTCATTACGTGTGATCACATAATTATCTATAATCAAATGAAAATTAGCATCCAAATAAATAAAATTGGTTGTTCATTAAATTTTAATGTATTTTAAAAAATAAATAAATATGAACTTATCATAATACTAAAAAAGTATAAGTTATCTTAATGGAAATAAGAAATAAAATCTGAAATTAGGGAGTTTGATCTGTAACACCCCAAAATTTTAGTCATCTGACAAATACTTTTTAATATGTGAGCAATATTTCTGATACCGATTCACGAGGATCAATTTATTGAGGATCCTATACGAGTAAGTATAATTTGAAGGTTTATATATATATATATATATATATATATATATATATATATATATATATATATATATATATATATATATATATATATATATATATATATATATATATATATATATATATATATATATATATATATATATATATATATATATATATATATATATTTTGGTAGTGATGAAAATGAAAAATGGTTAATGTATATAATTATATAATAGTTACATAAGGGTAAAAGTTAATGAAACATTGGGAATATTTGTGTCTAATATTAATTTATTTCAGTAAAAAAAGATTAAGTGAATATTTATGCTCACTAATTATTTTTAAAAATATTTTATATGATATTATTTGCCTATTTCTCTGTAATGCCCCGAATTTAAATTAATTGAATAGCATGGTTACTTAACCCGACCCTAAGCACAACCCAGTTTACAATAAAAATAAATAGGTATAAAAAAAATGAGAGGTTTTAAACATTCTTATTTAATGGTTAGAGGGCAAAAAAAAAAAAAGAATGTTAGGGGGGCTAAAATGAAAATTTTCCATTCCTAGCCAAAACTATACCATTTTGGAGGATGAGATATAAATTTCCTCTTGCTTCTTCTAGGGGAATCCACCGCCTCTTCCCCTTTGATCCTCCCCTTCTTCTCCTCCTTCTGCCCCTCTCTGGTCACGCCTCGTCGTCAAGCAGCCGCCTCCGCTTCGTGCTGCCGCTGCAGCTCTCTAACGCCGTTGTTCTTCTTCCTCTCCTTCTCTCCATCATGTGGTAGCATGCCCCCTACAGCCCTCCGTACTTCAGTTCCTCAAAGTGCAGCCCCTTGCAGCGATTTTCTCTTTTATTTCACGAGGTACACTTCAATTTTTCTTTGTTATTGAATGAGTTGTGAGAGAAATTAAAGAAAATTGGGATGAAATATCTAGGGATTTTATGGAATGGGGGAAAAATCAATTATTTTTGTTAATTGATTATTTAAGTAAATAAATGTGAAGAGTGCAAGTAGTTTGAGGAGACATATTGTTGCATCACCGATTTAGCATCATAGATCAATTGAAAGAAGTCGTCGTGCTTTACAACTTGTATCTCTGGATTTGTTATGGCAGTTCCATAGAGGTAAGCTATTTATATATTGTCCTTACCCTTGTTGTGAATTTGTCTGCTGGTTTAATGTTATTTATGGCTTTTTGAGAAAATCGTACCTTTCTAGAGTTACTGGAGTTTGCAGAAATGCAAAAAGATGAATGCTTCACTCTTGCTGTGTGCATCTGGAGATTTATGGACTGTTGTGTTTGTTTCATATCACAAAATACTGATATATAGATTTTTCTTGATTATTTCTTTTGGCAGTGAAGGTACTGCTTAATTCTGGAGGGTAGACATAATGCTAATGAAGGATGGATCTCAGAGCTTAGAAAGGATGGAGATGTCCTGGTAATTAAATAAATGGCTGCATAATAACTAAATTATGCTTTTGAGATACAAACCCAGAGTGAATTATGTTATTTTGCAACCTGAATTGAAACACTAATATATCATATCAACTAACCTGTTATTTTTCCTACTCAAATAAATGTTTAGGTTCCATAGAATTTATATTTTAATCATGTTTTGCTTGTATTCAAATCTATTCCTGGCTTATATAGTAAAATAGGTTGAAGACTCTAGGCCAAAAAAAGATGGTTCAATCTGAAGAGCATGGCTAATAGTTTTGGTATTAGCAATAATTTGCTTTTGGCATGTGATATCATAATGCAATAATTGAATTATTTGCATCTCAAGCTTAGGAGTATGCCAATTAATTTGATTTCTTTGGATTGTGGATGACACTACTACCGTACAAGAACTGCTCTTATTGCTTTTAAAATGAAATGCTCTTTAATTAGTTTTGATTGTGAATTGAATTGGGAATTTTGTTCACGCTAATGCAAATGGATTACTAATAGGTAGTTTTGCTATAACTTTTGGCAATTTATTGCAATGTAGGGATGGGATGAGGAAACATGTTGCCTTGAAACAAGTGAATAAATATATAACAACTGTGACACCTAAAACTAAAATTGATTCTGACCTGTGGGATTGTTTATGCTAAATCTTTGTTGTTTTAATCTAAAGAAATTGTTTCAATAGTTAAGTTAGAATGTTATGTTGTAAGCATATAAGCAATAGGAGTGAGTAAAGACGCAAGAGAAGGAAAATGCTGTAGGAAAATATAGAAGAAGGAATAATGAAAAGGGTAGGTAGAGTGGGTAAGATGATGATCACGGTAGTGAATGTGGGAACTGCAGCTATGAAAAAGCAAGCAGAGTTCAATGAGTTTCTTGAGGTAACGTCAGAAAAATCATTTTATATAAGCTTAAATTGGAATTAAATTTTCAGAATTTCATTTTCATCTACTTTGGTTCTTTTTTCAGCTCAATTTTTGCTTTATCTTCTATGTCTTTGTTTTTGTTTATGAAGCAAATTATATATATGCTTCATACACATTATCTATATTGACACATGGTCTTTCTTTGTGTTGACTTTGTTTACATACCGCTTCTTTTTCCAGAAAAATTGAATGTGCATATCAATGGAGGTGGTAACTGCAGTTCTAGCGGACCATGGGCATCGTCCTCGAGAAGATTGTAATATTTGCGTTTAGGCCTGTGTGTTTTAGGATTTTTGATTTCTTTGGACTTACTATTTCTAACTTACTTTTTCAATGAGCTTCATTTGGTAAGACTATGACATACAACAATTAACACCCTGACCAACCAAGGTGTCAGAGTTGATAAATGCAAAAGAAAAAAGGAAATGCAGTCCACTAATGGATTATCATATCCTTTTTTATGAATTCATTTTTCCTCAATTTGGTCTATGTTGACAATTTATTTTTTCTTTTCTTAATGAGGAAAATTTATTCATTTGAAACTTTTGTTTCTTTTTCAGGAGTTTGTATGGTAATTATATGGTGATGTAGGTATGCTTCTTCATTTTGCTTTTTCTGGTGATTATGTGGACAAAAGGGATGTTGATGGTTTTGGAAGACATAAGACCAGGATTGTTGCAAGAGATGTATTATGCGGTCCAGGAATGAGGCAATATAAATCCGAATACCTCCTTCGGTATGTAATTCTAATTTCCAAAGGCAGTTCGCATGCATATTTCATAAAAGATCTATTTTGCCTGGTGTTAGGCCAAAAGGAATGTAATATGTTTTATGAGCTTCATAAAAATTGCCCCACTTATGCTTGTTTTAAATTTTAGAAGTTGCCCTTGTTTTAATGAAGTTGGTCTAATTGCCATAAAAATGAAAAGTGCATGATCATGAAAATGAAACCAAGTTATAATGAAACCAGTGTTGTGCCCAACATGAATTGAATGCCTTTCTTTCAAGCATCAAGACCTTCTGTACTGTGCTATACCTTTGGGAACAAGGCACTGCAGAGCTTAGATAAGGTACTTACATGTCTTTGGTATGGTAAAAATCCCTCTATGGATGATAACCGTAATTCCTTCAAAGGATATTTGACTTGCTGATAATATGTCCAATCCATTACATGTAGTTGTAACTTGTAGCTAATTCAAAACTTGTAATCCTAGCCTAGATGTTAGCCATTAAAATAGTGTGTTATTCATGGTTTAAAATGTGTTTCTTAAGAGTAAACCAACATTCCATGGACTCGATGGGTTGGTGCAGGTAAGCCAGTAGATTTTGTCACATGAATGGATTGTTGGAGAACTATGAAATATACTGGTATACTCATACCAGAGATTAAACAGGGAAACTAATTCAGGATTCTTTACCTGGCTAATTCCATCATTGATCAACCACCAAGCTGAGGCTGCAACTTCCAACATTCCAAGCACCCCCTAAAACATTATATGTATGACCCTTTTTGATTTTTTGAGTAGTCTTTATAATAAGACAGTTCAAATACTGTTGACGCTAATTAGTACGATATTTACTATTTTATTATTTCATGATAGATTGTTTAAGGATAATATTATGTAATATTTCAAATAATTATATATATGTGTATTTTGGAATATATTCTAATTTGGAATAAATATATATTTGTATGTGAGATTATTATTATTATGTACAGGTTGAAAATAAATAAATAACGATCATTGTATACAGGATTAAAATTTTAAAATACAGCAAAAGGAAAAATTAAATTATGCAATAATTTAGTGACGGATTTGCGACAGAAAACTGTCGCTAATATGTGACAGATATAATTTAAGAAATAATTAGCGATCATCTTAGCAACAAATTTTCGTCGCTAAATTTTTACTTAGCGACGAAAATGTAGTCGCTAAATATTATTATTATAATTCGGCGACTAATTAAGAATATAAATTAGTGAAGAAAAAAATTAACGACAAAATTTTTCATCGCTAAATTAGCAACTGAATTTGAATTCCATCGCTAATATATTCGCTATTGGCCTTTTAGCGACTATTTGTTGTGGCGTTGCTAATTTAACAAGCGACGAAATTCTAGTAATTAGCGACGGATATTTTCGTCGCTAATTAATAGTTTTTTTTAGTGTAAAGAGAGATTGAAATTTGAGAGAATGTTAAAAAATGAAAGAATCTTTTTCTAAACCTATAAAAATATACCAAGAATTAATTAACATGTTGAGAACATACTATTTCAACCCACCAGGATAATAAGTTGATCAAGCAAAAGCTTTAAAGACTTACATCGAAATATGCAAAAAAGGTAAAAAAAAAGAGGTGTGCAAATAGATTATAGCTAAGTTTTGTTTAAAGTCCTATTGGTTAGCCAATGTAATCCCTGTGGCCAAAAAGGATGGGAAGTTTCAAATATCTTTTGACTATTAAGACCTAAATAAAGCTTGTCCCAAAGATGACTTCCCATTTCCTCACATTGACCTACTAATTGATAGTGCTGCCATACGCATGATGTAGAATTTCATGGATATACATAAAAGGGGTATTTATACTTATAAGGTACTGCCCTTCGATTTAAGAATGGTTGGGTAATGTATCAAGGATAGCCACTAAGATCTTTAATAGCTTGATCTATAAGGAAGTTGAAGTGTATAAGAATGACACAATGATTATATCTAAAATAAGAAAAGGCCATTATGAGGCAGTGGAAAAATTCTTCTAAAGGATTGGTAAGTGTAATCTCTGCCTCAACCCTAAAAAGTGTGTATTTAGGGTTACCTCAGTGAAATTACTTGGCTATATTATGAATCAATGAGGAATTGAAATGGATCTGGATAAAGTTAAAGCCATCAGAAAGATGCCAGCTGTGACATGGGCTAAAGCCTTCTCGATGTCCGATTTAATTCTTGAAGCCCTACTTTTAGGGTCTAAGATCAGATCGAGGCTCACTATATCTCATTGATTGGCCACTTCATATAAAAAGGGTTTTAGACCTAAATTATTATTGATAGTCATCATATGAAGGCATCTAACATGGGCTCAAAGAGGTAGGTATCATAGAGTCGGCACCCAACAGAATGTTGAAAAATAATTCTCAACCCTTTTAATACCCAAATAGGGAACGGTGTTCAGGACATCAGTATTACTTTGCATCTTGGTTAGGTGTTTCTTAATTATAATTAAACCTCTATTATTAGTCCACTACCTCCCTTCTCACATGATGCTTTCATGATAAATTAAATAAACATATCAACAAATTAAATAAAGCAGTAAGTAAAGCGGTAAATAAATAAACATACGTAAATTATTACAAAAGCAAATCATCCAAAGATAGAATAAAGCATCATACATAAAATGGGAAATTAGTTAAGTTTTAAGGACGTTGGTTCCTTATACAATATTTTTACAAAAAGGAATGAAGAGTCTTTATTGCTTTTAATAAAACATGGGATGAGTGATCCTAATTTTGAAGAAAAATAGACTTTTCTTTTATTGTGTAATTTTGGACTAAATATTGGACATTGGTCTTTTTTTATTTAAAAAACACAAATTAATTAAATCAAAAAACATTTATGTTCCTTTTTATATTTAGCGTGCCAAAAAAATCCTTTTTTACTAAATTATTACAAACCCTAAAAATAAATACATTTAAAAATAGAACGCGAAAATCAAAACACAAACTAAATAAATGCATAAATAAAGTAATATAAATAAAATAACATAAAATATAACCTAAATGCAAATAAAAAAGGGGACTAGGAGGAACCAAATGGTGTATGACTCTTGAGGCAGAATTGTTTTTTCCAAAAAACCAAGAAAGCACAAAATGATGGGCTCACATCAAAGCATAAGAAAATCAAAATAATTAGTGCATCAAAAGAGAGTAAATATTAAAAAAATGAAATAATTATAAAACAATTATAAATAGAGCATAGAATAGGCATCATGCCTACGAGGGTAAAAAATGAGACCAAAAAATAAAAATGACCCAAACTAGCATATAAGAGATTAAAATATGTTGAAATAAGAGAAAATAAAGCCACCAACACCTTAAGACATCGACAAATGCCCTAAACAAAGGCGAGGGATAGGATGAGAAGAGGGCATCATGATGTCCCATCTATCACGTTGATAGATGGCCATATGTGATGCATTCTTCCCATCTATCACTTAAAAAATAGATAAAAGGAAAATTTTTAACTCAAAAATATAGAAATATAAATTTAAACCCTAAGTACATGATTTAAAACCCTAAAACATGCTAAATCTACAAAGAACAACAATAAAATATAGTTTAAATCATGCTAACGTAAGTAAACATGAAAATATAAAAGAAAATTTAAAATATTTCAATCTCATTAATGGAAAACATACACACAAAAAAACTTAGCATGCCATTCTACATATTAAACAATTATTAAATAAACATGGCGCTCACAGAAACTTTGTAAATTCACATTAAATAACATAAAATTATAAAAAGAGGAAAATAAAAACCTATTTTACATGATCATGGTGTGAGGTTTAGAGAGAGAAAGGAGATGGTGCCTAAAATATTACCCTCGAAAAATTAAATTATATAACTTTGGAAAATGTGCTTCAAAGCCTCGGTCTTTCATTTCTACATTCAATAAAACAAGATGTGTTTTAATTTTTTAAAAATCATTTTAGTGACAGCCTCTAAGAAAAGAGAATTGAATTCTCTTCCTCCAAGGTATTTTCCTTTTTAAAAATGTCAGAACCTCCTCACAAAAACACTAATATTTTCTTTAAATACCTAGGGAAGAATTGGAGATTAAATATATCTCTAACTCCTTAAAAAAGAAAGACCAAATCCTTAAAACTTGAGCTGATCAAATTTCTCAAATTTGATCCCAATCCTAACTTTTCAAAATTAAAAAATGGAACAGTCTAGAACTAACCCATAGACGGGAATCTATCGGTGATAGATGGTTGTTCCTAACAGGATTCCTAGAATTTATAAAAATGCCTCTAGTCTGACTTGGATTGAGGGAGGCTAGTCATAGACGATTGTTCCTCCATGATAGACATCCGTCTATCACTACCAGAGGACCCAAAATCAAGGTTTTTCTAAAATATTTCTCAAACTTTTGGAAAATCAAATCAAAACCCTTAAAAGACAACACACAAATTATGGAAATCAAGATTAGGGCTTCGAGGTTTATGATGTCTATTAGAAATGTATTATTTCCTCATCATTGGGAAACCCTAATCTAGACTACCTTAGGTCACAATATCTATAGTTGCCCCACTTTTGGAGAAATGGTGCACTATTGCCAAAGTTAGCTAAAATTAAGAATAAAAGGAAAAAGACAAGCACCTAAGGCAGTGAATCTCTAATTGATTATCTTAAAACATGTATCATTTGAGGCAGTGACTCTCTTGGTTGGATAGTTATCGTCAGCTTGTCGATGTGTTAACCATTAGTTGGGTAGTTACCATTAGTTTGTCAATGTGTTAACCCTTGATCGGGTAGTTACCATCAGATTATCAATGTGTTAACCCTTGGTCGGATAGTTACCATCAACTTGTCTATGTGTTAACCCTTGGTCGAGGAGTTACCATTAACTTATGGATGTGTTAACCCTTAATCAAGTAGTTAACATTAGCTTGTAGATGTGTTAACCCTTGGTCGGGTAGTTACCATTAGTTTGTCGATGTGTTAATCCTTGGTTGACTGTCTAATTAATGCCAGCTTGTTGGCATGAAAAATCAGATAAGATTCTAGATTAGTTGACATCATTTGTTTTTATATCTAACCTTACTGTGGTGGTTGATGCCATCTATAGACATGTTTCCCCCCTCTTGAGTCAATATTTTTGTAGGAAAACTTTGGCAAATATGCATTTGTAAGGAGTCACTGATAGGATATTTCATGATTACTTCTCATCTGTAGGTCTATCTTGAAGACACTACAGCATAATTCTTTCCCTCATCATTGAAAGTTAAAATAACCTTATAGACTAGTAGATCTATCTTTAAGACACTACAACATAATTCTTTCCCTCATCATTGGAAGTTAAAATAACCTTTTAGATTAGTAGGTCTATCCTGAAGACACTACAACATAATTCTTTCCCTCATCATTAGAAGTTAAAATAACCTTCTAAACTAGTAGGTCTATCTTGAGACACTACAACATAATTATTTCCCTCATCATTAGAAGTTAAAACAACCTTTTGGACTATCCCTCTTTTAGTGTGCTTCAGTTTTATGCTATGATCATGGATTTAGCCATATGGATCAATTATTAACAGAGTGTTTCACTTTGTTTTCATCTATATGGATCAATCATTGGTAAAGTCTCTCACTTTATCTTCAACTATATAGATCAATCACTGGTAAAGTATCTCACTTTGTCTTCAGCCATATGGATTGATCATTGGTGAAGTTTACCACTTTATCTTCAGCTATATGAATCGATCATTGGTGAAGTCTCGCTTTAGTTCAATAACTCCCTTATCCAAGGGAGGTAGGGGTGACTTCTAACCATCTCCATGAAACCCTTATAGAGTGAAAAAATATCCGCACTTCTTTGATGTGCATCTCTTTTGATTTTAACCTATTCAGGCAACTAATGAAGAAAAATCATCACAAATTCCTATCAATCTCCATTCATAAATACTTGATCCATCTGATCCAGTTTAGTGTGGGCATCATTAACAAGTTTCTCCATTCAATAAGCAAACAATATGTTTACTATGGGTTTTGTGGATTGTAAAGTATGTACCTCTTGAGAGGGCTTAGGTACCTGTGAGAAAAGGTGTGATATTAGTGTCTTGCTTATTGAATTTATATTTGTTATTTTTACCTTATCATTTTAGTTAATTATGGTTAATTTATTCTTTTGTTATTTATCTTGTTATTTTATCCTTTTTAACTGCCTTTTTGTTACTTTATCATTTTGTCATATTGTTATTTTTATCATGCAATTTACTCTTAAATAGAAATGAAATGTAAATAAACTATACATAAAGCAAGAATAGATATATAAATGAATAAATGTCATAATCCTTATATACATCGAAATGTCCAAAAATGAGTTTTTCAAAAGACTCACTGAATATAAAATATAACTATTGTAAGGGCCCTGGTCCCCTACGGTA
Source organism: Excoecaria agallocha (assembly GCA_037975025.1). NCBI lineage: Eukaryota > Viridiplantae > Streptophyta > Magnoliopsida > Malpighiales > Euphorbiaceae > Excoecaria > Excoecaria agallocha. The sequence continues at coordinate 22,402,624 of CM075811.1, read as the reverse complement.
AGATGGCCTAGATGGAGGATAGAAAGCTGAAGGCCTAAAAGGTATGTGTGGTACCATTGCCTATAGTGGTAGTTATTTATTGCTTCTTCTGCTATTGGAATCTAAACTCAAATCTAAGCAGTGCTGCAGATAGCAGTTATAGAATCTGTACGATCACCCCAACTAGGTGCTTTGAACTCTCTCCTATCCTTGAGACTGTTTGAGAGTGTTGTTCTAGATATCCTATAAGTTCATCCTTAAAGTTTTTGATGTACCTTCTTAGCTACTTAGCAGTCTCTATCACCACTTATCTACCCTTGGGAACCTTCACTAGATGCAGCCTATCTAATCCCTGATTTGGGTGATGGAATCATCCACAACCTGCAAAGCCTCAATGAACCTCTACTCAGCTGCTACTAGGTCTGCTCTAATACCCTATACATCAGTCTGATACTGGGCCTGCATATATCGCACTAAGGCTAGGATGGCCTATAGGTTTTGGTCCTATCACTGGATGACCTGCTGGATGCTCTAAACAGATGCCTCAATGGCAACTAATCTCTCAAAAATATTATTTGGTGGTTGAGTTGATGTTGGCTGAGGTGGTGGTGGAGAAGTGGAAGTAAATGCCCTCGGGTGACTAAATAGTGGTGGAGTGGTAGAGGAATAGGTTTCTAATGGCCATATGGTGAGTACCTCCTGGATACCTTGGATGGTGATGGTTGTGGCTTGATCGGTGATCGTGGAGACACTAGAGGAAAAGGTAAGAGCAAGTTATCTAGATCTACCTACATATCCATCTCAAAATCTGAGTTTATACCTTCCCCTTGGGGTTCATGTGGCCCATCCTACTGAGGCTATTGATCAGGCTACACTAGCAACGCTAGAGCTGCCTGAGGTGGCTGAACCTGATCCTCTCCCCTTATTAGTGTCTTTAGTATGATGGGATCTAATTTGTAGCTCTCTCTAGTCTTGAGAATGATTCGTATTCTATACTGCCCTTTCTACCCCTGAATTGGCTCAACCATCCTCATGGAGAGAGCGGTCTATGGATCTATAAAGATGTCCTCCTAGAGTGCCTAATCGAACACTACAAGAAAATTAGTAAATAGCAACAGAAATTAACAACCGAATTTGTTGAATTTCCATTGCTAATAAAAATTAGCAACGGAAAATAGCAACGGAACATTCGGTTGCAAATTTTCCGGTTGGTATTTTTTAGCAACGAAAATTATTGCCGTTACTATTTTTAAAAACGGAATTAGAATTTTTGTTGCTATAATTACCAATCAAAATCAATTTCCGTTACTATATTTAGCAACCGAATCAATTTCCATTGCTAAATTCAGTCAGTATTATAAAAAAATGGTGACGAAATTACCATCTCTATTCCGTCACTAAATTATTGTTGATTTTTTACATAAAATTTATGCAAAAGCCTATATACTGCCCGAATTCCCTGCCACTGAACAAAAAAAGACAATTAATGAAATGGGGACAACCTATCTCATAGGAACTCTAAGCCTTATATAAACCTTGCTTTCTAAAAACAATCAGCTTCATGTTCCCTTACCCAATCTTAGTTTTTTGGTGACTCCAGTAAGACTTTCATTAATGAAATAACTCTGTGTCTATTTAGAAGGGAGAAAGCTTCATAGAAGCAGCAAACGAGCCATATCACAAATCAATTTTTGAAAATTTGCTTCTCAAAGTATAACTTAATTTCTTATTGACTTAATTAATTACTAATAATTATTCTAAACAGCTTTTATGTAGAATACATCAGCGAGACAGCCATCTCCAGCTATTTGCTGATAAGCTAAAAAGCTTCGATTTTTATCTTCATTTTAATATCTTAACATGCTTGAAAGTGATCGTGCCATTATTTTAAATCAATTAGTTAAATCAATTAATACATATGTATGCCTTTTCATTTGATTTTATATTACTTGCTTTATTCACGAGATTCTTGATTAATTCAGCAAACTTGGTTTGCTTTTTAATTTATTAAGATCGGGTTAAAATCAAATTGAATTTTTGACCATTAACTAACGATTTCACTTTGAATATGATGGAATCAATTCAATCACCATAAATTTTTTTCCTTTATCTTCTTAATTAGAAATAATGACAAGTAATTTTCTTGTTAAAAAACTTATAATGTTCAATTTTCATGTCTTGCATAAAATGTATGTTACTAAGAGGGTTACTCTAATTATGGATTTAACAGTACTTGACTCTGTTTTAATCGGTGCCGTGTATTTAAAAGAATCAAATCCAATAACTGAGGGTAATAGAGAAAAAAACTATTAAAGACTAAAGTAGGAAATTGCTGCTGCAATGACATGATTAGCTTACTCAAAGACACCCCTATAAGAGACTCCCCTAGATAGGTTAATGCGAAAGGCTGCTTATATTGTTCAAAGATATTCTGTAGGAAAAAAAGAGAGAGAGAGAGGTTCAAATTCTGCATTTTTACTACCCTAAGTATCCATAAACATAACAAGCATGTGTTAATAAAATTCCCTTTTTCAATCAAACAAAATAATATAAGGAATCAAACATTGTAAAAAAAGATGCGATTAAAGCCGCTACCTGAGTGACCTTTGCAGATGAAACCCATATGAACACAAAAGTGCCGATAAATCCTAACCCAGCTTTATATCTCTAACCCATCTGGCAAAAAACCCCAAGAAAGCCATAAAATTCTCAATAGAATGATTATTAATCCAAAACTTAAGCTGGGTGTATTGAATTTGCTATAAAGTTTTCATATTGATTCAAACTAAAAAAAAGAATTAACGAACAGAGTTGGAACTACTTTTTTGAGTACATCTCAAAATTTAAAAACACAAATACTCAGCAACTTCAGAAGAATTTTATGTTTGTAAGTTCAATTAGAAAATAGAAATTTTCAAATTAGCAAAGATAAAGCTGTCATTGGAAATTTCTCCATGATCATTATCAACATGGATTCAAACTGCATCATAATCAACTATTATATAAATTCCTAAATTCTAAAAAAATTAATAATCATTTACTTTTGAAAAAGTAGCAAAATCAATTTTGAAACATCTCAGTACCTGCACATTATAATCCTTTCAAAATGGCGGATCTTCAGAAAAGTAAAAAAAAAAGGCTCAACATGTTGCATAAAAAACTTCATCATGAAATAGAAATTAAAACCATGAACTCACCCACATCATCAATAAAAGCATCGGCTTACTTGTCACATTTATCCTTCAAACGAGCCTCAATCTCTTGGGAAAGAGACATCTGATATTTTGCCATTTCCTAAAAATGTAGAGTGAATATCGGTTCATTTAATACAAAAGACAAAAAGAATTTGCTTGAATATTAAACATGACATCTAAAAAATTAAACAGAATATGGATATGTTTCTTCTGCCATGGGGTAACATACCATTGTTAATGGCATTTGCTGGAGCTGAGTTTTCCATAAATAAGCAGGTGTTATTCTAAGAAAGTGATTGGGAGCACCACCTACTCTAGGTTGTGCTGAATCATCTGCACCAAGAGAAAAGGCATTACTTATTGCACCTACAGTGTTGTTTGCATTTATTTTGAATAATTTATTAGAACTTAAGCTGATTGTGAAAATGTACTTATTGAATTAGAGCTTGAGCTGATTGTGACACTAGTACTCATATTGTCCAATGAGTTTCTTGACATATTACTCCATTTCTCAATTTCCTCCTCATGGATTTCACCATCTTTTGATATGAGAGGAAGCCTCTACTTCTGAGTTGTTTCAGCAACAACCAATCGATGCTTTAGAGTTTCATATACTTGACATTTTGAGTACATAGAACAAGAATCATTTACTCAATTGATCTGATATAATACTACAAAATGAAGCATTATGTCAACTAAAAATACCATTTAACACTAGACTCGTATAACATATCCCAATAACCATGGGATAAATACAATTAGTCAATCACAACAAGAAGCATCGCCAGTAATAGCTTCTCTAAGCAAAACCACAATAAGTTTGAACTGTTATTGTAAGCCCTAGGCCCAATACATTATAATAAAATACTTTGGTTAATAAATGAGGCATTTGTTTTATCTATTGTATTCCTGTGCATATCAATAGATAGAACTATCCAAGAATGTTGTTTCAGTTTAAGTTATCATGTGTGAGGCACATGGTTGTAAGACCTTGAAACAAATGAGACTTCATTCTAAATATCCCTAGTCAGTCATTGTTATGTGAATAATAATGAATTAAGACTAGTATGCTCTCTCTGATAAGTTGAGTTCTGTCTTACGGATCATAAGGACAAGAGTGTCAATCAGAGATCATAGATACATGTTTAGAACATGGTATCTGGATTCGATCCACTCATGAGAACACTACATGGTACAAGTGTTAGTGTAAGCCCTAGCCCCAATACATTGTAATAAAACACTTAGTTAATAAAATGAGGCATTTGTTTTATCTTTTGTATTCCTGTGCATATCAATTGATAAAACTATCCAAGAATGTTGTTTCGGTTTAAGTTATCATGTGTGAGGCACATGGATTGTAAGACCTTGAAACAAATGGGACTTCATTCTAAATATCCCTAGTCAGTCATTGTTATGGGAATAACAAATGAATTAAGACTAGTATGCTCTCTCTGATATTATGAGTTCTGTCTTACGGATCATTAGGACAAGAGTGTCAATCAGAGATCATAGATACATGTTAAAGAACATGGTATCTGGATTCGATCCGCTCATGAGAACACTACATGGTACAAGTCATAAGTGTTTCTCATATGCAAGTTTCGTATCGGAGTTCTTAGACCTGAAATCTCTATGAAACTCTTTATGAATTACTGTGTACTTTGACATACACCTAACGTGCTCGTAACAGAGTGACAAGTACGGGTATGATTGGGTATGCATTGATTCATGTTAGAGAGCATGAGAGAAGTGAAGGGATTATCCCTCTCGATAAGAGAGAAAATATCACCGGCCACTTGATCAGTGAACTGAGAAGTGTATGGCCATACCGAGATGAAATAATGAGTAATCATTATTTATCTGAGAGTTCATTGTCACTGGAATATCAAGAAAGGAATTAATATATATAAGGATGACTAGTTCCATGCCTTATATTAATTCTGATATTTAAGGGTAAGGGACTATGCAAAATTGCATTAGGTCACTAAATGCCATATGCATTTTCATTTAATTTGGAATGCTATAATATCTTGCTAGAGAATATATATAGCCTTTGAATTAATTTATTAATTCATTGCCAACATTAAATGGACCTATAGGATCGCACACAAAGCATTGGGCTTAAAATACTTAAATTAAGTATTGGACATTAATTTGGGCTTTTAATTAAAGTCAAATTAATGTATGTAATGGGTTATAATATTGCTATTGGGCTTTGGTCCATGAGAGAGAGAAATTCAGCCCACAAGGTTTAATTTCAATTAATTAATTATGTTACATTAATTAAGTTAATTGAATATTAAAGCCTAAAGGAATTTAAATTAAATTAAATCACTTATATATTTAATGATGTGGCCGAAATTCCAAGTGGGAAATCAAGGAATTTCGGCACATGCTATATATTTAAATTAAGTGATTTCATTTATTTAAATGTCTTATGTTTTATTTCAAATTTGAATTTAAATTCAAAGGAGTTTAATTCAAAATATGTTACTTATCTTTAGGAAGTGATAGAGTTTGAATTAATTATCTTAGGATGGTTGAATTCAGATCAAAGACTTGCCAAAGGATAAGCATATATATTAAAAAGAAATAAAACCCTAAGTGACTAAGTAAAGTTGGCGTGAAACCCTAATTTGCTTGTTTTTTTGCGTGAACTCTCTCTCTCTCTCTCTCAATTCTTTTGGCCCAATTTTTCACAAGGAGAAAGGATAGTTCCTCATTCTCTTGTGTTCTTGGGTAGTAATAGCAACCTAAGAGAAGTACAAAATCAAATTTTGTAGCTTCAAACTATAACCATTACACAATACCGAAAAAGAGAGCTAGCAATCTCGATTTTAAGCCGTCGGTGCAAGTGTGTGTGTGAGAATAGAGGGAGTGGCGTAAAAGGCTATTCCTTGGCATTGGTGATCGAGATCTAAGGCGGACAAAGTCATCTTAGTTGCTGGCCATCACCGAAATCAATATCTAAAAGGCATCTTAACTTGTAAGTTCTACAACCTAAAATTGCATGTTTTCGTTCCTAGTTTTGGATATGTATGGTATGTATGATAAAAATTTTTGTTTTTCCGCTGTGCTATCATGATTATCATACCATGTCATATTCCATCAGTGGTATCAGAGCCTAGACATGCTTATTTTAGTGCTTTAGATGCATGAAAAAATTAATTAAAAATCGTTATTTTGAAAACATGCAAATCTGAAATTTTCTGTTTTGAGTTTTTTGCATTGTTTTGGTGTAAAAACAATTTTAATTGATTAGATAGGTATTATAATTAATATGACATGTTAATATACTGTCCTAAGATGTCATTAGGGCTGGTAATGGTCGGATTTAATTATTTATACCTGATGGTACATGTTAATTATGAAACTAGGTGCTAGTTGGCATGTAAATTGCTAGTTTATCAACTAGTTTTCAAAATTAAATGTAAAATTGATTTTGGCATGTTTGTAAGTGATTTTTAAAGATTTAATATCAGGTCTGGACATATTTTAAATTTGGTTTTAATTCTGGTCCATGACAATTTAATTGATTAATTTTAAAATCACTTAAAACTATGTCTAGTTTGTGTTTGTTACATGTTTAATCAACATAGTTTGTTTTGTTTTGATTAAAATGGTAAAAACACATTTAGATTAAAATGGTACAGAATATTAAATCAATATTTATGGACTTATTTAGATTATTAAATGACTCATAATGTTTGTGCATTTCATGGCATTACATAAGCATTAAACAACTAGTTTTGTTGTTTGTTTGTTTTTGCATGAATGCCGTGTGTTATTATATGTGTTCTTCATGATTTTATTTTTAATTCATGTTAGCACATATTATATGTATTTTTAATGTTTATGGGCTGTATGACATAAAATTAAAAATGGCAAAATTGGAAATTATACTAGAGTTGATTTATGGCACAAATCTAACTAGTTTGTGTTTTGGGCTTTTAAGAGAACTTATTCAATAAGAGGATTTAGTCCATTGGGCTTCGGCCCAGGCCCATCACGGGGTCATCTCTTAAAGGTTCAAGTACACAATTTCCATTAATGGGCTTGGCTAAATTAATTAAAATTGGACTTTGTTTGATCCATGAATGCTATGTATATTTATTTGCTTGTTTGGTGTGATGAATGGATATGCATGGTGCATTCATGGGCCCTGGGTTTTTGTAATTAAATATGGCCTGCGTGCCATTATATTTTATTGTAAAAGTTTCATTTATTTCTTAGAATAGAGTTTATTTAAAGACTTTGTAAATCAAGACGAAGCCCACTGGAGAAGCCCAACTCGAAGATTCTTATGTAATAGTATAGAATCTTAGTTGTAGGTTTGTGGGCCCATGTTTGTCACGCTTTACTTTATGCAATTATATATATATGCATGCTATGTATGGATGACAAAGCGTATGCCATGTAAGCCGTAATAAAATGAATCCCTAAAAATAGTAAGTCACAAAGTTGCCTTCCTAATTCGAAACATGTAAAGGCATCGATCATCGGTCACGTAGACTAGGAGTCCTAGATGCGCCCGATTATCTTTGTGAGGCATGGGTTGTGAATGTAGGTTGGACTTAACATGGAAAGGGATTCCCGGACCTAGGCAACTAATAAATGGGTTGTGCTATAACATCTTAAAGATGTTAGCCCATTTGATCCAAGAGTCATGTACGAGACATGATTGGAGTTTTTCCTACCTAAGTAACTTAACTTATTAGGTGTACAGGCTCAGCTTGACTAATAAGTTGTTGTGAAAAGTGGATCTTGGCCCACATTAAATGACTAACGCGAATTATTTAAGGGGATATTAATTCGGTTTGTGGGATCATTAAGACCTCATTTAATCTTGCTAAATTTTATTGTAGATTGAAAATGGCATCTTCAAACAACAATTTCTCATTGCGATCGGTCCTTAAAAAGGACAAATTGAATGGCACCAATTTCATAGACTGGTCTCGAAACTTAAGAATAGTTCTTAAGCAAGAGAAAAAGTCGTATGTTTTGGATGCACCCTTGCCTGAAGAACCAGGAAGGAACGCCTCTGCGGTTTAAAAGGAAACTTTTGAGACCAAGAAGAGCGACTCCAACGATGTCACCTGTCTGATGCTGGCCACTATGGTGCCTGACTTGCAAAAGCAATTTATGGACCAAGAGGCTTATGCGATCATGGTGCACCTCAAGGAGATGTTCCAAGAGCAAGCTCGTCACGAGAGGTTCGTGACAACAAAGGCCTTAATTTCTTGCAAGATGGCTGAGGGTACTCCTGTTAGTACCCATGTACTCAAGATGAAAGGGTATCTTGATACTCTTGAGAAGCTTGAGGTACTAGTGCCAAAGGAATTGGCCACTGACTTGATCTTAGGATCATTGCCTGCTGCTTATGATCCATTTGTGATGAATTATAACATGCATGCAATGAACAAGTCAGTCACTGAGCTTCATGGGATGCTTAAGAATGCTGAAGAGAACATTCGAAAGACCAATCCCGTTCTAATGGTTCAAAAGGGAATTAAGAAGGGACCCGCTAAGGGAAGGGGAAAGGGAAAGGCAAAACCCAAGTCAAGTGGGAGTGCACCTCAGGCCCAATCCAAGCCCAAGGCGCCAAAACTCAAAGAGAGTGAGAGCACTTGCTTCCATTGCAACAAGATAGGGCATTGGAGGAAGAATTGCGCTCTCTTCAAGGAAGAACAAAAGAAGAATGGAGCCAAGGCATCCAGTTCTGGTATTTTTGTTGTTGAAATTAACCTTTCTATTTCTACCACTTGGGTATTGGATACCGGTTATGGTTCTCACATTTGTTCAAATGTGCAGGGGCTAAGAAATAGGCGGTTACTTGGGAAGAATGAAGTGGACCTCCGTGTGGGGAATGGAGCACGAGTTGCTGCCATGGAGATAGGCGACTATCACCTCACTTTACCTTCCGGACTTTGTATTGTTTTGAATAATTGTTATTATGTGCCTGCTATGAGCAGAAATATTATTTCAGTTTCATGTTTGGATAATGATGAATTTGATTTTGTTATTAAAAATGGCAATGCTCATATTCGTCGCCAAGGCATTTCTTATGGCAATGCCATGTTGCAAAATGGCCTTTATATCCTTGATTTACAAAACAAAGAGTCGATATAAAACATTAATACAAAGAGGGTTAAATCAAACGAATTGAACCCTACTTACTTTTGGCATTGTCGTTTAGGACATGCAAACGAAAAACGCATTTCAAGACTCCACAAAACTGGAGTGCTTGGGTCATTCGACTTAGAGTCTTATGACACATGCGAGCCATGTTTGCATGGAAAAATGACAAAGAGTCCTTTTAATAAAAAAGGTGAAAGGACTAATGGCTTATTGGAACTAATACATACCGATGTATGTGGACCTTTAAGTACACATGCTAGAGGTGGTTTTAGCTACTTCGTGACATTCACAGATGACTTCAGTAGATATGGCTATGTCTATCTAATGAAGTACAAGTCTGAAACTTTTGAGAAATTCAAAGAGTTTAAGTACGAAGTAAAAAACCAACTTGGCAAAAGTATAAAAGCCATTCGATCAGATCGAGGTGGCGAATACTTAAGCCAAGAGTTTGACAGTCATCTAAAGGAGTGTGGTATTATTTCACAGCTCACTCCTCCTGGAACACCTCAATGGAATGGTGTGTCCGAAAGGAGAAATTGAACTCTGTTGGACATGGTTCGATCTATGATGAGTCAAGCTAATCTTCCTATCTCTTTTTGGGGTTATGCATTAGAAACTGCTGCGTTTCTATTGAACCGTACTCCAACTAAAGCAGTTGAGAAGACACCATACGAGGTATGGACTGGGAAAGAATCCAATATGTCTTTTCTCAAGATTTGGGGCTGTGAAGTACATGTTAAGAAATTAACATCTGACAAACTAGAGTCCAAATCGACTGTCTGCTTGTTTGTGGGTTATCCCAAAGAAACAAAGGGATACTACTTTTACTCACAAGCCGAGAACAAAGTATTTGTTGCTCGCAAGGCTGTTTTCTTGGAAAAGGAGTTCCTTCTCAAGAAAGATAGTGGGAGTAAAGTAGAACTTGGAGAAATTCAAGTGCCACAAGCTCCTATAGACGATGAGTTGGAAATGGGATCAAGTTCACAACCAGTTGTGGAACAAGAACCCATTACACAAGTACCTAGAAGGTCTGGTAGGGTACGTCAGGAGAATGAGAGATATGGATTTCTAATCACTGACAGTGACACTATTGAGTTAGTAGATCGTGAGGATCCTACTACCTACCGAGAAGCTATTGGAAGCCCAGACTCGGAAAATTGGCTTGAAGCCATGAAATCCGAGATGCAATCAATGTACGATAACCAGGTTTGGACCTTGGTTGATCCACCGGAAGGTGCTAAGGTAATTGAATGCAAGTGGTTATTCAAACTAAAAGCTGATAAGACCTACAAAGGTAGACTAGTAGCAAAAGGTTTTCGACAAACTCATGGTATAGACTATGACGAGACCTTTTCGCCTGTAGTCATGCTCAAGTCCATTAGGATCTTGCTTGCCATAGCTGCATATCATGATTATGAGATATGGCAAATGGATGTCAAAACTGCTTTCCTCAACGGAAATTTACTTGAGGATGTGTATATGACACAGCCTGAAGGTTTTGTCAATCCCAAGCATCCTAAGAAGGTATGCAAGCTTCAAAAATCCATTTATGGATTAAAGCAAGCATCTCGAAGTTGGAATCTTCGTTTTGATGAGGCAGTAAAAGAATTTGACTTCATCAAGAACGAAGATGAGCCTTGTGTGTACAAGAAGGTTAGTGGGAGCATAGTAGTATTTCTGGTCCTATATGTGGACGACATCCTTCTCATTAGGAATGACATTCCAACATTGCAAAAGGTTAAGCAATGGTTGGGAAAATGTTTCTCAATGAAAGACTTAGGTGAAGCCGAGACAATACTTGGTATTCGAATCTATAGAGATAGATCGAATCGGCTTTTGGGACTAAGTCAAGAAAAGTACATAGACAAAGTACTAAAGCGTTTTAGTATGGGAAACTCAAAGAAAGGGTACATACCTTTGGCTTTGGGAGTTCCTTTGACTAAAGAACAGTGCCCTAAAACCAAGGAGGAAAGGGACAACATGAGTAGAATCCCATATGCATCTGCTATTGGATCTATCATGTACGCTATGTTATGTACTAGGTTGGATGTTGCTCATGCACTGAGTATAACCAGTAGGTTTCAGCAAGACCCTGGTGAGAAGCACTGGTCTGCTGTAAAAGGGATCCTTAAGTACCTGCGAAGGACTAAGGATCACTTCTTGGTGTATGGTGGTCAAGAAGAGCTCGTCATACAAGGTTATGCCGACGCTGCTTTTCAGACCAGCACTCAGGATTCTAGATCGCAATCTGGGTTTGTTTTTTGTTTTAAACGGTGGTGCTGTCAGCTGGAGAAGCTCAAAGCAAGAGACCGTTGCCGACTCAACTACAGAATCTGAGTATATTGCAGCAAGTGAGGCTGCAAAAGAGGCTGTTTGGATTAAAAATTTTATTTCTGGATTAGGAGTGGTCCCAAGCATCCTAGATCCATTAGAAATTTTCTGTGACAACAACGGGGCCATCGCACAGGCAAAGGAGCCCCGGTCACACCAGAAATCCAAACACATACTCAGAAGGTACCACCTGATCAGAGAAATCATTGATCGTGGGGACGTCAAGGTTAGCAAGATAGCAAGTGAAGACAATGTAGCAGATCCTTTGACGAAACAGTTACGTCCAAATCTGCACGAAGCTCATTTGAGAGCGTTCGGTCTTAGGGCTATGCCCAATTGGGACTAGTGCTAGTGGGAGATTGTTAGTGTAAGCCCTAGCCCCAATACATTGTAATAAAACACTTAGTTAATAAAATGAGGCATTTGTTTTATCTTTTGTATTCCTGTGCATATCAATTGATAAAACTATCCAAGAATGTTGTTTCGATTTAAGTTATCATGTGTGAGGCACATGGATTGTAAGACCTTGAAACAAATGGGACTTCATTCTAAATATCCCTAGTCAGTCATTGTTATGGGAATAACAAATGAATTAAGACTAGTATGCTCTCTCTGATATTATGAGTTCTGTCTTACGGATCATTAGGACAAGAGTGTCAAGCAGAGATCATAGCTACATGTTAAAGAACATGGTATCTGGATTCGATCCGCTCATGAGAACACTACATGGTACAAGTCATAAGTGTTTCTCATATGCAAGTTTTGTATCGGAGTTCTTAGACCTGAAATCTCTATGAAACTCTTTATGAATTACTGTGTACTTTGACATACACCTAACGTGCTCGTAACAGAGTGACAAGTACGGGTATGATTGGGTATGCATTGATTCATGTTAGAGAGCATGAGAGAAGTGAAGGGATTATCCCTCTCGATAAGAGAGAAAATATCACCGGCCACTTGATCAGTGAACTGAGAAGTGTATGGCCATACCGAGATGAAATAATGAGTAATCATTATTTATCTGAGAGTTCATTGTCACTGGAATATCAAGAAAGGAATTAATATATATAAGGATGACTAGTTCCATGCCTTATATTAATTCTGATATTTAAGGGTAAGGGACTATGCAAAATTGCATTAGGTCACTAAATGCCATATGCATTTTCATTTAATTTGGAATGCTATAATATCTTGCTAGAGAATATATATAGCCTTTGAATTAATTTATTAATTCATTGCCAACATTAAATGGACCTATAGGATCGCACACAAAGCATTGGGCTTAAAATACTTAAATTAAGTATTGGACATTAATTTGGGCTTTTAATTAAAGTCAAATTAATGTATGTAATGGGTTATAATATTGCTATTGGGCTTTGGTCCATGAGAGAGAGAAATTCAGCCCACAAGGTTTAATTTCAATTAATTAATTATGTTACATTAATTAAGTTAATTGAATATTAAAGCCTAAAGGAATTTAAATTAAATTAAATCACTTATATATTTAATGATGTGGCCGAAATTCCAAGTGGGAAATCAAGGAATTTCGGCACATGCTATATATTTAAATTAAGTGATTTCATTTATTTAAATGTCTTATGTTTTATTTCAAATTTGAATTTAAATTCAAAGGAGTTTAATTCAAAATATGTTACTTATCTTTAGGAAGTGATAGAGTTTGAATTAATTATCTTAGGATGGTTGAATTCAGATCAAAGACTTGCCAAAGGATAAGCATATATATTAAAAAGAAATAAAACCCTAAGTGACTAAGTAAAGTTGGCATGAAACCCTAATTTGCTTGTTTTTTTGCGTGAACTCTCTCTCTCTCTCTCTCAATTCTTTTGGCCCAATTTTTCACAAGGAGAAAGGATAGTTCCTCATTCTCTTGTGTTCTTGGGTAGTAATAGCAACCTAAGAGAAGTACAAAATCAAATTTTGTAGCTTCAAACTATAACCATTACACAATACCGAAAAAGAGAGCTAGCAATCTCGATTTTAAGCCGTCGGTGCAAGTGTGTGTGTGAGAATAGAGGTAGTGGCGTAAAAGGCTATTCCTTGGCATTGGTGATCGAGATCTAAGGCGGACAAAGTCATCTTAGTTGCTGGCCATCACCGAAATCAATATCTAAAAGGCATCTTAACTTGTAAGTTCTACAACCTAAAATTGCATGTTTTCGTTCCTAGTTTTGGATATGTATGGTATGTATGATAAAAATTTTTGTTTTTCCGCTGTGCTATCATGATTATCATACCATGTCATATTCCATCAATAAGTTATAAGTGTTTCTCATATGCAAGTTTTGTATCAGAGTTCTTAGACCTAAAATCTCTATGAAACTCTTTATGAATTACTGTGTGCTTTGACATACACCTAACGTGCTCATAACAGAGTGACAAGTATGGGTATGATTGGGTATGCATTGATTCATGTTAGAGAGCATGAGAGAAGTGAAGGGATTACCCCTCTCTATAAGAGAGAAAATATCATCGGCCACTTGATCAGTGAACTGAGAAGTGTATGGCCATACCGAGATGAAATAATGAGTAATCATTATTTATTTGAGAATTCAGTGTCACTAGAATATCAAGAAAGGAATTAATATATATAAGGATGACTAGTTCCATGCCTTATATTAATTCTGATATTTATGGGTAAGGGACTATGCAAAATTGCATTAGGTCACTAAATGCCATTTGCATTTTCATTTAATTTGGAATGCTATAATATCTTGCTAGAGAATATATATAGCCTTTGAATTAATTCATTGCCAACATTAAATGGACCTATAGGATCGCACACAAAGCATTGGGCTTAAAATATTTAAATAAAGTATTCGGCATTAATTTGGGCTTTTAATTAAAGTCAAATTAATGTATGTAATGGGCATTATAAATGCTATTGGACCTTGGCCCATGAGAGAGAGAAATTCAGCCCACATGGTTTAATTTCAATTAATTAATTATCTTGTATTAATTAAGTTAATTGAGTATTAAAGCCTAAAAGAATTTAAATTAAATTAAATCATTTAAATATAAGGTGAAATGGCCGAAATTCCAAGATAAAAACCAAGGAATTTCGGCACATGCACATTACTTATATTAAGTGGTTTTATTTAATTAAATGTCTTGTGTGTTATTTCAAATTTGAATTTTAAATTCAAAGGAGTTTAAATCAATATATATTACTTATTTTTAGGAAGTGATTGAAGTTGAATTTATTATCTTGAGATAGTAAAATTCAGATCAAACACTTGCCAAAAGATAATGATATATATTAGAAAAGAAATAAAACCCTAGAGACATAAGATTTTGGCTTGAAACCCTAGTTTTTCTAGGTTTGGCATGAACTCCTCTCTCTCTCTCACAAAATTCTTTTGGCCAATTTTCACAAGGAGAAAGGATTGTTCCTCATTCTCTTGTGTTCTTGGGTAGTAATAGCAACCTAAGAGAAGTACAAAATCAAATTTTGTAGCTTCAAACCATAGCCATTACACAATACTTATTTTGAGAGCTAGCAATCTCGATTTTAAGCCGTCGGTGCAATTGTGTGTGTGAACATAGAGAGGAGTGGCGTAAAAGGCTGTTCCTTGGCATTGGTGGTGAAGGTTTAAGGCTAAGATATCCTAGTTGGTTGCTGGTCATCATCAAAATCAAGTTTTAAAGGCATCTAAAGTTGTAAGTTTTAAAACCCTAAAATTGCATGTTTCGATTCTTGTCATGGAATTGTATGGCATGCATGATCAAATTGTTTTGTTTTCCGCTGCGTGATCTTTATGTGCATACCATGTCATATTCCATCATGAATTGCCATGCTGCTAAAAGTTATTATGACTGACAAGAAAGCATATCTTAGCGTCTATGATTATACTAATAGAATCAGTATGTTAACAATTTGCTATGCATGTGCACAAGATCCAAACCACTCTGCATCCTAGCTTATACAAACTTTAACTATACATCTTAAAGCAAATTGTAGCAAGCTAATCACTAAGTAACACGAGACAATCCACATTCAGAATGTATACTTGTATTTACATATAAGCTATCAATAATTCAACAAGGTAACAAAGTGGCACCATATCGAGCTCTCCAATCTTGTCCTTGGAAATTTCATCAACATCAAAGCCATGAAAAATGATTCCAAATAGAGCACTTCAAAAAATTGCTTTGGTCATGGTGAAGATTGATTGCTTTCTGGCATGACCATTAGTGAAACGGTGCATTTTTGTAATCCTTCAGGGGTTTTGATAAAGATTGATTACTCTTTTCCCTGGCAAAAGCTTCCAGTCCAAAATTAAAATTTCACCATTAAACACACTAACACTCATTAATTATCATAATAATCCATTTTGGCATAAAGATATAGATTTAACACAAAAACAAAAAGCACACAAAATGAGGTAAAACATAGATAAAAAAGCACTAAAAATAAACACTAAATTGGAGTTATCGAATACCCCACACTTAGATTTTGCTTACCCTCGAGCAAAGGAACAGACCATATTCCTGCATACTAAACAAAATTCATTAAACGAAATTCTAAATCAAAAAGATTCAAACTAAACCATACTAGCTAGTTTCCCATGAGTGTGTTCAAGGCCAAAATAATTTAGCACAATCAAAATCAAAATTCCAATGCAATCCGACAACTGAGAAAAGAATTTATCTATAAAAGATTGCACATGCAATTTCACACTTGAAACTCAATAGACTCCATAGGCCTCTCTTTTAGCATCGGAACCCTAATTCATCTTTATAAACAACTTTAAATAGGATAAGATCTTTAGGTCTTAAACAAGCTATAACATGGCTAAGGTATTGCTAACAAGAATGGGATTAGGATACATAAATTAGAACATCCATTTTTCTACTTTAACTCACCACTTCTCTCCCAAAAATAAGACTATAACTCTACCCCTGAACATTACATCATAATTGCCAATTACTTAACTATCCAGAGTGCAAAACAATATTCCAAGGAATTAGTATAAAAGTAAAGAATTTTCTGAAAAAATCCATTTCAGAGGTTCTAGCTCCATTTAAATCTTGAAAGCTCAGAATTATTCCCTCATACAAATAGAGTACTCCACACTTAGATGTTACTATGATTGTTAGCTTTGAACTTGATTTTGATTTTTTTTAAGAAATGACATAAGAGCCAGTTCAAATGTTTCTAAAATGATAACCATGGATTCACAATAATTCCGCTAAAAAGGAAACTACAATATGGAATTTCATAATAAAATTAAACTTGGCAATGTATCACATTTCTAAACTTGTAAACATTTAAAGCTCGACCCTATACTCACTGGAACCACCTAAGAAAAATTTATCCAACCTACTCCTAGAATGGCTAGTTCTTAGAAGGGTAAGGCAAAGGGTTTTTAGGCTTTGGGGCATTGATATAAGTGTAGCCAACAAAAATAAACTTAACATGCATTTAACATGCTCAAATAGGCTCAAAAGGGCCTATAAAGGATACTATATGAAAAGGGTAGGCTAAAAGTCTTTTTCAATATTTGACAAATAAACATTTTTCCTAAGTCATTTCGAGTCCCACCTTTGAGTTGTTTTATTGCTTTGAAAGGTGATGAGTAAGGTTTTAGCACTCTAGAATTCCTATTCAATCACCATTATGCATTGGTTTTTCTAATTTTTGAAAATAGGCCTGAAGTGTACAATTATTAGCAAACTTACAAGTATTGTTCTAATCGAAACTAACCAAAAAAGAAAATTCATTCAATGAAATACTACTCTCTTGCTATTCAAACTATTTTAAAAAGACCTACCTACATATCCATCTCAAAATCTGAGTTTATACCTGCCCCTTGGGGTTCATGTGGCCCATCCTACTGAGGCTATTGATCAGGCTACACTAGCAACGCTGGAGGTGTCTGAGGTGGCTGAACCTGATCCTCTCCCCTTATTAGTGTCTTTAGTATGATGGGATCTAATTTGTAGCTCTCTCTAGTCTTGAGAATGATTCGTATTCTATACTGCCTTTTCTACCCCTGAACTAGCTCAACCATCCTCATGGAGAGAGCGGTCTGTGGATCTATAAAGATGTCCTCCTGGAGTCACCAATCGAACACTACTAGAAAATTAGCAACCAAATTTGTTGAATTTCCATTGCTAATAAAAATTAGCAACGGAAAATAGCAACGGAACATTCGATTGCAAATTTGCCAGTTGGTATTTTTTAGCAACGAAAATTATTTCCGTTACTATTTTTACCAACGGAATTAGAATTTTTGTTGCTATAATTACCAATCAAAATCAATTTCCGTTGCTATATTTAGCAACCGAATCAATTTCCATTGCTAAATTCAGTCAGTATTATAAAAAAATGGTGACAAAATTACCGTCGCTATTCCATCACTAAATTATTGTTGATTTTTTACATAAAATTTATGCAAAAGCCTATATACTGCCCGAATTCCCTGCCACTAAACAAAAAAAGACAATTAATGAAATACGGACAACAAACTATCTCATAGGAACTCTAAGCCTTATATAAACCTTGCTTTCTAAAAACAATCAGCTTCATGTTCCCTTACCCAATCTTAGTTTTTTGGTGACTCTAGTAAGACTTTCATTACATGAGGATTTGTGACAACAACAACGATATGCATCACTTATCAAGAGTGTAAGAAAAAAAGACCAGAGATCTAACCTAGGTTCATAGTCAAATAACTGATTCAAAATGTATAATTTCAGTTTGAATTGCTCCAACTTAGTCCACAATAGGCACAAGAAAAGTAACTAAGTCCACAATAGGCACATTGTGGACTAAGTCATCGGAGTGTTGGACCAACCATAAAATAACTGTTAACTGCACATCAGCCTTCTCTTCTTCTGATCCAACACGTTTTTTGAGCAGTACTGCATTTAATATAGTCAAGCAAAAGATATTAAAAGCAACCTAGGAGAAGTTAATTTGCTCATGGTTGCTTAAGTCATATTTCTAACCTGTAAACAAGCCATATGATATTGCCGAGAAAAGACCAAATATATCTCCTATGATGGAATGCTTTATTATCTGTGAAAATTGAAACATAGGTGATAATCTTAAATAATGTTTACAAAATTTTAGATGTAATGTACTAAAAATATTAGTAACATTCACATAAATTTTATGACCTATTAATGAAATAACTCTGTGTCTATTTAGAAGGGAGAAAGCTTCATAGAAGCAGCAAACGAGCCATATCACAAATCAATTTTTGAAAATTTGCTTCTCAAAGTATAACTTAATTTCTTATTGACTTAATTAATTACTAATAATTATTCTAAACAGCTTTTATGTAGAATACATCAGCGAGACAACCATCTCCAGCTATTTGCTGATAGGCTAAAAAGCTTAGATTTTTATCTTCATTTTAATATCTTAACACGCTTGAAAGTGATCGTGCCATTATTTTAAATCAATTAGTTAAATCAATTAATACATATGTATGCCTTTTCATTTGATTTTATATTGCTTGCTTTATTCACGAGATTTTTGATTAATTCAGCAAACTTGGTTTGCTTTTTAATTTATTAAGATCGGGTTAAAATCAAATTGAATTTTTGACCATTAACTAACGATTTCACTTTGAATATGATGGAATAAATTCAATCACCATAAATTGTTTTCCTTTATCTTCTTAATTAGAAATAATGACAAGTAATTTTCTTGTTAAAAAACTTATAATGTTCAATTTTCATGTCTTGCATAAAATGTATGTTACTAAGAGGGTTACTTTAATTATGGATTCAACAGTACTTGACTCTGTTTTAATCGGTGCCGTGTATTTAAAAGAATCAAATCCAATAACTGAGGGTAATAAAGAAAAAAACTATTAAAGACTAAAGTAGGAAATTGCTGCTGTAATGACATGATTACCTTACTCAAAGACACCCCTATAAGAGACACCCCTAGATAGGTTAATGTGAAAGGTTGCTTATATTGTTCAAAGATATTCTGTAGGAAAAAAGAGAGAGAGAGGTTCATGAGTTAGAGAGTTATTTTTCTAACCCTAAGTATCCATAAACATAACAAGCATGTTAATAAAATTCCTTTTGCAATCTAAACAAAATAATTAAGACAATCAACAATGTAAAAAAAGATCGATTAAGGCTCCTTACCTAGTGACCTCTGCAGATGAAACCCTATGAACACAAAATTGCTGATAAATCCTAACCCAGCTAATAATCTCCAACCCATCTGGCAAAAAACCCCAAGAAAGCCATAAAATTCTCAATAGAATGATTATGAATCCAAAACTTAAGCTGGGTGTATTGAATTTGCTATAAAGTTTTCATATTGATTCAAACTGAAAAAAAGAATTAACGAATAGAGTTGGAACTACTTTTTTGAGTACATATCAAAATTTAAAAACTCAAATACTCAGCAACTTCAGAAGAATTTTATATTTGTAAGTTCAATTAGAAAATAGAAATTTTCAAATTAGCAAAGATAAAGCTGTCCTTGGAAATTTCTCCATGATCATTATCAACATGGATTCAAACTGCATCATAATCAACTATTATATAAATTCCTAAATTCTAAAAAAATTAATAATCATTTACTTTTGAAAAAGTAGCAAAATCAATTTTGAAACATCTCAGTACCTGCACGTTATAATCCTTTCAAAACGGCGGATCTTCAGAAAAGTAAAAAAAAAAGGCTCATCATGTTGCATAAAAAACTTCATTATGAAATAGAAGTTAGAACCATGAACTCACCCACATCATCAATAAAAGCATCGGCTAACTTGTCACATTTATCCTTCAAATGAGCCTCAATCTCATGGGAAAGAGACATCTGATATTTTGCCCTTTCCTACAAATGTAGAGTGAATATCAGTTCATTTAATACAAAAGACAAAAAGAATTTGCTTGAAAATTAAACATGACATCTAGAAAATTAAACATAATATGGTTATGTTTCTTCTGCCATGGGGTAACATACCATTGTTAATGGCATTTGCTGGAGCTGAGTTTGCCATAAATAAGCAGGTGTTATTCCAATAAAGTGATTGGGAACACCACCTACTCTAGTTTCTGCTGAATCATCTACACCAAGAGAAAAGGCATTACTTATTGCACCTGCAGTGTTGTTTGCATTTATTTTGAATAATTTATTGGAACTTGAGCTAATTGTGAAAATATACTTATTGAATTAGAGCTTGAGCTGATTGTGACACTAGTACTCATATTGTCCAATGAGTTTCTTGACATATTACTCAATTTCTCAATTTCCTCCTCATGGATTTCACCATCTTTTGATATGAGAGGAAGCCTCTACTTCTGAGTTGTTTCAGCAACAACCAATCGATGCTTTAGAGTTTCATATACTTGACATTTTGAGTACATAGAACAAGAATCATTTACTCAATTGATCTGATATAATACTACAAAATGAAGCATTATGTCAACTAAAAATACCATTTAACACTAGACTCGTATAACATATCCCAATAACCATGGCATAAAAACAATTAGTCAATCACAACAAGAAGCATCGCCAGTAATAGCTTCTCTAAGCAAAACCACAATAAGTTTGAACTGTTAGTGTAAGCCCTAGCCCCAATACATTGTAATAAAATACTTTGGTTAATAAATGAGGCATTTGTTTTATCTATTGTATTCCTGTGCATATCAATAGATAGAACTATCCAAGAATGTAGTTTCAGTTTAAGTTATCATGTGTGAGGCACATGGTTGTAAGACCTTGAAACAAATGAGACTTCATTCTAAATATCCCTAGTCAGTCATTGTTATGTGAATAACAATGAATTAAGACTAGTATGCTCTCTCTGATAAGTTGAGTTTTGTCTTACGGATCATAAGGACAAGAGTGTCAATCAGAGATCATAGATACATGTTTAGAACATGGTATCTGGATTCGATCCACTCATTAGAACACTACATGGTACAAGTCATAAGTGTTTCTCATATGCAAGATTTGTATCGGAGTTCTTAGACCTAAAATCTTTATGAAACTCTGTATGAATTACTGTGTGCTTTGACATACACCTAACGTGCTCGTAACAGAGTGACAAGTACAGGTATGATTGGGTATGCATTGATTCATGTTAGAGAGCATGAGAGAAGTGAAGGGATTACCCCTCTCTATAAGAGAGAAAATATCATCGGCCACTTGATCAGTGAACTGAGAAGTGTATGGCCATACCGAGATGAAATAATGAGTAATCATTATTTATTTGAGAATTCAGTGTCACTGGAATATCAAGAAAGGAATTAATATATATAAGGATGACTAGTTCCATGCCTTATATTAATTCTGATATTTATGGGTAAGGGACTATGCAAAATTGCATTAGGTCACTAAATGCCATATGCATTTTCATTTAATTTGAAATGCTATAATATCTTGCTAGAGAATATATATAGCCTTTGAATTAATTCATTGCCAACATTAATGGACCTATAGGATCGCACACAAAGCATTGGGCTTAAAATATTTAAATAAAGTATTGGGCATTAATTTGGGCTTTTAATTAAAGTCAAATTAATGTATGTAATGGGCATTATAAATGCTATTGGACCTTGGCCCATGAGAGAGGGAAATTCAGCCCACATGTTTTAGTTTCAATTAATTAATTATCTTGTATTAATTAAGTTAATTGAGTATTAAAGCCTAAAAGAATTTAAATTAAATTAAATCATTTAAATATAAGGTGAAGTGGCCGAAATTCCAAGATAAAAACCAAGGAATTTCGGCACATGCACATTACTTATATTAAGTTGTTTTATTTAATTAAATGTCGTGTGTTTTATTTCAAATTTGAATTTTAAATTCAAAGGTGTTTAAATCAATATATATATATTACTTATTTTTAGGAAGTGATTGAAGTTGAATTTATTATCTTGAGATAGTAAAATTCAGATCAAACAATTGCCAAAAGATAATGATATATATTAGAAAAGAAATAAAACCCTAGAGACATAAGATTTTGGCGTGAAACCCTAGTTTTTCTAGGTTTGGCGTGAACTCCTCTCTCTCTCTCACAAAATTCTTTTGGCAAATTTTCACAAGGAGAAAGGATTGTTCCTCATTCTCTTGTGTTCTTGGGTAGTAATAGCAACCTAAGAGAAGTACAAAATCAAATTTTGTAGCTTCAAACCATAGCCGTTACACAATACTTATTTTGAGAGCTAGCAATCTTGATTTTAAGCCGTCGGTGCAATTGTGTGTGTGAACATAGAGAGGAGTGGCGTAAAAGGCTGTTCCTTGGCATTGGTGGTGAAGGGTTAAGGCTAAGATATCCTCCTTGGTTGCTGGGCATCATCAAAATCAAGTTTTAAAGGCATCTAAAGTTGTAAAGTTTAAAACCCTAAAATTGCATGTTTCGATTCTTGTCATGGAATTGTATGGCATGTATGATCAAATTTTTTTGTTTTTCGCTGCGTGATCTTTATGTGCGTACCATGTCATATTCCATCATGAACTACCATGCTGCTAAAAGTTATTATGACTGACAAGAAAGCATATCTTAGCGTCTATGATTATACTAATAGAATCAGTATGTTAACAATTTGCTATGCATGTGCACAAGATCCAAACCACTCTGCATCCTAGCTTATACAAACTTTAACTATACATCTTAAAGCAAATTGTAGCAAGCTAATCACTGAGTAACAAGAGACAATCCACATTCAGAATGTATACTTGTATTTACATATAAGCTATCAATAATTCAACAAGGTAACAAAGTGGCACCTTATCGAGCTCTCCAATCTTGTCCTTGGAAATTTCATCTGCATCAAAGCTCCTTAAATCATGCTTGCATTTTTTAAACCTAATGTTTTGAACACCATTTACTAGAAGCATCTCCACTGAATGCCAGAACTTCATGAAAGCTTTTGCCAGAGTATAAGCAACCTTTTTAAGCTTTCGATGCTGGCTCTGTTCTTCTACCTTCAATTGAGAGATAAAAGCAACGTGGCGACATATTTGAGCAGCAGTAGTCATTTTCCAAAGAGGCTCCTACAAACAAGCAGCAACCAAGGGGAAAAAATAAAAAGACCAAAGGAGAATTGAAGTAGAGGTGCTACAATAAATCTTTAAGTGCAAAAGATTAACTTTTCAGCATGTAAGAAAAAGCAAAAGTAATAAACAATAACTTAATTGTATCATTTATCGATCGAGCCAGACCTGTGCAAAATCATTGGCGAACCATCCCATCTCTTCAAGCATAAAATCCCATTGAGTTTTTCTGTGACTCTCCATGGGTACAACTCCAGTAGATAATTCAACAATCCTCTTACATTTAGCCTGTTCAGCAAATCACATTAATTGTTTAAAGATTCATGAACAAGGAAACAAATCATTGCAAATTTGTCAAATTAAATTACTAATTACATTGAGTATGAAGAACACCCACCTTTGCCTTTGCTGCTTGACTTGCTTTCTTGTCGCTAAGAAATCTAATATTTCTTAAACCTAAGAATGTCACCATTTCTAGGTTAAACATGTTTCTTAAATCTAATAGATAAAATCCAAAAAATCAATCTCATAAATCCAAACTAGGAATCTATGAAATGTTAGGGTTTCGATATGAGAGGGTGAAAATCAGAGTCAGACGTAAAATCAAAAGAAAATATAGAAGATGACGTACGAGTAGGTGCCGATGAGAGGAGAAAGAAGGAGAGTGGCACTTATCCAGTTCTCGGAGACCTTATGGTGGATCTCGTTAGGGAGATCTTTCCATAGACCAGTCATGACCTTGTGTTGAAATGGTGAAAGAGCATAAATCATCGCCTTTATCTTCACCGGTTGATTCATCTAAAATTGTAAATCTAGTTGTTTTTGTTTCTTTCTATTAAAACCATAATTGGATTACAACGTCAGTTCTCTAGATCTGAGTCAGGGAGAGAAAAGGCAAAGAAAATGGCAGCTCCAAACGAGAAAAGAAACAAAGAATGGAAAAGTCAGAATTTATACCTAGGGTAAATTAGAAAATACCAACAGAATTAATCTTTGGTTGCAATTTTAGCAACGGAAATCCAATTTTGTTGCTGATTTTGGACACATTTTTTTCCATATTTTTGGATCAAAAATACCAACAAAATGCCAATTTCGTTGCTAAAATTGCAACTGAATTATTTTTAGTTGAAATTTTAGCAACGGAAATCCAATCCGTTGCTATTTTTAGACACAAATTTTTTTGCCTTTGGGATTAAAAATAGCAACGGAATGTAAATCTGTTGCTAAAATTGCAACCAAAAAGATTTCGGTTGCAAATTTAGCAACGAAATTTGATTCCGTTCCTATTTTTAGACACAAATTTTTTCTCCTTTGGGAGCAAAAATACCAACGAAAATTCCATTGCTAAAATTGCAACCGAATAGATTTTTCGTTGCTATTTTTTTGACCCAAATTTTTTTCATTTCCTTGGAACCAAAAATACCAACGGAATTTATTTTTCGTTGCTAAAATTACAATCGAAACTAATTCCGTTGCTAAATTAGCAACGAATATTTTGTTGCTAATTTAGCAACGAAAGTCATATTTTTTTGCTATTTTTTGTTCCAAAATATTGGCGTCTATTTTAGCAACGGTATATGGATTCCGTTGCTAAATTTTGACGCTAAAAATTTCCTCCACTATTAGCAACGAAAGACTACCAAATATTTTTTCGTTGCTAAATTTTCAATGTTTAACCAATTTTAGCTACGAAAAATATTTTTCGTTGCTAAATAGCAACAGAAATTGAAATTTGTTGCTAATTTAGCAACAGAATCAATTTTGTTGCTATTTTCATATTTTCTTGTAGTGGAAGGTCCTCTCATCTACCTCCAAATCTAATAGCAAATGAGGTGACCATTCCTCCTATACAAATCTGAGATGTATGCTTAGTAGCTACCTTAAGCAAGGTGGCGATGATCTCGTGTGTAATATCAATTCTTTTACCCATATGCATCGCCCATAAACAAACTATATGGACCGTGTTCATCGATCCAGGACTTCTGATGCGACTAAGATAGGAGGTGGATAAGACTCTCTAGATGTGTCAAAATGCTTATATGGCCAGTATAATGCTATTAGCCATATATGGATGGCATATAGCCCTAAAAAGCATGATGGTTGTCCAATGCTCTCTAACTACCCCATTCTCTGAGGTTAGAACATCTGCTCCTATTAGAAGCCCCATAGCCTTTGTGAATTGGTGATGTGAGATGCTATACTCAATACCCTACACTTTGAACTTGACCACTCTCTCCTCTGTGGTAGGTCTCTAAAAGCCTCCATACTGTAGGGTCACTAAGAACTCCTAAGCAATGTTAGGATAAGTCTGGAAGGATCAACCAAAGAATGTAGTCCATCCTATAGTGGCTAATAGTTTGTCCACCTCATTAGTCATGTCTATAGACTACAAGAACTACCATGACATAAACCTACTGGCTCGATACTGGAGACAATATAAGGTCCTATATCTCTTGACCTATTGTGCAATCATCTACCTTGGAGTAGGTGGAGTCAGTGTAGTCTGTGTCTTATGTCATGGCATCTTGCAAAATGAATGTTAGTTTTCAGAATTATCTTGCGTTGTAAGTAACGACATAAGTGAAAATTGTATAAACTTTGCCAAAACACACATCCAAACATGCACTAAGTAAAAATTGTATAAACTTTGCAAATTTAAGCAAAATGGGCTTAAACGAGTGCTAGCCAACCTGTATCCAAACATGCGTTAAGTACCATAAGAGATATTACAACATCATAAACCCATCAATGGGCATTTTAACAAACATGCACAATAATCAAGGCAACAAAAAATTATGACTATTTACAAACTTTTAACAATCTTTCAACAACATTTTGGCTATATATGTGCATGCATCCTGCACAAAAAAAGCATTCAAAAGCAATGACACAGGCCTCGAGTGGCAACCAAGTAGTTCGTCTAAAAATATGCATTAAGTTCACAATCCAATCAATTAAAATGGAGTCTATTTTACTAAATAATTTACTTACATCTAATAGAATCTAAATACTAAATATTCATAAGATTAAACTAGGATACATGGGTAACACAATAAAAATCCATTGCATTTTAAACTAAATAAAGTAGCATACATTTATTATTCAAACATAAAAAATAAAAAAAATCTAAAAAATGAATATAATTCTTAACATACAGTTTGAAGACAGTAATTCAATGTTAACCTATAAATTTAATTAGGAATAAATAAAAGAAAAGGATAGCAAAAAAAAAAAAGATAAAGTAACTGGGGAGAAGGAAGAAGAAGAAGAAGAATAAAAAAGGTTTTATTTTTCAAATTTTTGAACAATAGAAGGACAAGGTGTCTATCGCGAGCGATAGATGGGTGCCGCTTACATCTTGTCTATCACCATTTTCCCTATTTTTTTTATTTTTTAATTTAATTTTCTTTATTATTTTTTTAATTTTCTATTATTTTACTCCTCTATCATATTTTAGACCAATTTACACTATTTACACAGTTAATTTACCTAATTTATATAAAAAATATTTGTTTATTATTATTATTATTATTATTATTATTGTTGTTGTTGTTGTTGTTGTTGTTGTTGTTGTTGTTGTTCTTGTTGTTGCTATTGTTTTTGTTGTTGTTGTTATCATCATCATCATTATCATCATCATCATCTTCTTCTTTTTCTTCTTTTGACAAAAAAGTACTTTTTGAATTGAATACTCCCTAAATTTTAAAGCTTATAGAAGACTTCATTATGTTAGTACATGCAATGCATAGAGCATTCAAAGAGGCTCATTAAGCTAGTCCAAGGGTGATAGACAACCAGCTTATGGGTTGCTCCTTAAGGGACAGTTGCCTGTCATGCCTTTTCTATAAATAACTTGATTTTTTTTCCTTGGTTTTTATGCCTTTTGACCTTTTTTTTTCCAACTTGGCTCTCATCTAGGTATTTTCCTTCTACCGTTTTTTTATCTTTCAATTTATAGTTGTCATTTTATTTTATTGATTATTTCATTTCTTCCCCTTTCATTTATTATTATTATTATTATTATTATTGTTGTTGTTGTTGTTGTTGTTGTTGTTGTTGTTGTTGTTATTATTGTTGTTATTGTTGTTGTTGTTGTTATTATTGTTGTTTACACACCAAAAGTTATGCTACCTGCTCGAGGAGTTTGCTAAGATTGTCAGTATGAGATTTGCTCCTAGCACTCTACCCTATTTGCCTTTTATTGTTATTGTCTATCCCAAAGAGGTGACCCATGCTTTAAGTGTTCTTCCTTTTGAGATTAAAGGCCTATTACCTCGAGGGAGAACCTCGAGGGAGAATCTTGGTTAGTTGTTTCTTATAATTAAGTTTTTATTATTAGTACACTACCTCCCTTCTCACACGATGTTTTCGTGATAATTTAAATAAATATATAAACCAATTAAATAAAGCAGTAAATAAAGCAGCAATTAAATAAACCTACTTAAATTATTACAAAAGCAAATCTTCCAAACATAGAATAAACCATCATACATAAAACAGAAAATTAGTTAAGTTTTGAAAACGTTGGTTCCCTCATACAATATTTTACAAAAAATAAATGAAGATTCTTTATTGGTTTTAATAAAACATGGGATAAGTGATCCCAATTTTGAAGAAAAATAGGCTTTCCTTTTATTATGTGATTTTGGTCTAAAGATTGGACATTTATCCATTTTTATTTGAGCTAAAGATTGGACATTTATCCATTTTTATTTGAAAAATACAAATTAATTAAATAAAAAAAAATTATGTGCCTTTTTATATTTAGTTTACCAAAAAATTTCTTTTTTATTAAATTATTACAAACCCCTAAAATAAATACATCCAAAAATAGAATAAGAAAATTAAAACACAAACTAAATAAATGCATAAAATAAAGCAATATAAATAAAATAACATAAAATATAACCTCAATGCAAATAAGAAAACGGAGTAGAAAGAACTAAATGTTGCACAACTCTCAAGGCAGAATCATCTTCCCTAAAAACTCCAAGAAAGTACAAAATGATTGGCTCACATCAAAGCACAAGAAAGTCAAATTTTTTATTACATCAAAAGCGAGTTAGTATAAAACAAACTTGTAATAATTACAGAACAATTATAAAAAAGACACTACTAAAAAAATGCAAATTAGCGATGACAAAAGTCTTCGCTAACTGGTATTTTTTCGTCACTAAATTAGTTTAGCAACAACTTAGCGACGACTTTCATTTTGAAATAAAAGTCATTGTAGCAGAATCTAGCTACAACAAAAAGTCGTCACCAAATTTTAGCTACGAAAAAGAGTTGTCGCTAAATATTTATCACCATTTTGCTACAATAATGTTCACGTAAAATTTTGCGATGACAGTTTTTTCGTCGCAATATTTCTACAACATTATTCTCGCAAACTTTTACGACGATAGTATTTTCGTCGCAATATTGCTATGACATTGTTCGAGCAAAATTTTGCTACAATATTTTCGTCGCAATGTTGCTACGACAATGTTCACGCAAAATTTTGTGACGACAGTATTTTCATCATAATATTGCTACGACATTGTTCAAGCAAAATATTGCTATGACAGTATTTTCGTCGCAATATTGCTACGACATTGTTGATGCTAAATAGCTACTGTTCAAAAATGCTAATTCCTCGCTAAATTAAATTTTTTTATTTTAAATTAATATAAAAATTTCATTTAAATGACAAGCCACATATGAACAATTTATATTTATAGACTACTTAATATTTAATACAAATATATATATATATATATATATATATATATATATATATATATATATTCTCATGAAAAGATTGTTATTTACAAATGGATATCATCATTAATTGTATATCTAAAATAATACAAGCATATATAACAATAACAAATGTCACCCAAATGTCATACTATATACTTACAACTATAATGTAAATAGATATATTTACTCCTAAATCTAGTGCTGAAAAAGTTGTTGCATCTCCATCTATTGCTGGATTTGTTTGACCCACTCATCCATCTCTTGTTCATGCTCAGCACAAATCTCAACTTAAAATTCAATCTATATAGTGGACAAAGATTGTATGAGAAAATAGAAAATTAATACAAGGGTGTGAGGAATTAACATGAGGCAAACCCACTAAAAACACAAGTTGTGGATCATCTTTTTCGAGTTTTCTAGGAATAATATCAAATCTTAAAAAGCTTAGCTTTGGTTGTTTATGGGGTTTTATCAATCTATCGCATGGCTATGGAATGGGAATGATAAGCAAGTCTAGTCTAATATGCTACCTTGAGTCAAAATCAATTAAGATTTCTAAATAAAATTAAAAATAACAAAAGCATAAAAGCCCATTGTGAGTAATCAAATGATGCCCGGATCAAAAAGAAAAAATAATTGTATACCAACATCTTTGCACTCATTTCATTTTCAATCATTGAAAAATAAAACTGAACTCCATATCAAACAATTATGTCTAAAATAGGTGGTGGAGAGAGAAAAGGAAGTAAAAATGAAATTCAATATTCATACCCCAGGAAGTAATAAAAAATGTAGCAGTTTAGCAGGTTCAATGGCCTTCCCTTGAAGCCAATTCCATGATTTTGAATTTTCCAAAAGAAGTCCAGTAATAACAAGGTAGTGCATCCACTGGTTTGCTCAATTCTTCCTGACAATGCTATCAATAGATAATTAATGCATAATACTAAAACTGTTTTTTCTCATTATAATGATATCTTTCTCTAATTAATTTTTTATTTGATCTTTTTAATGCCACTTATTTAAATAAATAAGACTGGCACTTATTTAAATCCAAGTATTAGACTGGCAGTCCAAAGTACTGAAGAAAATGGCTAAAAAGAAAAGCTAACAACACCCTAGCTGTGAATGTGCTCTGATAACGTAATGTAAAGATATGAATGAGTTTTTATTATTAATATTGCCATAACATCTTATTTCTGTGTCTTGTAATTATATTTGTTGCATTTGACATAGAAGTGTAACAATATTATTCAAAAATATTACAAGTTATATTAACAGATAAAAAATTACAATTTTTTTCATTTTAACAAAAAAGGAACCAAAAACCATCTATTGCCAACATATTTTGACTATAACATAAAGCTACAAAAATTGTACATAGGGAAGCATATAAAAGATATAAGTGCAAAGAATTAAATAAGTAACTGCTAAATTAAATTAGAAAAATCAACAACTCAATCCCTTCTTTGTTCTGAACATATATAAATTAGTATATGTTGGCCTCTCTATAGTTTCTAATCATTCTCAACACCTCAGTTATGCAGAAATTCAATGCTAAAAACAATAATATATGATTGAGAAACAACAAAAAAAATGAAGGAATAATTCATGACTCAGATCCAAAAATACTAACAGTAGTGCTGAAGCAAGCAACATTTCTAAATCTACTACTCAATTCTGAAGAAATTAAATATCTATATCATTGACAGGATAAACAAGGCGCTTGATAATGTCACAATGAAAAATTGTGTGGCATAAAATATAGATTTCCTAATATCTAAATATTTAATATCAAAAGTATTTCCCAAGCCAAAAAGAAAAAAGTATAGAATCACACTTGCAAAGGCAGCAAAGCAACCAAACAGAGGACGAATCAAAATACGAACTACAAGTTTTCACAGGCAACTGAACATCAACAAAAGGTAAGGAACATTAATACAAAAGAAATTACATTCCACTGAAAACCAGATAGCTATAATGATCATTCAATTTGGAATAGAATTCACCATGCATGTTTAGATACTGGTAACTTAGAACTCGTATTAAAGTATAAAGTAGCAAGTATTAAAAATTTTCAAATAATTTTCAAACATTAACAGTTAAAATAAATTATATATAAGACTATAAAATAAAATTATAAATGTAAATTATAAAATTAAAATTGTAAAGTTCTATATAAAATCTATGAGAAGGTGAGTTCTAGAATATTTAATAATTTTTTTTTAGTTTCTAATAGGTTAAAAAAGCCAATGACTTCATTTTAAAACAATGCCTTTTTAACTAAATTGTCTCAGAAACTAGCAAAATTAAACAATTCATTATCCAAAATGTTGAATTAAGGACTGTTATCCACTTTTTTTGGTTTGTACTGTTATCAGTACGGCTACATTGATGAAACAATTGCTGTTCTAGATAAAATATAGAATATAGCAAATTGAGATATAAAAGATGATATCATAGCCTTAAAAATAAACAGACCTGTATAGGTGCTGCAGTATCACCAAAATGAGTGCCACAACAGATGTAAGAAACAACCATTTAAACTTAAAAGTGTTGGTCTAAAGTTGCAAGGGTCGAATGTAATACATCTTTAAGATGCTTCTCAATAGCAGTATACTATCTTTTCTTGTCTTCTATAGCTAAAGCCTTGTCCTATAGTAACCAACACAAGAGCAAAATAACAATCAGTTTTGGCCAATAGATGAAAAGACCATGGATACATAACAAAAATTCTGATTAAAATATTTGTAGGATTACCGATGGCAACTCCTGGTAACTCCTCAGGGTATCTAAGATAGGTTTTGTCTTCTTCTCTAACTCCTTTAAGTGCTCAGCCATTTCAACCAATAGTCCATGGCTAATCTCAGGTGTGTAACCCATACGGTGAAGAAGTGCCTGCATAGTAAACAATTGTAAACTGGGGTCTTGATTAATATCCAAACAGAAAAGCAAGTAGTCAATACATTTAAACTTTCCCTTAGTACAAAAGCTGGGATGAAAGAACAAAGAGAGGGATGAAAATACACTTAGAAAAAGAGACACAGAAAGAAAAGATGAAATCTCTGTCCTTGAAGAGAGCGAATTCAAGACCAAATTCCTAATCTCGTAATGAGAGAGAGGGAGGGGGAGAGAAGCTAATTAAGAGGGGGGCGGAATTGAAGGGTAAGGTTTTAGGAATTTAGAAAAAAATGAAACTCGCCAATGCCATTTTCTCCCGCTCAAAAAATTTCAGTGAATTAGCTACAAAATGTCTCTCGCAAAGTTGGCTACAACATTTTCCCAAGCTAATTTTGCGAGAGCTATATTCTCCTAATTTAATTATTTTATTGTATAATTTATAATAATTGATAATAATTTATTATAATTGATATTACTAAATATAAATATAATAATTAGTTAAATTTAATTAATTAAGTAACAACAATTTAGTTTATTTAAATTTTGCTCATAAATAATGTATTGGTTATAGATGTGTAACTAAATATACTAAAACAACTAGCTGTTTGAGTATATTACAACTCACTGTTTTAGTACATTAGTGTTTTTACAGATGTGTAACTAAATACACTAAAATAACTAGCTATTTGAGTGTATTACAGCTCGCTGTTTTAGTGCATTAGTGTTTCTAGTGTATGTTAATGTTAGTTTTCATGTGTTTCTCATTTATGCTTGTTAACAAATTAAAGGAGGCCAAATTCTCTAGAAAAAAAGTCAATTTAGTTTGATTCGGGATATTAGGATTGGTCACAAAAACTTTATAAAACAACATCAATTATTTAAAAAAACACAAAATTAATATATAAATATTATATATATTTGTAGATGTTTAAATTTTAGTGGCTAAAAAATATTGAAAATGTTTCAATCCTTTAAACTACTTATAGATATACAAATAACGAACAAATCATGTAGAACAAATATAATATAAACAACTTGTTGCTTTAGTATAAAAAGCTAGCTTTGTTTTTTTTTTTTTGTATAAACAACTTGCTGTTTTAATATAAACAGCTTATTGTTTTAGTATAAACAGCTAGCTTCATTGTTTTAGTGTAAACAACTTGCTGCTTTATTATAAAATGTTAGAAAAAATATTATTAGTCAATCATTTATTTACTAACTTTATATTAGAAAATATTATTAGTATCAATTACTTTTAAAATGTTAGAAAAAATATTATTATTCAATCATTTAATTACTAACTTCATATTAGAAAATAACATATTATTTTTTCATATATTAATCATTTAATTGTTGTATTTTACTACATTTTATCAAATTTATATTTATACTCTGAAATTATGAGTTATTACCTATAATGGATTGGATTTGGAGCAAATAGCCCTCGTACTACTTCAAATTGTCTATTTTATTAAGTACACATAAATTAATTAATTATTTCAAAACAAGGAATTAAGATTGTTCAAATGGTATACGTAATTAGTGCAAACAACTTACTGTTTTAGTATAAATAACTAACTTTATTGTTTTAGTGTAAACAGTTTGCTGTTTAAGTAAAAATTGCTTGCTGTTTTAGTGTAAAAAGCTAGCTTTTTTTAGAGTAAACAGCTTGCTGTTTTAATATAAACAGCTAGCTATTTTAGTATAAAAAGCTAGCTTTATTTTTTTTTGTGTAAACAACTTGCTATTTTAATATAAACAGCTTGCTATTTTAGTATAAAAAGTAGCTTTGGTATTTAAGTGTAAACAACTTGCTGTTTTAATATAAACAGCTTGTTGTTTTAGTATAAACAGCTAGCTTCATTGTTTTAGTGTAAGCAACTTGCTATTTTAGTATAAAATGTTAGAAAAAATATTATTAGTCAATCGTTTATTTACTAACTTTTTATTAGAAAATATTATAGTCTCAATTACTATTAAAATGTTAGAAAAAACCTTTCATTTTCACCCTATCAATTAAATCAAATGGACACATTATTATTGCATTTGCTCTAAGCTTTTTTTAATAAGATTCCATCATCTTATTAGCAACATCAATCATGCATTATTTTTTTTTTCTAGTTCTGTTCAAGTCTATCAAAATATAATTAAATTTAATTCAATCTCAAAATATAGAAAATTTAGAGTTAGACATCCGTGAGTAGCCCACTATCATAAAACTATTGATGGTTCTAATACCGTATTAAAAAAATGAATTCAAGCTTTAACTTTATTCTAGAAATTAGATCATAATGTAAAAACTGTCTGTTATTATAAAAAATATTTAATTTTTTATGACTGATCAATATAAATAATTAACAGGTTGTCAAATGTGAACAATATTATTTTACATATTACTTAAGTTTGTAAGCATAATTGTTTCTACATGAACGTTTTAATGGTATATATATTGGCTTAAATATAAAAGAAATGTCTCGAGTTGAAAATTTTCTATCCACGACAAAAAGAGATATAAGCATTATTTATTACACATTTTATAAGGCTCACCAATTTAAAAAAATGTGTGACGATAAATAAATTACTAAAAAAAATTAATTTTTTTATTTAAATCAAATTTATATATTTACGCAATGAGCCAATATATATATCATCAACAACATTATTCAATTTAATTACAAGTGACAGTACCTCGTAATTTAAACAAGTGAAAACAAGATAAATGTTACGAAAACAACAATTTACTGTTTAAGTAAATACAGTTTGCTGTTTTAGTATAAAAAGCTAGCTTTGTATTTTCAGTATAAATAGCTTGTTGTTTTAATGTAGACAGCTAACTGTTTTGGTATAAAAAGCTAGCTTTGGATTTTTAGTGTAAACAGTTTGCTGTTTTAATATAAACAGGTAGCTATTTTAGTATAAAAGCTAGGTTTTTTTTAGTGTAAATAACTTGTTGTTTTAATACAAATAGCTTGCTATTTTAGTATAAAAAGCTAGCTTTGGTGTTTAAGTGTAAACAGCTTGCTATTTTAATTTAAACAGCTTGCTGTTTTAGTTTAAACAACTAGCTTCATTGTTTTAGTGTAAACAACTTGCTATTTTAGTATAAAATGTCAGAAAAAATATTATTAGTCAATCGTTTATTTACTAACTTTTTATTAGAAAATATTATTAGTCTCAATTGCTATTAAAATGTTAGAAAAAACCTTTCATTTTCACCCTATCAATTAAATCAAATGGACACATTATTATTGCATTTGCTCTAAGTTTTTTTAATAAGATTCCATCATCTTATTAGCAACATCAATCATGCATTATTTTCTTTTTTTCTAGTTCTATTCAAGTCTATCAAAATATAATTAAATTTAATTCAATCTCAAAATATAGAAAATTTAGAGTTAGACATCTGTGAGTAGCCCACTATCATAAAACTATTGATGGTTCTAATACCGTATTAAAAAAATGAATTCAAGCTTTAACATAATTCTAGAAATTAGATCATAATGTAAAAACTGTATGTTATTATAAAAAATATATAATTTTTTTTTATGAATGATCAATATAAATAATTAATAGGTTGTCAAATGTGAACAATATTATTTTACATATTACTTAAGTTTGTAAGCATCATTGTTTCTACAGGAATGTTTTAGTGGTATATATATTGGCTTAAATATAAAAGAAATGTCTCGAGTTTAGACATTTCTATCCACGACAAAAAGAGATATAAGCATTATTTATTACACATTTTATAAGGCTCACCAATTTAAAAAAATGTGTCACGATAAATAAATTACTAAAAAAGTACTGTCACCTGTAATTAAATTAAATAATGTTGTTGATGATAAATGTTACGAAAACAACAGTTTGCTGTTTAAGTAAATACAACTTGTTGTTTTAGTATAAAAAGCTAGCTTTGTATTTTTAGTTTAAATAGCTTGTTGTTTTAATATAGACAGCTAACTGTTTTAGTATAAAAAGCTAGCTTTGGATTTTTAGTGGAAACAGCTAGCTATTTTAGTATAAAAAGCTAGGTTTTTTTTTAGTGTAAACAACTTGTTGTTTTAATACAAATAGCTTGCTATTTTAGTATAAAAAGCTAGCTTTGGTGTTTAAGTGTAAACAGCTTGTTGTTTTAATATAAACAGCTTGCTGTTTTAGTATAAATAGCAAGCTTCTTTTTTTTAGAGTAAACAGCTTGCTGTTTTAGCATAAAATGTTAGAAAAAATATTATTAGTCAATCATTTATTTACTAACTTCATATTAGAAAATATTATTAGTCTAAATTACTATTAAAATGTTAGAAAAAATATTATTAGTCAATTATTTAATTACTAACTTCATATTAGAAAATAATATATTATTTTTTCATATATTAATCATTTAATTATTGTATTTTACTACGTTTTATCAAATTTATATTTATTCTCCAAAATTATGAGTTATTACCTATAATGGATTGGATTTGGAGCAAATGGTCCTCGTGCTATTTCAAATTGTTTATTTTATTAAGTACACAAAAATTAATTAATTATTTCAAAACAAGGAATTAAGATTTTTCATTTGGTATACATAATTAGTGTAAACAGTTTGCCATTTTAGTATAAACAACTTGCTGTTTTAATATAAAAAGCTAGCTTTATTATTTTAGTGTAAATAACTTACTGTTTTAATATAAGCAGCTTACTAATTTAGTATAAAAAGCTAGCTTTATTGTTTTAGTGTAAACAACTTGCTGTTTTAATATAATCAGATTGTTGTTTTAGTATAAAAAGCTAGCTTTGTTGTTTTAGTGTAAACAACTTGCTGTTTTAATATAAGTTGTGTTTATAAACTAATACGAATTTATTATCGCTCTAACTTTATACCAAAATTTTGATGCTATCCAAATTTTCTTTCCTTTTTCTTTCTCGCATGTGCATCGTGAAGGTAAACTCCAATTTTTTTAATAATCAAAATAATGCTTTAACAATTATACGTATATAAACATAATAATCAAAATAGTGTTTTTTAATAATCAAAATAATGCTTTAACAAATTAGCTACAACAATGTTGTTGCCAAATTAGCTACAACAATGTTGTTGCCAATTAGCTACAACAATGTTATTACCAATATTGGTATATGAACATAATTGTATTTTGCTAAATTAGCGACAACATTGTTATCACCAAATTAGCTACAATAATGTTATTGCCAATTAGCTATAATAATGTTGTCGCCAATATTGGTACATGAACATAATTGTATGTTGCTAAATTAGCGACAAATTGTTTTTGCCAAATTAGCTACAACAATGTTGTCGCCAATTAGCTACAACAATGTTGTTGCTATGAACATAATTGTATTTTGCCAAATTAGCGACAACAATGTTGTCGCCAAATTAGCCACAACAATGTTGTCGCCAATTAGCTACAACAATATTGTTGCCAATATTGGTATATGAACATAATTGTATTTTGCTAAATTTGCAAAAACATTGTTGTCTCCAAATTAGGTTGTTGCCAATTAGCTACAATAATGTTGTCGCCAATATAGGTATATAAAAATAATTGTTTTTTGCTAAATTAGTGACAACATTGTTGTCGCCAAATTAGCTACAACAATGTTGTCGCCAATTAGCTACAACAATGTTGTCGCCAATATTGGTATGAACATAATAATATTTTTCTAAATTAGCGACAACATTGTTGCTGCCAAATTAGCGACAACCATGTTGTCACCAATTAGCTACAGCAATGTTGTCGCCAATATAGGTATATGAAAATAATTTTTTTTTGCTAAATTAGTGACAACATTGTTGTCGCCAAATTAGCTACAACAATGTTGTCGCCAATATTGGTATATGAACATAATAGTATTTTGCTAAATTAGCGACAACATTATTGTCGCCAATTAACTACAACAATTTTGTCGCTAATTAGCTACAATAATGTTGTCGCCAATAGAGTCATATGCATGGAATAGTATTTTTTACTAAATTAGCGACATAATTGTTTTCACCAATTAGCTACAACTTGGTTGTTGCTAATTAGCTACAACAATATTGTCACCAAATCTAGTTTTGTTGTCGCAATTGTTTACGCCAAATTTTTGGCGCCTGATATTAGCAACAATAAAAATTTGTTGTCAATAATTTGTCGCAATATTTGTTTTCCCACCAAATCTTTCAAGATTTGCGATGAAAGCCATTTTTTGTCGCAATGTTGTCGCTATATTGTGTATTTAGCAATGAATTTTATTGTTGTCACAAATTTTTGTCACTATTCTGCATTTTTTTATAGTGAGAGAACAAAATAGGAATTATGCCCATGAGGGTGAAAAATGAGTCTAAGATAAAATTAAAAATAAAAAAGACCCAAATTAGCATAAAAGGCATTAAAATATATTGAAATGAATGAAAAAAAAGGCACAAATGCCCTAAGACACCGATAAACACCCCAAGCAAAGGTGAGGGACAGGATGAGGAGAAGGCATCAGGACATTCTATTTATTGCGTTAATAGGCAGCCGTCTGTGATGCATTTTTCCTATCTGTCACTCAAAAAATAAATAAAAGGCAAATTTTTTAACTAAAACACATGGAAAAATAATTTTAAACCTTAAATACGAGATTTTAAAACCCTAAAACATGCAAAATCTACATAGAACAATGATAAAATATAATTTAAATCATGTTAACATAAGTAAACATGAAAATATAGAAGATAAGTTAAGCTATTTCAAGCTCATTAATGGAAAACATACATAAAAAAACTTAGCATGCCATTTTACATATTAAACAATTATTAAACAAACATAACACACACACAAACATTATGAATTAACATGTAATAACATAAAATCATAAAAAAGAGGAAAATAAAGACCTAATCTATATGATCATGGTATAAAGTTTAGAGGGAGAAAGGAGATAGTACCAAGAATATTACCTTTAAGAAATCAGATTCTATAACTCTAGAAAGTGTGCTCTAAAGCCTTAGTCTTTTATTTCTACGTTCAACAAAATAAGATGTGTTTTTTAATTTTTAAGAATTGTTTTAGTGGCAGCCTCTAAGAAATGAGAATTAATTTATCTTCCTCCAAGGTATTTTCTTTTTCAAAAATGTCAAATCCTCCTTGCAAAAATCCTAATCTTTTCTTTAAATACCTGGGGAAGAGTTGGAGATTAACTACAACTCTAACTCCTCAAAAAAGGAAGATCAAATCCTCAAAATTTGGGTTAATCAAACTTCTCAAATATGATATCAATCCATAGATGGGCATCTATCAGTGAGAGACAACCATCCCTCACATGATTCTAAAAATTAATAAAAATGCCTCTAGTTTAACCTAAACTGAGGGAGACAAGTCACAGACTACCGTCCATCTATCAAAGGACCCAAATCAAGGTTTTTTAAAAATATTTCTAAAACTTTTGGAAAATTAAATCAAAACCCTTAAAAGATGACCACAAAACATGGAAAACAAGATTGGGGCTTTAAGGTTTATGCTATCTATTAGAAATATATTATTTCCTCATTATTAGATAATTTTGATCTAGGTTACCTTGAGTTATAGTATTTACAACAATGCCTAAAAAGAAAAAGGAGATTCGAGGGTTCTAAGGGTAGATTAATTTTATTAGTCGATGATCGACATTCAACAAGTGTATTGAATCGGCAAGTAATATAAAGGAATATTTTTAAGACCTCAAAAAATATCGTACCCTATAAATTGTGTTTGTGAGACAAAATCAATTGATTATTAATATATGCAATGAATTTTCCCAATTGTTTTACTGATTATAACTATACCTACTAGACTTAAGTACACAAAATTAAAGCAAATTAAATTAAAAATATATAGCAATCAAGAACAATAAAAATAGAGTATGAAAACAAGAACCAAACAATTACTAAAAATGCTGCTCAAGGATCTAATCCTCCCCATACCTAATGTAAAACATATTGTTAACATAAAATTAATATGATTTAGATGTGAACGATCCAGCAATACCTAAGTTTCCCATTTTAGAGCAAACAACTCTAACCATTCGATTTTCCATTTTGGAGCCAATCAAATAGCTAGCTTAAGCATAGATCTAATAAATCCTATATATGGATTGACTTTCTATTTCGGAGCCAATCAACCCAATGCCCATTCATTTTTCATCTAATTTTAGATCTACAATGCAGTAACTCTAGATCTAATAGCCTCCATTTTGGAATCACTATCAAACATATATCTAAGAAATGCTAAAATAGAGCATAATGATAATCAATCCAAACAAGCACACAACCTATCAACTTAAATAAGAGAATGATGAAATACTTGCTTAAAATGAATATCAAGATCATCACAAAGAGAAATGAAACATTTGATCATAAATATATATCAAATAAACTCAAAGTCTTACATTGGTATGGGGTTTCAAAGATCCCCAAACAATAAACTCATTACTTATTACACATTGAATAAAATATAGAGATAAAAGAGAAATAAACTTTTAAACCCATTAACCAAATTTGGATTTGAAATCTAACAAAAGATCCTCTTTTTCAATCCCAACAAGTCTTGATTGAAATATAAACTAAAACTAAGATCAACTTATAGAAATCTAGTGTTTACTCTATTAAAACTATTTAAATCAATAAAAAGAAGTGTTTACAATGAAAGAGAAAGCTTAAAAACCCTAAAACTATTGAAGAAAAATATAGAGAAAATGAAAATCTATATCTTTTATTTTCTTTTACGAAACAGACTCTGTTCTTTTATAGTTTTGAGTGAGCCATGACAGAGACTATTTGCTCTCTACCATGACTGAGCAGTTATAGTGGTACTTTTGAATAGGTCAATGGAGACTATTTAGTTTCAGCTGTGACTAATGATTTTAAATAGAGCACTTCAAAAAATTGCTTTGGTCATGGTGAAGATTGATTACTCTCTGGCATGACCATTAGTGAAACGGTGCATTTTTGTAATCCTTCAGGGGTTATGATAAAGATTGATTACTCTTTACCATGGCAAAAGCTTCAGGTCCAAAATGAAAATTTCACCATTAAACACACTAACACTCAATAATTATCAAAATAATCCATTTTGACATAAAGATATAGATTTAACGCAAAAACAAAAAGCACACAAAATGAGGTAAAACATGGATAAAAAAGCACTAAAAATAAACACTAAATTGGAGTTATCGAATACCCCACACTTAGATTTTGCTTACCCTCGAGCAAATGAACAGACCATATTCCTGCATACTAAACAAAATTCATTAAACGAAATTCTAAATCAAAAAGATTCAAACTAAACCATACTAGCTAGTTTCCCTTGAGTGTGTTCTAGGCCAAAATAATTTAGCACAATCAAAATCAAAATTCCAATGCAATCCGACAACTGAGAAAAGAATTTATGCACAAAAGATTGCACATGCAATTTCACACTTGAAACTCAATAGACTCCATAGGCCTCTCTTTTAGCATCAGAACCCTAATTCATCTTTATAAACAACTTTAAATAGGATAAGATCTTTAGGTCTTAAACAAGCTGTAACATGGCTAAGGTATTGCTAACAAGAATGGGATTAGGATACATAAATTAGAACATCCATTTTTCTACTTTAACTCACCACTTCTCTCCCAAAAATAAGACTATAACTCTACCCCTGAACATTACATCATAATTGCCAATTACTCAACTATCCAGAGTACAAAACAAT
Organism: Excoecaria agallocha; assembly: GCA_037975025.1. Taxonomy (NCBI): domain Eukaryota; kingdom Viridiplantae; phylum Streptophyta; class Magnoliopsida; order Malpighiales; family Euphorbiaceae; genus Excoecaria; species Excoecaria agallocha. Next base: position 22,360,645 of record CM075811.1, on the reverse strand, counting down.
ATTCCAAGGAATTAGTATAAAAGTAAAGAATTTTATGAAAAAATCCATTTCAGAGGTTCTAGCTCCATTTAAATCTTGAAAGCTCAGAATTATTCCCTCATACAAATAGAGTACTCCACACTTAGATGTTACTATGATTGCTAGCTTTGAACTTGATTTTGATTTTTTTAAGAAATGACATAAGAGCCAGTTCAAATGTTTCTAAAATGATAACCATGGATTCACAATAATTCCGCTAAAAAGGAAACTACAATATGGAATTTCATAATAAAATTAAACTTGGCAATGTATCACATTTCTAAACTTGTAAACATTTAAAGCTCGACCCTATACTCACTGGAACCACCTAAGAAAAATTTATCCAACCTACTCCTAGAATGGCTAGTTCTTAGAAGGGTAAGGCAAAGGGTTTTTAGGCTTTGGGGCATTGATATAAGTGTAGCCAACAAAAATAAACTTAACATGCATTTAGCATGCTTAAATAGGCTCAAAAGGGCCTATAAAGGATACTATACGAAAAGGGTAGGCTAAAAGTCTTTTTCAATATTTGACAAATAAACATTTTTCCTAAGTCATTTCGAGTCCCACCTTTGAGTTGTTTTATTGCTTTGAAAGGTGATGAGTAAGGTTTTAGCACTCTAGAATTCCTATTCAATCACCATTATGCATTGGTTTTTCTAATTTTTGAAAATAGGCCTAAAGTGTACAATTATTAGGAAACTTACAAGTATTGTTCTAATCGAATCTAACCAAAAAAGAAAATTCATTCAATGAACTACTACTCTCTTGCTATTCAAACTATTTTAAAAAGACTCTTCTAACTTTAAATTCAAATTTATTCGCAGTGGGAATAACAAACGAGGGCAAACTAAACTAAAATGTGGAAGTAAATAATAATAAAAATAGTTGAAAACTAAAGAAAAAATAACAACCAACTAAATAAAAAAAAAAGAAAAAGCTACAAAATAAAATAAACTTAAAGTAACAAACTAGTATAATAAACGAAGAAATTAAACTAAAAACAACAATAAGAAAGTAAGAGAAGATATTAAAACTAAACAACATAATATTACTACAAAGTTTAAAATAACAATTAAACTACTAAAAAGAAAGAAAACAACCAAAATTGCTAAACAATAGTGAGTGAGTGTTCAAGCATAACATTTCATCAAATTCTCAAAAAGGTCCCATAAACTTCATTCCTAACATACCCCTGCCCCACACTTAAATATTTATTGTCTTCGGCAAAAAATAAAAATAAATTGCAATGCCATAGGGGTTAGGGAATCCCTGAACTCATTCTTACGATGGTGGTAGAGCATATAAAATCTTAACTGCATCAAAGTTATTGAGGTAATCAACTAGTTCATGCTTGATGAGCTCCACTTGACTTCATTTAGTTGTGCTTAGCTTGCTACTGAAGTGTCAAATTTGGATATAATTTCAGTGTATTGTTGAGTAGACAATGTAATGGCTGCAACATCAACACCTAGCAGGTTAGTCTTGCCCTTGACAACTTCAAAGAGGTAAGTCTCTATATCTTATAAACATTGAGTCCCTGGCCACCGCTCATCCTTAACAAGTACCTTTATGTTCTTCAAAATCTTCCAGTCAATTAGGTTTGGTTCACCCACACCTCTGCCCATTGGGTTATGGTTCATAGCCCTACAATAATTGTAACAATCACTCCAAGGGATATTTTACTCAACCTTTATATGAAAAGTTTGAAGCTCCTTAATTTTTCTAGCAATAAAAAAAACCCCATTAATTGAAATTGCATGCAGCATCCCATAAAAGCACAATAGCCTATATCATTTTTACCTATCTTGAACCCCCAATATGAGTAGATATGACAAAGCTAGCCATCTATACAAGATCCAAAGCATATAATTATGCAAATGATGTGCATTTGTCAAGCTAGTCACATAACTTGATTCCTCTTGTTCATCATAAATGCCATTCCAGATATCTTGCTTATTAAGATTATCTAACCCTCTCGCTCTATAAGGATCAAAATCCTAAGTGAGCTGAGAACTCATTAAGTGTCATCATGTATGACTATCTATCAAGATAGAAACTCACTCACCCTTTATCAATAAGGCTAAGCTACCCAATACGAATGTGCACCATAGCTAAGAGGTCCTTGGTGCTCTGAGCATAGACCTTTTCTCGCTTTTCCATGAAATCTATCCATACAAAATTGGCTATCATTCTTTGCACTTATTCTTGGAGATTGAATTCCTACAACACATCATGATCCAAATATGGGGTTGGGATGTATTAAAGTTTGGAAAAAATTGCCCAACTGATCTTGAACTCATTTGGTACTCAACCTAGTACCTTGACTGTTGTAGCCTCTTGTGGTGCAAAGGAAGAAGATCTAGCTTCTTTTCTTGCTCTTATTGGTGCCACTGTATCAATACAAAATATGTCAAAATAAGCTATCAAATAAACTCATACATTGATCTTGCTAAGTTATGAAAAGTTAAGGCAAACACAAATGGAATTGAACAAAACTTAAACGACCATTCATGCATTTCAAAAACTTCAAAACAAAGCTGCCACATTTCAAGCATAACTTATAAAAATTGGCCCAAATATAAAATGTATTAAACATACCAAGACATATAAACAACCTTCACTTTCAAATAAACCATTAATTCTTTTGACAAAGAAGATAATAATGATAATTTTAAGATATTAAAAGAATGTATAAATGTGATGCAACATCTTAGACCACCAAAGTCCATTTCAATAACCTTATTACATCACTTAAAGTATAGCATACTAAAATTTGGTACAAAATAAGTGAACATAAGAAGCATACCACTAAAAAAAATTGATTTTACCAACGAAAGTTACAGATGAAACAATTTTCATCGCTGAAAGTGAATATTACCAATGGATTAGCTATGAAACAATAGAACCATCAGTAAAAACAAAAATGTTGCTGAATGGCAACATTTCTAGCGATGGACTAGATAAACGGTAAGTAAAATTAGTAGGAATTAGTTGTGCCATTTTTTAGCGACGGATTTAATGATGAAAACTTGCATCAGTAAAGATATCAAATGCTGTAATTTATTTACCAATGGATTTATCGTGGATAATATAAATGCTATTTTACTTTAAATTTTTAGCGATAGAATAGTGACAATATATTTGATCCATAGATAGATAATGTCGGCATTATTTTTGCCTAACCTTTAACGACGAAAATAGGGACGAATATGGGTTGATGGTACTATAAATATTTGCGACAATATATGTCATCGGTAATCCGTCGCTATTAGTTTTATTAATACAAAACAAATTTTTAAAATTTAATTTTTTATATTTTAATAAAATATCATTTTTGTCTAAATAAATCTTAGACTAGATATTTTTTTATTTTAATTATATAAAATTTTTATGTAAATAATTAATATATTTTAAGCATACACATACATTTTAGTTATATATAACTAAAATTTAATATATAAGCATATTTTTATAATTGGTGCATACATTTTATATAAAAATGTTGTTAGATATTAGCTTAAATAATCACCATTTATTCGATTTGAAGTTGGTTTTACTTAGAAAATATTTTAAGCACTTTATGAGTAAAAAATATATTAAATATTTTATAGCTCCTTCTTGGTTAATCTGCAAGTTATTAAAAAAATTTTATTTTAAAACTTTTGTAACACCCTAATCCACTAACCATGGATAATCATCGATCATCATCATCATCATCATAAACCTAGTAAAAGTCAGGCGAAAATAATAATAATTAATAACACAGGTCATAATTACATACCACAATAAAATAATCAGCATACAAATAAATAATCATAACATGAATGGCCTTCAAGAATCCTGAAATCCTCGAGGCAATCACTTCTTGCCCGATCCTCTGGAGCTTAGCTCAAACCTACACGGATAAACAAACCTATGCTAAGCTATAAAGCTTAGTGGGGAACAAAATTCTATAGATAACCTCTTTTCCTGAGTCATATAATCATGCATAAAAATACACAACCTTTTACAATAATACCAAATAAAATATGAGTTTATTATACTAATCATTTGAGAAAGACTTCAACCTCAATAATGAATACCCTATTAAACTAATCTATAGTATTTACTTGACTTAGCTCGATCCTGCTTAGACTAGTTAATTCACTAACATCATCATAGCTTACTATTCATGTCAAACTATTATCATTCATGTATTTCATAATTCTTTCTTCTTAAAACTCAAGAAATCATGATTATTGATTGTACAAGCTCGACTTAGTTCAATTAACCGATATGGCATGCTTAAGAAAGTCTTATGCCATGCAACATCCATTTTCTCAATGTTAGACATGATTTCTTCTTATAATAACTCAATTCTCACTCCTGTTTCATGCATGTGTGTTCTTTAATATTATCTTAACATGGTAACTTAAACCTCTTACAACACCAATTTATATCATACATTACATTTAGTTAGGTCAATGTTATCATTATGCATATGTGTGTCCAAACCTTCATATACATCTTATAATCCTTTTTATCAAGAGGCTAGACATCATAGTTATTAATGGTATAAGATTTCCACTTACTGCATTAAATAACTTTGTTCACCTAAGATAGGCATTCGACATTAATTCATAATATAAAGGTGTATTTAAGTCATATAACATCTACAAGTAGTCCTGGTAAGCATATTTACTTCACATATATAGTACAATTCTCATATTAGGTTCATAAACTTTACATTCTTTATGTTATCTTAGCATGGTAACCTGATTCTCTTACAATCTTCATTCTATGTCATGCATTGCCCTTGGTTAAATGAATGTTATCATTAAACCTACATATGTGTAAACATTTATATATATATTTATTTAAATAGACTGGCAGAGTTGCATGTGATCACAAAGAACAAGCATTACATATCATGATTATAAAACAAGGTCTCGATGTCATATGTATACATTTTATAAATAGAGCACAAGAAACTTAGTGTACATGTTATAGTCCATGTAAGTTCTAGTACAATATTGTACATTTTGGGGTCCGTATATTCTCCGTGGAACTCATCGATGGAGTTCTACTCACACGGGAACCTTCCTCATGGTCAAGGTGATATACATATCTCATAATCATGATATAATGAACATGGCATCTCATTTCATAGACATTTATAGCCAAAAGGAATTTAAGATAAAACAACACAATACAATAAGACATTCATCATGCTTATGTTAACTACATGAATAAATCAAAACGTATATATATTTACATATATATATATATATCACTTTATTTCTTGTACTTTTTATCATCTTTAATAGCCTGCCTAGGTACTAGTTCGAAGGGTAGATAACGGGAGTAATGGATACCTGAAGGTATCAAACTATGGATATCCGAAGATATCAAACAATGGACCCAAATGGGGTCAAACAATGGTTACAACAAGGAACAAACTATGGACCCAAACAGGGCCAAACGATGGTTCCGTTAAGGAACAAGACCCAAACGAGTCAACTATGGCAGCTGGTACTATATCCCTCTAGGCATGCCTATCTAATCCGCAACTGAACTAAGACCCGCAGGCTTAGTCACTTAAGAACATCTTTAATTTAACATATCCTTCACTTAGCACATCATTTGGCTTAAAGCCACTTTTCATAAAAGAATGCATATCATTCATTTCATACTTCAAACATTGAGCTCTAGGCTTCAATACACATGGATGCTATCATGTGATCATATAGTTGCATCAACTTTCTTTCATTCTTATCATGATGGTTTCGGGTTTAGAAAAATAATAATATGTAATCTTTCATAATTAGTATTGCGTGTGCCCACATGTACATATACATATATATGCAGCTTAAATCATGAAAATACATGCTTTCATTACTCATATCAACTATACAACATATAGTACTTACATACCTCATGGATAGTTCTCGATGATGTACCTTGTTACTGCTTACTATGAATAGCTCCCTACTCTCATAATTATTCACATTATTACATAAATATATATAGCAACACTCAAAAATTTATGGTCCATATACTAAAATAAATGAGTTCCCTTACAGCTTAAGGTTAACACATGTTTGTTGGGAATTATCGGTTACATGCATCTCATACATAAATGGAATTTAAAATTTTTAACCAATAAATATAAACTTGCCATGAATTTACAATACATATATTAATGAGAATAAGAAAAATCACCTTTGATTTTTGTTGTACAATTGATTTTACTTCTCACCGGGTTGTCGCAAACCACAGTGTCCAAAATTGAACACCTCCAATGAGTAATCCACACTAGAGAAGGATTGAAAGAACCAACAATTGGGAGGAACAAAGGCTAGCCAAAATCCCTAGATGCTAGCTAGGGAAGGTGGTGGCTAGGGCTGAGAGAAAAGAGAGAGAGTGTTTTCTTAATTGTTCACACTTAACCCTAATTCCACATCTCTTGGATTTTTATAGTTAGGTTAAAAAAATCCAACTTCATAATGGGATTGGGCTCTTTAAAATTGCTAGAGAGTTATTAATTGGGCTTTTGGAATTATTTATAATTATTTGGGCTCAATTAAATACAATTTAAGCCCTTTCACAAAAGACTATGCATAAAACCCACAAACTAGGCCCTTTGTAGATATACTTGGATTTAATTAACTAAATGAATTCCAAATCCAACCAAATTAAATATGTAGGCTCCAAAACACTCATGTAACATATTTAATTTATTTTGGCCCAAGAAGTAGGCCTCTAAGGCCATCTATTTTGGATTTGGCGTGTGGCCCTTTTTCTGGAGGGCTTCTGTGCCAACTTCACTTCTTTGGGCCTTTATAATTCCTCCAATGGACCTATTAATTATTATATCAGCCCTATAACACTTATATTTCAATAATAATCAATTATGAAATACATTATTTCAATTAGGTCAAATTTTACAAAACATTTCAAAAAACGTTTTGCGAATAATTTTACTCGATCATAATTAATTAAACTCTTCAATTAATTATTATCTTATTCACTTCTCTATCCCCATAATAATATCAAATATTATTATCCTTGTCATTTTACCATTTTATCCTTTTTCTCTATATGTGTGTGACCTATTGGGTTCCTGTCCATATTGGCAGTATGATATGTAATTGTGAGTTCTATTCAAAACTCACATGATTTAAACTTCTTTAAATCATTTTATCAATCCCTATTGATATTCTTGATACACTATTATACAAATCAGATTGGCCTCTAGCTAGGCACCATGACTACCCAAATGTTAGGAAAGTCAAGTGGTTTGACTATACCCTTCCATAGAAATAGTTACCGTGCAATTACTCCTTCCACCACTCTTATCTCAATTAGATTTTGAGTAGGGATTTCATTTAACCCATATAAATCTAATTATGTATGTTCTATTAATTTAACCATTATTCCCAAAATGCCCTCCATGGATCTCTATCCATCTTGGCATATTACTCTGGCCAAAGATTCTCTGAACAAGGCAATTATAGAATTATGAGAGATAACTTCCCTTATTAAATCTGGGACGGTGAATCCTTTGTCAATCACTCAACTATCTTCAAGTAGGTCATGATATAACCAATCTCCTAACTATGTTCACTCCCAGTTGGAAGTAATTAGTTATGGAGTTAAAATATACCACTTGCTACTTAAGATAACTTTGGTGATATCAAGTCCAAGAATACTTGCAAAACCGCTATGAAGAGATTCCTTATTGACATAGATTTAATATCCAGGTGAGGATTCTCCTTGTAGGTCTCTAATGAACTTGTTTTTATAACAAGCATCCACATGTTAGCATTGATTATCTTCCATAATCATAGTTATGAGAACCACTACTTGAACCATTCAAAAATTATAACATGTGCTAGTATGTCTGAATTAACAATGCCCTATCTTGTTAATTCTATGACTAGGGATATTTAGATATTAACACATTTGCATGCAATAGAGATCTCATATCATGAACACTTTCATGATTACCTTTGCATTGTGTTTATAATATCTAGGACTTCATTTATTAATTTAAGATTTACAAACTCATGTATTTAAACATAGCATTAATAAATGAATTATGTCTTTTATTAAGAATATGAATTCATACATATGAAATACATCCCTATTACATGGGCTCTAAGGCATACTCTCTAACAATGTTCATATTCAATCACTTGATCCTCTTACAGGGTCTATCAGATTATAGACAATAAGTTATATCTTGCTTATTAAGATTATCAAACCCTCTCGCTCCATGAGGATCAAAATCCTAAGTGAGTTGAAAACTCATTAAGTGTCATCATGTATGACTATCTGTCAAGCTAGAAACTCACTCACCCTTTATCAATATGGCTATGCTACCCAATATGAATGTGCACCATAGCTAAAAGGTCCTTGGTGCGCTGAGCATAGACCTTCTCTCGCTTTTTCGTGAAATCTATCCATACAACATTGGCTATCATTCTTTGCACTTATTCTTGGAGATTGAATTCCTACAACACATCATGATCCAAATATAGGGTTGGGATGTATTAAAGTTTGGAAAAATTTGCCCAACTGATCTTGAACTCATTTGGTACCCAACCCAGTACCTTGACTGTTGTAGCCTCTTGTGGTGTAAAGGAAGAAGATCCAGCTTCTTTTCTTGCTCTTATTGGTGCCACTGTATCAATACAAAATATGTCAAAATAAGCTATCAAATAAACTCATACATTGATCTTGCTAAGTTATGAAAAGTTAAGGTAAACACAAATGGAATTGAACAAAACTTAAACGACCATTCATGCATTTCAAAAACTTCAAAACAAAGCTGCCACATTTCAAGCATAACTTATAAAAATTGGCCCAAATATAAAATGTATTAAACATACCAAGACATATAAACAACCTTCACTTTCAAATAAACCATTAATTCTTTTGACAAAGAAGATAATAATGATAATTTTAAGATATTAAAAGAATGTATAAATGTGATGCAACATCTTAGACTGCCAAAGTCCATTTCAATAACCTTATTGCATCACTTAAAGTATAGCATACTAAAATTTGGTACAAAATAAGTGAACCTAAGAAGCATACCACTAAAAAAAATTGATTTTACCAACGAAAGTTACAGATGGAAACAATTTTCATCGTTGAAAACGAATATTACCAATGGATTAGCTACGAAATAGTAGAACCATCAGTAAAAACAAAAATGTTGCTAAATGGCAACATTTTTAGCGATGGACTAGATAAACGGTAAGTAAAATTAGTAGGAATTAGTTGTGCCATTTTGTAGCGACGGATTTAATGATGAAAACTTGCATCAGTAAAGATATCAAATGCTGTAATTTATTTATCGATGGATTTTTCGTGGATAATATAAATGCTATTTTACTTTAAATTTTTAGTGATAGAATAGTGACAATATATTTGATCCATAGATAGATAATGTCAGCATTATTTTTGCCTAACCTTTAACGATGAAAATAGGGACGGATATGGGTTGATGGTACTATAAATATTTGCGACAATATATGTCATCGGTAATCCATCGCTATTAGTTTTATTAATACAAAACAAATGTTTAAAATTTAATTTTTTATTTTTTAATAAAATATCATTTTTGTCTAAATAAATCTTAAACTATATATTTTTATTTTAATTATATATAATTTTTATGTAAATAATTAATATATTTTAAGCATACACATATATTTTAGTTATACATTACTAAAATTTAATATATAAGCATATTTTTATAATTGGTGCATACATTTTATATAAAAATGTTGTTAGATATTAGCTTATATAGTCACCATTTATTCGATTTGAAGTTGGTTTTACTTAGAAAATATTTTAAGCACTTTATGAGTAAAAAATATATTAAATATTTTATAGCTCCTTCTTGGTTAATTTGCATGTTATTAAAAAAATTTTATTTTAAAACTTTTGTAACACCCTAATCCACTAACCATGGATAATCATCAATCATCATCATCATCATAAACCTAGTAAAGGTCAGGTGAAAATAACAATAATTAATAACACAGTTCATGATTACATACCACAATAAATTAATCAGCATACAAATAAATAATCATAACATGAATGGCCTTCAAGAATCCTGAAATCCTTGAGGCAATCACTTCTTGCCCGATCCTCTGGAGCTCAGCTCGAACCTACACGAATAAACAAACCTATGCTAAGCTATAAAGCTTAGTGGGGAATAAAATTCTATAGATAACCTCTTTTCCTGAGTCATATAATCATGCATAAAAATACACAACCTTTTACAATAATGCCAAATAAAATATGAGTTTATTATACTAATCATTTTAGAAAGACTTCAACCTCAACAATGAATGCTCTATTACACTAATCTATAGTATTTACTTGACTTAGATCGATCCTGCTTAGACTAGTTAATTCACTAACATCATCATAACTTACTATTCATGTCAAACTATTATCATTCATGTATTTCATAATTCTTTCTTCTTACAACTCAAGAAATCATGATTATTGATTGTACAAGCTTGACTTAGTTCAATTAACTGATATGGCATGCTTAAGAAAGTCTTATGCCATGCAACATCCATTTTCTCAATGTTATACATGATTTCTTCTTATAATAACTCAATTCTCACTCCTGTTTCATGCATGTGTGTTCCTTAATATTATCTTAACATGGTAACTTAAACCTCTTACAACACCAATTTATATCATACATTACATTTAGTTAGGTCAATGTTATCATTATGCATATGTGTGTCCAAACCTTCATATACATCTTATAATCCTTTTTATCAAGAGGCTAGACATCATAGTTATTTATGGTACAAGATTTCCACTTACTGCATTAAATAACTTTGTTCACCTAAGATAGGCATTCGACATTAATTCAAAATATAAGGGTGTATTTAAGTCATATAACATCTACAAGTAGTCCTGGTAAGCATATTTACTTCACATATATTGTACAATTCTCATATTAGGTTCATAAACTTTACATTCTTTATGTTATCTTAGCATGGTAACCTGATTCTCTTACAATCTTCATTTTATGTCACGCATTGCCCTTGGTTAAATGAATGTTATCATTAAACCTACATGTGTGTAAACATTTATATATATATTTATTTAAATAGACTGGCAGAGTTGCATGTGATCACAAAGAACAAGTATTACATATCGTGATTATAAAACAAGGTCTTGATGTCACATGTATGCATTTTATAAATAGAGCACAAGAAACTTAGTGTACATGTTATAGTCCATGTAAGTTCTAGTACAATATTGTACATTTTGGGTTCCATATATTCTCCGTGGAATGCACCGATGGAGGTCTACTCACACCGGCACTCACACGGGAACATTCCTCATGGTCGAGGTGTTAGAGAGTATGCCCTAGAGCCCATGTAATAGGGATGTTTTTCATATGTATGAAATTTATATTCTTAATAAAAGGCATCATTCATTTATTAATGCTGTGTTAAAATACATGAGTTTGTAAATCTTAAATTAATAAATGAAGTCCTAGATATTATAAACACAGTGCAAAGGCAATCATGAAAGTGTTCATGATGTGAGATGTCTATTGCATCCAAATGTGTTAATATCTAAATATCCCTAGTCATAGAATTAACAAGATAGGACATTGTTAATTCGGACAGACTAGCACATGTTATGCTTCTTGAATGGTTCAAGCAGTGGTTCTCATAACTGTGATTATGGAAGATAATCAAAGCTAACATGTGGATGCTTGTTAGAAGAACAAGTTCATTGGAGACCTGCATAGAGAATCCTCACATGGATATTAAATCTATGTCAGTGAGGAATCTCTTCATAGCGGTTGTGCAAGTATCCTTAGACTTGAGATCACCAAAGTTATCTTAAGTAGCAAGTGGTATACTTTGACTCCATAACTGATTACTTCCAACTGGGAGTGAACATAGTTAGGAGATTGGTTATATCATGACCTACTTAAAGATAGTTGAGTGATTGACAAAGGATTCACCATCCCAGATTTAACAAGGGAAGTTATCTCGCATGATTCTATAATTGCCTTGTTCAGAGAATCTCTGGCCAGAGTAATATGCCGAGATAGATGGAGATCCATGAAGGGCATTTTAGGAACAATGGTTAAATTAATAGAACATACATAATTAGATTTATATGAGTTGATAAAAATCTATACTTAGAATCTAATTGAGATAAGAGTGGTGAAAGGAGTAATTGCATGGTAACTATTTCTATGAAAGGGTACAGTCAAACCACATGACTTTCCTGACATTTGGGTAGTCATGATGCCTAGCTAGAGGCCAATCATGACTTGTATAATGATGTATCAAAATATCAATAGATATTGATAAAATGATTTAAAGGAGTTTAAATCATGTGAGTTTTGAATAGAACTCACAATTACATATTATACTGCTAACATGGACAGGAACCCAATAGGTCACACACATATAGAGAAAAGGGTAAAATGGTAAAATGACAAGGATAATAATATTTGATATTATTATGAAGGTAGAGAAGAGAATATGATAATAATTAATTAAAGAGTTTAATTAATTATGATTAAATAAAATTGTCCGTGGAACTTTTGAGAAATGTTCTGCAAAATTGGACCTAATTGAAATAATGTATTTCATGACTAATTATTATTGTCTTATAAGTGTTGTAGGACTACTATAAGTATTATATGACTGGTATAATAATTAATAAGTCCATTGGAGCAATTATTAAGGGCAGAGGAATGAAGTAGTTGGCGGAAGCCCTTCTGTAAGGGCCACACGCCTACCTCAGAACAGAAGGCCTTAATGGCCTATTTAATGGACCAAATTAATTTATATATGTTACATAAGTGTTATGGAACCCACATATTTGATTTGGTTGGATTTGGAATCCATTTGGGTATTTAAATCCAATTAGTTGCACAAAAGGCCTAGTTTGTGAGTTTTGTGCATAGACTTTTATGAAAAGGTTTAAATTGGATTTAATTAAGCCCAAATGATTGTAATTAATTCCAAAGGCCCAATTAATAATTCTCCAGCAATTTTAAAGAGCCAATCTCATTAAGGAGTTGGAATTTTAACCTAACTATAAAAGGCCAACTAATGAGAATTTGGGTTAAGTTATTAAAACAAAAAGAAAGTCTTTTCTCTTAATCTCTCTCTCCCTTTTGCGCCAACTCCTAAGCTAGCTCTTGGGAATTTCGGCCAGCCCTAGTTAAACACCAATTTTTTGGTTCAATTTGCCCCTCTCTAGTGTGGATTACTCATTAGAGGTGTTCAATTTTGGACACTGTGGTTTGCGACAACCCAGTGCGAAGTAAAATCAACTGTTTAACAAAAATCAAAGGTGATTTTTCTTATTCTCATATAGTTATATTGTGTATTCATGGCAAGATTAGATCTAATGGTTAAAAAATTTTAAAATTCCGTTCATGTATGTGATGCGTGTAACCGTTAAAATCCAATATGGTATCAGAGCCACGGTTTTGCCATGGATATACAATTCTATATTTTTTCACGGAATAAGTTTTGTTTTGTTTTGAGTTATTTATTTCATGAACTTTAAAATATTAGATTTGATTGTTCATGAATGAGAAATATTGATTTCTGGTTGTATGTGTGATCAAATAAATTTGGTGGAAACAAAAACGAAACTTTTGAATGATTGTGATTAGGGTTTCGCGTGAAACCCATTACGGTTTGGCGTGAAACCCTAGGTGATTTAAGGGGCTGTTCTAATTTAATTTCTTATGGATCCATTAAAACATCATTTAGATGATATTTTATGTGTTTAATATGGGATATTAAGCCGTAGGATCGAACGGAATTAAAATCGAACAAGTTTTGCATGAAAACTAGTTTAGTCGAAAAGTTCGATAAATTGGTGTTCTTCGTGTGTTCTTGGTTAGAACGACTTTTGATCTTCTAAATCTGATATATATGATATATTAAAGTGTTTTTAATTAATTGGATTAATTAAAATGGGCCTTAAATTAATTTGATTAATTTTAATTTATTAAAACCACTTAATGGGTTTAATTATGTTTACGGACTTGGTTTAAATTAGTGAATGACTTGGTGGGCCCAAGGAGCTGATTTAAATTAAACATTATAAAAATTAATTAAGTTTATTAATGGGTTTTAAGGGCTGGAGTGGGCTTCGCTCATTCCAAAAGGCCTAAATGGTCCAAAAGACATAAAACCAGTTTGTGTGTGAACACATTTAGGATTTACTTTTGTGGGTTTCGGCCCACCCTTGGTTTTAAGCTCAAAATTGATTCTTTTAATTATTTAATATGATTAATTAATTAAATAATCAATTTATATTTAATTAATAATCAATTGGATTGATTATTAAGGCAAGAACACATGCATGCAAAAAGGTTTCCTAAAATGAAAGTTTCCAAAATGGAAAAAGTTTCCTAATTTGATCACATCATTAAAATAACTCAAAATATAGTTTCAAAGGTTGAAACAAAGTTAGTAATCCATTTCTTTGTGCATTAGAGAGGTATATAAGGGTGTATGATTGGCATGATGGTTAGTTATGGACAAAGCCCAATGTGATTGAGCATAATGCATGTTTTGGCCCAATGAGGACTTTCATGTCCCGGCCACTTGTTTTTAGTTTGTATTTCTTTTCAAGTTGTAATATGTAATTAGATTACTTAGATTAGAATTAGAAATAGAGATGAAGACCAATATCAAGGAGCAAGATGGGCTGGATGGAGATCCAACAAGTTTGAAGATAATGTAATTATTTTCTTGTTTGAATCATGCATACTACCTAGGTGTGACCTTTTGATTTCCCTTTTGGCTCGGGGAAATCAATGTAGTAAAGTCCATAACTATACCATATTTGTATGCTTATATTTATGTGATAGATATAGGATGCAAACCAATGTATGCCAACCATGTATGATGAGACTTAATTAACTAAAACCCTCAAACAAATACTAAGGTATATAAGCCTTCCATTAATTTGAGGAGAACCATAGTTCTTTATAGTGTGGGTTGTTGACTACAGTCAAGCTCACATTATATCAAATATGTTCAAATCTAATTAAATGGGTCATCTTAGCTAGCCCATTAGTTTGTTGACCACAGTCAAGGCTAATGGTTCTAGAAGCAAGATTAGGGAATGCATATATGATATGCATGCATCAAGAGTTGATAACCTAATGATCCAATAGTTGTGTAGAGACACAATTGATATAGAGATACCTACCTTTCAAGGGTATGGAATTTGGCTTGTTGACCACAGTCAAGGTCAAATTACATATCAAGGATTGGATATTAGCCCACTAAGAAAACCATCGGGTTTTCTCGGATTATATAGTGAGGGCTATTAATTCGCAATAAAATTATGGGAGTAAATGGATTAATTAAAGACCTTATTAATGCATACATATATGTGAACATACTCTCATATCTTTTCTTTTTCACATCTAGGTCATCATCATGAGCACATCAAACATTAATATACGATCAATCTTGGATAACAAGCTGGTTGGCAACAACTATTCTGACTGGATCGAGCAAGTGAGAATTGTTCTCAGAGCTGAAAAGATCCACTATGTCTTGGATAAAGATCCACCACCACTTCCATCAGATGATGCCATTGATGAGATCGAAGGTATTTATCGAAAATACATGGAGGATAGTGAAGCAGCAGCATGTCTGATGCTGGGTGCTATGTCCTCGGAGCTTCAGAAGCAACATGAAATGATGGATGCTAGAACCATCGTTTTGCATCTAGAGGAGCTTTATTCTTCTCAGGCTAGAACTGAGCAATATGAGATTGCTCAAGCTCTATTTAGCTGCAAAATGGTGGAAGGCACTTCAGCTGCTACTCATGCTTTAAAGATGTATGGGTATATTGAGCATTTGAGTAGACTTGGCTATGTTATGGATAATGATCTATACATAGATTTAATCTTGTACTCATTGGCTCCAAGTTATGCACCTTTTGTGCTTAACTTCAACATGAACAAGATCCAAGTATCCATTCCTGAGTTAATCAATATGCTCAAGACAGCTGATGGATCATTTAAGAAGGATCCAAAAAGTGTCATGGTTGTCACTTCTGCTAAAGGCAAGAAGCAGAAGAAGAAGAAGATAACCAAGGCACAACCAAAGAATGGTGGGATCTCCAAGAAGAAGGTTTCCAATAAAGAGAATCCCAAAGGAACTTGCTTTCATTGTGGAAAGGATGGTCATTGGAAGCGTAACTGCAAGGCCTATCTAGATTCTCTCAAGGAGAAGAAGCAAGCTGATGCTTCTACTTCAGGTATTCATATGATTGAAATTAATACTTATTCTATTGCTTCAAAACAATCTTGGGTATTAGATACCAGATGTGGATCTCATTTATATAATGATCTACAGGGGCTTAGAAGCTTTAGAAGAGTTGGAAAGGCAGAGATATGTTTGCAGTCAGCTACTGGACAGAACATCTCTACAATAGTTGTGGGGACTTACTATTTTCCTCTTCCTAGTGGATTAGTACTGAAATTAAATAATTGTTATTATGTTCCAGCTTTGTCCAAAAGTATTATTTCTTTCAGTTGTTTGATGAACGATTATGATATTTCTTTAAAGGACAAATGTTGTTACATTTTTAAGAACAATATGTTTTATGCAAAAGCTATCATTGAGAATGGTATATTTGTTCTTGATTTAATTAAAGAAGTACATAATGTGGATACCAAAAGAATGAAACATGATAATCTAAATACCTCATACTTATGGCATTGTCGTTTAGGCCATATAAATGAAAAACGCATGACCAAATTGCACAAGTCAGGTGATTTGGGATCATTTGATTATGAATCATTTGATACATGCGAATCTTGTTTATTGGGAAAAATGACAAAAGCTCCCTTTATTGGTAAAGGAGAACGAGCTGAAATGGTTTTGGACTTAATACATTCAGATGTATGTGGTCCAATGACTACACATGCCAGAGGAGGTTACTCCTACTTCATTACTTTCATAGATGATTATTCCAGGTTTGGATACATCTTTCTAATGAAATATAGGTCTGAAGCATTTGAAAAGTTCAAAGAATTCAGAAATGAAGTAGAGAAATAACTTGGTAAAAGGATTAAAACACTTAGACCAGATCGAGGTGGAGAATACTTAAGTCAAGAGTTTCAGGATTATCTTAGAGATAATGGGATTTTATCTCAATGGACTCCTCCATATACACCACAACACAATGGTGTATTTAAAAGGAGAAATCGAACACTATTAGATATGGTTCGATCAATGATGAGCCGAGCAGACTTGCCTAAGTCCTTTTGGGGATATGCACTAGAAACTGCTGTTTATGTGTTAAACAGTGTTCCTAGTAAATTGGTTGATGTTACTCCATATGAGATGTGGAATAACAAGAAACCCACGCTTTCTCATATGAAAGTATGGGGTTGTCCTGCTTATGTGAAGAGGACAATGTCAGGCAAACTGGATGTTAAGTCTGACAAATGTTTATTTGTGGGATATCCAAAAGAAACGTTTGGATATTATTTCTATGATCGCTTAGAACAAAAGGTGTTTGTTTTAAGGCATGCTGTCTTCTTGGAAAGAGAATTTCTCCTACAAGAGGACAGTGGGAGTAAAATTGAACTTGGTGAAGTTCAAGACCCACAAATAGAAGATGATCAACCGATTGAACCCGAAACTGAATTTTATAATGATGAGATTACAGTTGAACCTGATTATACACAAAATCCTAAAAGATCTACTAGGATGCGTTCTATCCCTGTGAGATATGGATTTCACATTAATTCGGATAGAGGCATAACTGTAGTAGAGGACAATGAGCCTAGAAGCTATCAATAAGTTTTGAACAGTTCAGAACGTGATTTATGGCTTAAGGCTATGCAGTCTGAAATGGACTCCATGTATGAGAATAAAGTATGGACTTTAACTCAACCACCTGAAGGGATAAAACCCATAGGGTGCAAATGGGTCTTCAAAAAGAAGACTGACATGGAAGGTAATATAATTACCTATAAAGCTCGCTTAGTAGCAAAAGGTTATCGTCAAAAAGAAGGTATTGACTATGACAAAACTTTTTCTCCTGTAGCGATGCTTAAGTCTATAAGAATACTTTTAGCCATTGTAGCTCATTATGATTATGAGATTTGGCAAATGGATGTGAAGACAACTTTCCTTAATGGAAATCTTACCGAGGATGTGTATATGACACAACCAGAAGGATTCACATCAGGAAATGGCAAAAAGGTATGCAAGCTTCAAAGATCCATTTATGGATTGAAGCAAGCCTCTAGGAGTTGGAACATACGATTCAATGAGACAATCAAAGAGTTTGGTTTCTCACAGAATGAAGATGAACCTTGTGTGTATAAAAGGGTCAGTGGGAGTGCAATTTTCTTCCTAGTTCTATGTGTAGATGACATATTGATCATGGGAAATGACATTTCTCTTCTCCAATCTATTAAAATATGGTTATCCAAGCAATTCTCCATGAAATACCTTAGAGAAGCATCCTATATTGTGGGAATAAGGATATATAGAGATAAATCCAATAGGTTGCTAGGTCTTTCTCAGAGTACATATATAGATAAAGTATTGAAGTGGTTCAATATGGATCTCTCTAAGAAAGGGTTTATACCCATGGTGTATGGGAAACACCTTTCTAAGTCTATGTGTCCATAGACACTAGAGGATAGAGAGAGCATGAATAGAATATCATATGCATCTTCAATTGGTTCTATCATGTATGCTATGTTATGTACACGTCCAGATTCCAATCCAATTTTGGAGAGGAACACTGGGCAACTGTCAAGAATATTCTTAAGTACTTGAGAAGGACTAAGGATATATTCTTGGTATATGGAGAGGGCGGTTTGGAAGTAAATGGGTATACAGATGCCAGCTTCCAATCTGACAAAGATGATTGTAAATCACAATCTGGTTATGTGTTCATAATGGGAGGAGGAGCAGATAGTTGGAAAAGTTCCAAACAAGAAAAACTACTGATTCCACGATGGAAGCTGAGTACATTGCTGCTTCAGAAGCAGCCAAAAAAGCAGTCTGGATCAAAAAGTTTATAACCGAACTAGGAGTGGTGCCTAACATTGTTGATCCGATTCCTTTATATTATGACAACAATGGAGCCATTGCGCAAACAAAGGAACCACGGTCTCATCAGCGATCCAAGCATGTTCTCAGACGCTACCATCTCATAAGGAAAATAGTAGCTAGAAATGATGTGAAAATAGAAAGAGTTCCCACAGATGACAATGTGGCGAATCCCCCCACTAAAGCACTTTCCCAGATTAAGCATGATCACCATATAAATAGCATAGGTCTGAGACATATGAGTGATTGGCTCTAGTGCAAGTGGGAGATTGTTAGAGAGTATGCCCTAGAGTCCATGTAATAGGGATGTTTTTCATATGTATGAAATTTATATTCTTAATAAAAGGCATCATTCATTTATTAATGCTGTGTTTAAATACATGAGTTTGTAAATCTTAAATTAATAAAAGAAGTTCGAGATATTATAAACACAGTACAAAGGCAATCATGAAAGTGTTCATGATGTGAGATGTCTATTGCATGCAAATGTGTTAATATCTAAATATCCCTAGTCATAAAATTAACAAGATAGGACATTGTTAATTCGGACAGACTAGCACATGTTATGCTTCTTGAATGGTTCAAGCAGTGGTTCTCATAACTGTGATTATGGAAGATAATCAAAGCTAACATATGGATGCTTGTTATAAGAACAAGTTCATTGGAGACCTGCATAGAGAATCCTCACATGGATATTAAATCTATGTCAGTGAGGAATCTCTTCATAGCGGTTGTGCAAGTATCCTTAGACTTGAGATCACCAAAGTTATCTTAAGTAGTAAGTGGTATACTTTGACTCCATAACTGATTACTTCCAACTGGGAGTGAACATAGTTAGGAGATTGGGTATATCATGACCTACTTGAAGATAGTTGAGTGATTGACAAAGGATTCACCATCCCAGATTTAACAAGGGAAGTTATCTCGCATGATTCTATAATTGCCTTGTTCAGAGAATCTCTGGCCAGAGTAATATGCCGAGATGGATGGAGATCCATGAAGGGAATTTTAGGAACAATGGTTAAATTAACAGAACATACATAATTAGATTTATATGAGTTGACAGAAATCCATACTCAGAATCTAATTGAGATAAGAGTGGTGAAAGGAGTAATTGCACGGTAACTGTTTCTATGAAAGGGTACAGTCAAACCACATGACTTTCCTGACATTTGGGTAGTCATGATGCCTAGCTAGAGGCCAATCATGACTTGTATAATGATGTATCAAAATATCAATAGATATTGATAAAATGATTTAAAGGAGTTTAAATCATGTGAGTTTTGAATAGAACTCACAATTACATATTATACTGCCAACATGGACAGGAACCCAATAGGTCACACACATATAGAGAAAAGGGTAAAATGGCAAAATGACAAGGATAATAATATTTGATATTATTATGAAGGTAGAGAAGAGAATATGATAATAATTAATTAAAGAGTTTAATTAATTATGATCAAATAAAATTGTCCGCGAAACTTTTGAGAAATGTTCTGCAAAATTGGACCTAATTGAAATAATGTATTTCATGATTAATTATTATTGTCTTATAAGTGTTGTAGGACTACTATAGTTATTATATGACTGGTATAACAATTAATAAGTCCATTGGAGCAATTATTAAGGGCCAGAGGAATGAAGCAGTTGGTGGAAGCCCTTTTGTAAGGGCCACACACCTACCTCAGAACAGAAGGCCTTAATGGCCAATTAATGGACCAAATTAATTTATATATGTTAAATAAGTGTTATGGAACCCACATATTTGATTTGGTTGGATTTGGAATCCATTTGTGTATTTAAATCCAATTAGTTGCACAAAGGGCCTAGTTTGTTGGTTTTGTGCATAGACTTTTATGAAAAGGTTTAAATTGGATTTAATTAAGCCCAAATGATTATAATTAATTCCAAAGGCCCAATTAATAATTCTCCAGCAATTTTAAACAGCCAATCTCATTAAGGAGTTGGAATTTTAACCTAACTATAAAAGGCCAACTAATGAGAATTAGGGTTAAGTGATTAAAACAAAAAGAAAGTCTTTTCTCTTAATCTCTCTCTCCCTTTTGCGCCAACTCCTAAGCTAGCTCTTGGGAATTTCGGCCAACCCTAGATAAACACCAATTTGTTGGTTCAATTTACCCCTCTCTAGTGTGGATTACTCGTTGGAGGTGTTCGATTTTGGACACTATGGTTTACGACAACCCGGTGCAAAGTAAAATCAACTGTTCAACAAAAATCAAAGGTGATTTTTCTTATTCTCATATAGTTATATTGTGTATTCATGGCAAGATCAGATCTAATGGTTAAAAAATTTTAAAATTCCGCTCATGTATGTGATGCATGTAACCGTTAAAATCCAACACGAGGTGATATACATATCTCATAATCATGATATAAAGAACATGGCATCTCATTTCATAGACATTTATAGCCAAAAGGAATTTAAGATAAAACAACACAATACAATAAGACATTCATCATGCTTATGTTAACTACGTGAAGAAATCGAAAAGTATATATATTTACATATATATATATATATATCACTTTATTTCTTGCACTTTTTGTCATCTTTAATAGCCTGCCTAGGTACTAGTTCGAAGGGTAGATAACGAGAGTAATGGATACCTGGAAGTATCAAACAATGGATATCTGAAGATATCAAAGAATGGACTCAAATAGGGTCAAACAATGGTTACAACAAGGAACAAACTATGGACCCAAACAGGGCCAAACGATGGTTCCAATACAGAACAAGACCCAAACAAGTCAACTATGGCAGCTGTTACTATATCCCTTTAGGCATGCCTATCTAATCCACAACTGAACTAAGACCCGCAGGCTTAATCACTTAAGAACATCTTTAATTTACCATATCCTTCACTTATCACATCATTTGGCTTAAAGCCACTTTTCATAAAAGAATGCATATCATTCATTTCATACTTCAAACATTGAGCTCTAGGCTTCAATACACATGGATGCTATCATGTGATCATATAGTTGCATCAACTTTCTTTCATTCTTATCATGATGGTTTCGGGTTTAGACAAATAATAATATGTAATCTTTCATAATTAGTATTGCATGTTCCCACATGTACATATACATATATATGCAGCTTAAATCATGAAAATACATGCTTTCATTACTCATATCAACTATACAACATATAATACTTACATACCTCATGGATAGTTCTCGATGATGTACCTTGTTACTGCTTGCTATGAATAGCTCCCTACTCTCATAATTATTCACATTATGACATAAACATATATAGCAACACTCAAACATTTATGGTCCATATACTAAAATAAATGAGTTCCCTTACAGCTTAAGGTCAACACATGTTTGTTGGGAATTATCGGTTACATGCATCTCATACATAAATGGAATTTAAAATTTTTAACCAATAAATATAAACTTGCCATGAATTTACAATACATATATTAATGAGAATAAGAAAAATCACCTTTGATTTTTGTTGTACAATTGATTTTACTTCTCACTGGGTTGTCGCAAACCACAGTGTCCAAAATTGAACACCTCCAATGAGTAATCCACACTAGAGAAGGATTGAAAGAACCAACAATTGGTAGGAACAAGGGCTGGCCAAAATCCCTAGATACTAGCTAGGGAAGGTGGTGGCTAGGGCTGAGAGAAAAGAGAGAGAGTGTTTTCTTAATTGTTCACACTTAACCCTAATTCCACATCTCTTGGATTTTTATAGTTAGGTTAAAAAAAAGCACATTCATAATGGTATTGGGATCTTTAAAATTGCTAGACAGTTATTAATTGGGCTTCTGGAGTTATTTATAATTATTTGGGCTCAATTAAATCCAATTTAAGCCCTTTCACGCAAGACTATGCACAAAACCCACAAACTAGGCCCTTTGTAGATATACTTGGATTTAATTAACCAAATGAATTCCAAATCTAACCAAATTAAATATGTAGTCTCCACAACACTCATGTAACATATTTATTTTTTTTTGGTCCAAGAAGTAGGCCTCTAAGGCCTTCTATTTTGGAGTTGGCGTGTGGCCCTTCTTCTGGAGGGCTTCTGTGCTAACTTCACTTCTTTGGGCCTTTATAATTCCTCCAATGGACCTATTAATTATTATATCAGTCCTATAACACTTATATTTCAATAATAATCAATTATGAGATACATTATTTCAATTAGGTCAAATTTTACAAAACATTTCAAAAAAAGTTTTGCAAATAATTTTACTTGATCATAATTAATTAAACTCTTTAATTAATTATTATCTTATTCACTTCTCTATCCCCATAATAATATCAAATATTATTATCCTTGTCATTTTACCATTTTATCCTTTTTCTCTATATGTGTGTGACCTATTGGGTTCCTGTCCATATTGGCAGTATAATATGTAATTGTGAGTTCTATTCAAAACTCACATGATTTAAACTTCTTTAAATCATTTTATCAATCCCTATTGATATTCTTGATACACTATTATACAAATCAGATTGGCCTCTAGCTAGGCATCATGACTACCCAAATGTCCTGAAAGTCAAGTGGTTTGACTATACCCTTCTATAGAAACAGTTGCCGTGCAATTACTCCTTCCACCACTCTTATCTCAATTAGATTTTGAGTATGGATTTCTGTCAACTCATATAAATTTAATTATGTATGTTCTATTAATTTAACCATTGTTCCTAAAATGCCCTCCATGGATCTCTATCCATCTTGGTATATTACTTTGGCCAAAGATTCTCTGAACAAGGCAATTATAGAATTATGAGAGATAACTTCCCTTATTAAATCTGGGACGGTGAATCCTTTGTCAATCACTCAACTATCTTCAAGTAGGTCATAATATAACCAATCTCCTAACTATGTTCACTCCTAGTTGGAAGTAATTTGTTATGGAGTCAAAATATACCACTTGCTACTTAAGATAACTTTAGTGATATCAAGTCTAAGAATACTTGCAAAACCACTATAAAGAGATTCCTCACTGACATAGATTTAATATCCATGTGAGGATTGTCCTTGTAGGTCTCCAATGAACTTGTTCTTATAACAAGCATCCACATGTTAGCTTTGATTATCTTCCATAATCATAGTTATGAGAACCACTGCTTGAACCATTCAAGAAGTATATCATGTGCTAGTCTGTCTGAATTAACAATGCCCTATCTTGTTAATTCTATGACTAGGGGTATTTAGATATTAAAACATTTGCATGCAATAGACATATCATATCATTAACACTTTCATGATTACCTTTGCATTGTGTTTATAATATCTAGGACTTCATTTATTAATTTAAGATTTACAAACTCATGTATTTAAACATAGCATTAATAAATGAATGATGCCTTTTATTAAGAATATGAATTCATACATATGAAATACATCCCTATTACATGGGCTCTAGGGAATACTCTCTAACAATGTTCATATTCAATCACTTGATCCTCTTATAGGGTCTATCAGATTATAGACAATAAGTTATACACCTTAACATTTTCAGATATATATATATATATATATACATACTTCGATCATCTTACTTGTATTTTCATCTTGTGACATTTTATACTTATTTGGGGTTTGTGTGATCATGTCATCTTAGTCATTAGCACACTACTGACAGGCATGAGTTAATCATAATATAGTATAGGCATGAACAAACAAGCAAGCAGGTTATTATACCTCAATGCTAATCATAATTCTTCTTATGATCTCGAGGGCCTTCAATCTTTTACGGTTTCATAATTAAACATAAGTCATGTTGTCCCATTCTTTTTATCTTAGATTTGCAACCTTGCAACTATTATCTTATTATATCTTGGTTAAATCGCAATATTTAAATAGAATCATCCTTTGACCTAGTACATACCTCATAACAACTTTGCAGGACACATTAATTAGCATATTAGCATCCTGTATTGCCTTCTGCTCTCTCTTTAGGTTTATGCTCATTAAGCCTTAAAATAAATTCTTAATGACATAGCTCATATTAGCATCCCCATGCACAGGACCCTCTAATTAAAAGTTCAAGTGGTCTTTATATTGTGACTTCATAGGTTTATTCTTATAAATCTTTTCAGTCTTCTATATACATACTTAGAAATTCTCTAATTAAATTATCTTGCCTTATACAACAAATTGATGGCTTAGATGACTTACAGTTTAGCTCAATACATTCCCTCTTATAAGTTCATTCATATCCTTCAAATTTAGATAATAACCCAATAACATAATATACATCACTTTAATGTTCAAACTCCCTCAATATTACTTATGGTTAACTTGTCTATTCAATTATACACCCCACGTTATTCGTTCATAAGTTAATGAATGTTTTTATAGCTTGGGTGAAGAAGAACTATTTGAAAAGAGAATGTATAAATGGCTGGGCTTTTCATGAGGAAAATAGCCAAGTGGCAATGCACGACTCGTGAAGGCATTCATGAGTCGGACAAAATTTCATGACTCGTGAAGTCATTCACGAGTTAGTAGAAGGCCAAAACTAGGTTCACGAGTCGTGAAGGAATGCTTGACTCATAAAGCGACTCACGAGTGAAGAAAAGGAATGAGATTCACGACTCATGAAGAAGTTCACAAGTGAAGAGATAAAAGGATAAGTTAATGACTCGTGAAGAGGTTCACGAGTGAATAAAAATGGGTAAGGTTCACGACTTGTGAAGAAGTTCACGAGTGAAGGCAAGAGGTGCACGACTCGTAATAGACTTCACAACTTAGTCATGACTCGTGAAGAATGTCACAACTCGGTACCCTAAGAAAGAACATTGCCAAAAACAAAAACAGATCAATCTGATCTCCGTTCAAACGTAAATAGACATAATCCCATAAGCCAAACGAT
Organism: Excoecaria agallocha; assembly: GCA_037975025.1. Classification (NCBI taxonomy): domain Eukaryota; kingdom Viridiplantae; phylum Streptophyta; class Magnoliopsida; order Malpighiales; family Euphorbiaceae; genus Excoecaria; species Excoecaria agallocha. Next base: position 22,334,637 of record CM075811.1, on the reverse strand, counting down.
CTTCAAAAACTCATTTTGAAACAAACAATCCTTCCTTACTCATCTTAAAACAAATAATCTTTCATTACTCATTTAAGAATTCAAACAACATAACCCTAATCTCTATAAATCTATCCATAGATAACAAAATTACAACAATTCCCATACCTAGCCTTTGAAGCTTCAAACCTCCCTCACTTCTCTTGATCGATCCCCTTTACTTTTGATTCCCTTCTTCTCCTTCATGAGGTTAAAACACCCAAAATCCTAGGTTTTTCTTCTTCAATCCCGTAACCAAGAGAGAGAGTGAGTGAGTGCTGATCCCTCATCTCTCCAATAGTCCCATAATAAATGAATGGGGAAAATATCTTCCCAAGTAAATCCCTATAATGCCCCTAAGCACAATTAAGCCACCATTATTTCAATTCCTTCCAACTTAACCCCAAGAATTTCTAATTCAATCCAATTGTATCCTTTTCTCTAATTATAATTTAACTCATATACTTACATGTTGAAATTTCCAAAATACCATTCTTGGGACTTAACCTCAATAATTGCAAAATAATTCAATTTTGCCTTAATTAACAATAGGCCTCATTAATTAACAATAATTCGATTAAGGTTATGATTGGGTCCTCACACTTTTACCATCTAATAAATATTTCATTATTATAATTATAATTATTTTTTAATTATTATTATTATTATTATTATTATTATTATTTCTATATTTTTTGTTTTATTAAAATTTTTATATAGGATTTTAAATAGTTAGGAGCCTTAATAATTTATATTGAATAAAATATCCCTGCATTTAAAGAGAAGAAAGCCAAATATATATGGGCATTTAAGTATTTTCATGATTTTTTGGCATCCCCTTCTATTTGGGTTTTGTTATTTTAGGTTGACTGATGAAATTGCATTTAGCAGCAATCTCTTTTACATAGCTAAATGAAACCCTAGCCCATACCGCTGCCCACCACTACCATCACCTAACGTTGCCGCCAACCCACCATCATTAATGCATCTCTACCTCTCATGCTCTCATTCTCACTCTGCTCTTTTCGTTCCCCATCATTCTCCTTTATCTTCCCTTTTTCATTTGCTCTTCTTTTTCTATAGATCTGTTCTTGATTACTCATGTTTCTGTGCTTGTTTGGATTTAGCAGGTTAGAGAGATCTGAGTTGAGGATATAGAGATATCAAAAAAATTATGGCATATAGAGTAGATCATGAGTATGATTAATAAATTGTGAGGCATAAAGTATATCTCATTCCATTGAATTCTACACCAATTCGGTTCTCTAAACTCCACCACTGCACTTTGCCAGCTTAGTTTGATCAATGGAAACAAGCTTTACCACTTTGTTTTGGAATCTCTACTCCCTAAATTTTGTTACAGTGTTCTCAACGAAGATAGGTACTCCCTTTTCTCTATTTATTGATCTTGATATTCTTCATTTAATTTTCAATTGTAGTTATAATGATTGATATATTGCTTCATCAAATTTCCTTCCATTGCTATTGGTGGGTTTCCACGCCTTTAGCTATTATTCTATACCTTTTTTTATTACAATTGCTTTGGTAAATTCATAATCTAATGCAACATGTAAAGGGCAAAGATGAAAATTTTAAACATGTGCTTGGTCTCTAGGGTTGTTTGCTGGGAAATTTTTGTTATCTAATTAAATGCACTCATTTGTTGTGAAAATTGCAGGTTAAGCTAATCAAACACAGATCCATATTTGAACACAGTTATCGTTGTTACCCTATCTATTTTATTGATAAGGTTTGATAATTCCTTTTTTCCCTAGTAATATTTTAGTTTATAGATTTTATTGGTTTACCTGCTTGCTTTTTTACTTTTTATTTTTAATGTAGTTATTTTAATCCAAATTTTTTAAGTATTTTAAACATCTTTCATTAACTTACCATGTACTTCTTAAATTAGCAAATTTAGCATTCCTTGAAATACTACACTTAAACTTTTTTCGATTCATTTCAATGTTTACAGCCACATCTCGAAAGGGCAATAAAAGTATGTTAATATTCTTATATAAGTTCTACTTTTACTTCTTATCTCTCCCTTTTTGTCCCTTCTTATCATAAATTTTTAGAATTACTTAACTATAATCCTTATTCCTGGTTCAGTATACTAATTTACTTGTTGCTTCCAGTTATCATGCCTCCCTTAGCTCTTAATCATCTTGGTAAGCAATTAATTTTTGTTATTTTATTTCTTCATTTCTTTTACTTCTTGTCGAGTGTTTTAAGATTGTTCTGTTAGTGTATTCCTAGTTTTATCAAAGCCAATGACAAGATCAAATGTTTATTTTCTAGCTTATTTGCACATTGACTAATGATGTTAGGTTGGACTTTTTTAATCTGTTGAAACTGAGGTTTATAAATTTCAAGAAGCATAGATATCTCTAAGTAGCAATTTAATGCCAATTCCATCTTGTTTGATACCTTTTTTTTCTTCTTAAAGATGAATGGTTTTCAATAGAAAGGAACTGGAACATTTCCAAACTCTGTCTAAGCTGCAATCTCCAAAGATCAATTCATACTCTAAAAATCTTATCTTTTTTCAAGATTTCCTACCAATTCCATATTGTAAATTATTATTGTTTTCCTTTGAACAAAATGGACCAACATAAAAAAATACTACCCTTGAGTTTGTAGTAAATACATTTCAAGTATGTGACTTTTTCCTTTCTCTCTCTCTCTCTCTCTCTCTCTCTCTCTCTCTCTCTCTTTCTCTTTCTTTATATATATATATTACTTTATTTTTTCAATAAATTTGTCTTAGTCCAACACATATAATTCTCTATTAATTTTGTTAAATCATATATTTTGGTTGATATTAGTGTTTAATTCATAGTTGTTCTAATACAGTTATTTGGTAGTGTACAAGATGGACAAGGTTGCTTATACATTATCAACCGAGTTTACTGCTTATAGGTGAGTTCTTTTCTTTTGTTAGACTTCGAAACAACTTTCTTTCTTTCTGTCCTTTACAAGTTGCCATTCATTTTATGCACCTAGTGCTTCTAGAAGCCATGCATATACTTCCTACTTTTTTTGGCTAATTTGTTGTAATGTAGCTTTAGAAATCAAATTGAATATCACTACAAGAAAATTTAAAAATAACAACAAAATTAATTTCGTTGCTAATTTAGCAACGGAATCGCATTTCCGTTGCTATTTAGCAACACAAAATAATTTCCATTGCTAAAATTGGTTAAACTTTCTAGATTTAGCAACAAAAATATTTTTGGTTACTTTTCGTTGCGAAAAGTGGACGGAATTTTTTGTGCCAAAATTTAGCAACGGAAATTAGCAACAGAATTACTATACCGTTGCTAAATAAGGCACCAACGGATGATGAAAAAATTTTGGAATGAAAAATAGCAACGAAAAAAATTTTCGTTGCTAATTTAGCAATAGAAATCAACAGAATTAGTTTTTCGTTGCTAATTTAGCAACGAAATTAATTTTCTATTGCTATATTAACAACGAAAAATAATTCGATTGCTGAATTATATAGGTTAAAAAATTTGTTTCCAAAATAACAACAAAATTGTGTTCCGTTGCTAAATTAGCAACTGAAATATAATTCCGTTGCTAATTTTCATTTTCAATGAAAAATAGCAAGGGAATTAGATATTCGTTGCTAATTTTTCATTTCAATTAAATAGCAATGGAAATAAAATTCCGTTGCTAATTTTCATTTTTAATGAAAAATTCCTAAATTTCAAATTATTTACATAATTGCCATTGTCTATAAATACCCCATGTTGAAATCCTAAATCTTCTCTTGTCCCTTACATATACACATACAGTCGCTCCTTTCTCTCTCTCATTTTTATCTTCCTCCAATATCCATCGCCGCTGTCATCCACCCAGTCACCTATATCTCTTCCTCAAAACGAATGAGCAAATCCTAATTGAAAATTAACCATAATAATAGCAACAGCCAGAATCAACAATCTAGCAATGCAAGGCACAATGATGATGCTGCTCTCACCAAATTTTTCTCTTCTTTAATGGATTACACTCCCATTGTATCTTCTCTTTGTTTTCTCTCCTCCAAAACTCCGTACTATTATTTTTGTTGTTTGATTGCTTAATTTGATTATGTTGTTTTGTTTTGTAGATACCCGATGAATTGGTTGAACATTACTTTGCCAAGAGCAGTTTTCAATGTCCTAATGTTTGATTATAGGTACTCTTTCCTTATGATCTATATTTTTGTATTTAACTCAAATCTAACGGCAAATAACTCTTATACATTATGACTTATTTCATTTTTTTCGATAACCATGTATCACCACCGTGAGTACATGGTGGTTTATTAGAACCACTGAACATTTTTTCTTAATAGATATATGTATCAAATACAACCTGAATCAGTAAGAAAATCCCAAACCTAGTCTAAAATCAAACCCGTATGGATCGTATAGAGTAGAAATGGTAGTGTTCTAAATTCTTTTGCTTTAAGTCTTGACGAGATAGTTCGTAGAGGCCACTTTTGAACTAATTAATAAATAAGTGAGACAAAAAATTACTTAATTTGTTATTATGTATGATTCACAAATAATTTTATATGGAATCAGAATCAAAAAAATTATGTTTTGAGGATATGAAAATGTTATGAAAAATATAGAATAAATTCACTTAATAAGGACTGGAAGGAGTATATTAAAATATAGTAGATGGAATGAAAATTGAGAACACCTCTAGCTAATGGGTTCCTTTAATTCCAGAATCATGAGGTTGAAGTTGTTTGCTTTTCTTTCAATTTTGTTGTTTTTATAGCGAAGATTGTTATGCTTTTGGGTTTGTCTTATTTGTATGTTCTGCTTTCGGGTTTGTGTTAATTGTATCTTTCTTGTTTGAATATATCAGTTCACTTTTCTTTCCTTTCTCCCGTTGCTGCAGTTCATTCTTTCCATTTCGTGCCTTGTTGATTTTAAGAATATATCATCAATTAGCAGGTAAGTATAACTTATTATTCATATAATTTATTTTTCTTTTTCTTAATATGCAATTTTTAGGTTTCTACATAAATTTAAGACTTAATAAACCATATATGGCTAACGAAATTTAAAACACTAGCTTTTAATTTATGCATGTGCTAGTGTATGTGATGTACGATTTTTATAAAATATAGTTAATCTAAATTTAAATTTTGGTTCTTTATAAAATAATCAAAGGAAAGATTGAAGTTAGGATCATTAGCGTAATATAACTTTAGCAAACTTCGCATATACATGACATAATGAGTGGATTAGTTGAAACACAAAGCTAATGAAATAAAAAAAACAAAACTCATTCAAAACCTCTGCATTTTCTATTTAAAAAAATCAAATGGGTCAAAGATGTCCCTTTTGTTTGAACAAGTAGAAATAACTTGCCAAGTGATCCTACTGGATACACGTATTATCAGATGTGGGTGGCTCTCAAAACCCCTAGTTGGATAATATAAAAGAAAGCATTTGCATTGTCCAAACAAGTACGTATTTGTCTTTTGGTCACGTTGAGACTATGAAAGCATGAACCTACATTAATCCCATCCTGGTACTGTGACAAATTAGCATACTTTTTTACAGTGCTTTTTAATTTTTGACCGATAAATTATTACTATTTATAATTTAGCAAATAAAATTTAAAAAGTAACATTGATTAAAAAAGTATGACATGTTTTCTCCAAAATATTAAAAGATTTTGAATTTGACATAATAGCATTAAAAAGAATCAAGTAGCGTTAAGGTTAGTTCATAAATACAAAAGTCATGAGTCAGTTAAGAGAAAATATAATCAACAAGGGAAATGGAAGCCTGTTTGTCGAAGCTGCATTTCAAACTCTTTTCTGTTGTGTTAATAACAATCAACCTGTTTGTCGAAGCTGCATTTCAAACACATTCTTCAATCGAATTATACACCTTAAGCTTGTGACATTCTTCAAACCTAGATGTGCCAACAAAAACTGATTCATGTTGAAGTCTTCTTTAATCTTGTTTCTTCATGTTTAGGAATTTGATTTTGTTGTAGTGATGTATTTGTTTGGGGGTTTATAATCTGATTTATTTGCTGCTGGAAAATCACAATTAGCTCTGACCTTTTTCCAAAGACTTGCTCACATTAGATCACGTTTCCCTGTTGGCCCATTAGATATATTACTTTTGTTTTTTGTGCTCTTACTTATTTTCTAAGATTTTTTTTGATACATCATATGCTCCAACTGAACTAGTTGATATCTTCTTCTATTGACAGGGAGATTGGGGGCCATTTTGGAAACTCATTGTTTCTGAAGCCACCGGTTGTGCTAATGACGATTATTTTGAAAAAGTCTATCAGGTACTACTCTATATACCAGGTGCATATAAATCTAGTTCCTATTACCTGTAGAAACCAAAATTAATAAATTAGGATAACCAATTACATTTATATAGGAAGCTTATGTCTCAATTTCTAATTGCTTTTTTGTTACAGTATTATGCCAATAGGGATGCATGGCATCTTTCAAATGGAGCATATTCATCAAGTATTATCATTTTTTCATGCACTAATTTCTAGCAGCAACTAATTCCTGTGAGTAGCTATTACTTGCTTTTTTTAACTTGGTGAGTAATGAATGATACAGTTAAGCTGGCTGTTGTGTCCAATTTTGACACATGCTTGAGGAAGCTATTAAAGTACCTGATAATCAAGTACATGGTTGGTTTTTCTTACCCATAATATTTGCATTATATATATATATAAGCAATTATTTTATTTTATTTTGTTAGGTTATGATACATGGTAATGGGAGATTACAAGGAAGGGTATTACATTGGAGTTGATGTTCCTAACGATGATGGTGAAGTAGAGAAACCATTCTATGGGCCTAATGTTTGGCTACCTGACGGTAATTTAAATTTTAATAATTGTTATATAGTAAAGAAGCTTATTTATACAATTAATTTTTGAATATTTGATCTTTTTGAATATTCTCTTTAAATTTTTAGATTAGAGATTGTTTTTCATTATAATGGTGTTAGCTATGAAATTTATTTTGTTAAAAATATAAATTTGTCCAATTTTATTTTTTGATAATATTATGTTAGATAATTGTTGTTCGAGTGTCTTAACTTTTGCTCGAAATTTTAAGGGTTTGATAAATACTTATCATTGATATTTCACAAACATTTAAGATCATTATCAATGGTAATTTTTTGATCTGAGAGCAATTTTAGATATTAGGTTAGTTAAAAGCTATTTGATTTGAATAGCTATCATAGGTTCTGTTGTTGATGATGCAGAGGTATACATAGTTTCTGTTCTTCTGCCCTATTTTCAGCTTTATGTGTTGCTATATATCTTCATGATTTTGCAGGAAACAAATCAGATAGGGCTAAGTTTGAGGAAAAGTATACTGTTTATGTTTTGGATAAGCTATTATCTTCTAAAGTCTTGCTTGTGTTATTGCTACTTCTGGTTGGTCAATTTGCACTATTTTTTTCATTTGCAATAACTCTTCTTCTTATTTTATCACTTAATAAATAAATATGTTCCCTTCTACTTTACATGTAAACAATTAATATCAAATATTTCATAAGTGCATGCTATCACTTAATAAATAATTCAACCATTTTGATTGCCTTCATGGTTTTAAGCCTACTCTAATAGCTTTATGCGAGTTGCAATAGTTGTGAGATTTTGTTAGGGTTTTAGTATCCAATCAAATGTAAATAAATTTTTTTTAATTCTTTTCAGTTTTTATTTTGAGGTTTTTTATCCCTTCAAACAATAATCTACATTTTCTAAAAGAAAAAAAATATTGTTGCTTCTCTTTTACTTTGAAAAACCTGTAATCAGAATATGAACCTACGCTTTGACAGCCTATTATTGCAATATAACATCTGAATTGATTGAAGAGGCATGTTGTCTCCTCTTAGGTTTTTCTTTGTAACATAACCCTGCACAAGATGCAGCCACCTTATGGGAGGGCTGCATCCAGAAGTCAAGAACAAGCTGTATTTTTCTTCATGCTTTTGGTGATGAAATCTGTCAAAGCCCATTTTTATAATCTAGTTGATAGTTGAACATTTTGACATATTTTCTTTTCATGGTTCTCTTGATACTTACGTTCCACCATTTTGTTCACTTGATTTTCATTTCTTAAATTTTTGTTTTGTTTTCTCAGGGATACAGCTGGATAAGAGAGATTTAGAAGTCTTATGCCAAGCTATATTAAGGATTCTTCTGTTGCTGTGATTGTATATAATGTGGCTAGTGAGTTCTCTTTGCTCTCTCAGATATATGTTTCCTTGGTAATTCGTATGAACACTTTGAATTTGTAACGTAAAGGATGACAAAGTGCTTTTGTATACGTGATTTAAAATTGTCAAAACATGGCCTGTGATTGTCTAGCACTAAAAGGAAATAATTAAAAGAAAAGAAAACAAGGTTTCCCATATTCACGTTGTTGTGATATGATGAAGTTATATATATATATATATATATATATCATGTTAATAAAAACTAAAACAGAGCAATATATATATATATATATATATATATATATATTGGCAAAGCCATTGATATATACATATCCTCCCTTCTTTTTCTTATACACACTACACTTGACATATAAATATCCTCCCTAATCTTTCTCAAACATACAACATCTATCGATCGGCAAAAGCCATTGATATGTACACGTTTCTTTATATATTTGTTATTTATGGGACCCTTATGGTGTTTCTGGTCTTATTTGTTAGAAGGATGAATTTTGTAGTTTTCCCTTCTCTCATTTTGTTAAATTTCTCACTGGAAAGTTATATGCAGACAAGCAATCATTTTTGAACACTTTTAAGTGGATGGAGGTGGTACAAACAGAAAGATGCAGTGATGTCATTATTGTTCTTGTTAGGAACAAAACTGATCTTGTTGATAAAAGGTGAGACACTAATCGATGTAAATAAGATAATGAAAAGTGCTTTCTAGAGAGTACCATTTTGCATCTACAAGGAATTTAAGAAACTGTGATAACAATTTTACTTCAATTTGGTTCCTGAATTTACTTCTCTTTTGTATAATATAAAATTGATATGTTTCACAACTTACTCAGTATCCTAAAAACATCATGTTGGCACTAATTTGATTTCCAATACTACGGTTTTTCTTGTTTGGATCCCCCTGTGAGTGTTTTTTAAATTGAACTAAAAAATTCATTTCATTTGATTGTGTTGCTTTATTGATTTAATAGGAAAGTTTCAATAGAGGAAGGAGATAACAAGGCAAAAGAGTTTGGTGTGATGTTTGTAGAAACCAGTGCAAAAGCAGGATTCAATATTAAGTTGATTTTAATTTCCAAGTTAATGATATGATGCTGATGCTGCTTGAAGCTTTAGGATTATGTTCCAAGATCATGTTGTGCTTTCTGTATGTGCCTTGAGCTAGTCTTGAACAATATGCTTAGATTTCTCTTTTGTTTCTTGAACCCATATGCTATTATATACAAAGGATCATCTTATGTTATTTGCTATTTGTATGTGCCATGATCGTGCATCTATGGCATTTTGATTTTATCCATGTTCTCAATGTTGTCTTCTTATAGCTTCTGATTTTTCATTAATAAGTATCTTGCTATCAACTAATTCAGTAAATATTCATACTTTTTCACGTGATTTGAATTTTAGAGAAGCATAATTTTAATTGTTCGGTCATTCTTTTTTGTCTTTCTTCTTTGTAGTTCTTTCCTAAAGAACAAGTATAACATTTGAGTAGAATCCAAAAATCTGTACTACACATCAATAGACATGTTTTTGAGTCCCGAAATTCATTGTCCTTTGAGTCATTAGTAGTACAGAGTTATGATTGCTTTGAATCGGCCTAAATGGGGCTACAAGATCTTTAATAACTTTTGATTCTATTGTTTTGTACTATTTCCAAGTTTTCTTTGAGATATTATGTCAGTAGGTTGGTTAGAGAAATGAAATTTAAATTCTCCATTTAAAGTATGTGCTTTACTACACACCAGAAGTCTCTATATTAGTCTCTTAATGCCAAAATTCCTTGCAATGAAACAAGTGAAGCTACTTAGGTATAGAGGGAACAAGTATTCTGTAACCACCAAAAGTATAATCATTGGCTGATCTATCAAATAATTTGGATTCAAATGAGTGTCACTAGTGTACCAAACTCCCCATTTCATGTAGTTGGAGATTTTAAGTTTGATGAACATTAACAATGAGAAGCATGAGCTTTTTTGCATATTGACCTAGTTAATATTTATCTTGAACTTTGAAGAAACCATTTACCTTGTGATGGATACTTATCTGATATTTGATGTTCAAATGCAATTTTCTACCCATCAGTTTTGTATGATTGCTTGAATTCCTATAAAATGTTCACCTCTTACTTTTGCTTTCTTCTTCTTGTTGTTCTTCTTTTTTTCTTCTTCTTTCTCTATTGGTTGCAAAACTGACCATATAGTATAAAATCTAACTGCTAAATAATTTTTTTCATAAGATCAATTTTCATTTTGAATTATTATCATCTTCTTTTCCATCTTTTATAGTTTTGGATAGACCTCAAGTTTACTTAAACGCTGTTGGAAATTGAATGAAAGCTTTTGTGATGCTATAAATTTTTTTTAGGTGTTCTATGTAATCTATGTTATCCTTGTAATTTTAATTATAATCTGGTTGGTTGCATATTCAAAAGCTAAAATAATATATTTCAGAACTAGTGCTTTGCTGAACATCTCCTGGACCTTCTTATTGAGGATTATCATATTAAACATGCTTAAAGATTTGATTTGATTTCTTTTCTATTATATCTAATCTTGTTAAAAGGAAACAAAAAATGAATGCCAAGATGGATCACTAAGTCACAGGTTTAGTCATTATGTTTATTTTATTTCATAGATTTTTACCTTAGAGTAGTGAGCATATTTGTGTTTATATTGTTCTAATACTTCTGTTATCTGCACCTCAAGACTACAACTAGATTATGCTTATAGACGATTTATCTTTTTTTCCTCATACATTGGACTTTCTAAGAAAACAAATGATAGTTCCAAGTTGGGATTGGATAGGGATACAGAGGAAAAACTAGGTTGGTGTATGGACCCTGCTTACCTCATTGTTCCCTATATCTTTGTGAAAGGGTTATATCATTCAGCTTCTTAAAAATTTTAGGTAGGATTCCAATTGTTTTTGTCTATTTTGATATTGCAATGTGTCTGTCTGTGGATCCTGAATTGCTTTAGTTCAATTTTATAGGAGAAACCTATTGGCATTAAAACAATATAAAGAAATTAAAATCTCTTTGTATAATGTGTTGTTTTCTGTTTAGCATTGTGATGGAATGCTCTTATTGTTTGGTTTTTAGAATTACTTGCCTTCTCTAATTTATTTATTTATTTGCATTGTACTTTTTTATCCTTTTATCAATGTTTTTAAGCTTTAAAGGTTCTCAATAATTCAGTGGAGAATTGCTATTCCTTTCTCTACTGATTTCAGTCATATGTTAGCGATGGATTAGCGATGGATAGGACCGTCGTTAAAGTTTTTACTTATGGGTGAATTTAGCAACAGAAATCAATATCCATTGCTAAATTTAGCAATGGAAATTTATATTCCGTTGCTAAAATTGACCAATTCATTGAATCTTGCATTGTTGAAGTTAGCAACGAAAATTGAATTCCGTTGCTAACTTTAACAATGCAAGATTCAGTGAATTGGTCAATTTTAGCAACGGAATATAAATTTCCATTTTTAAATTTAGCAATGGATATTGATTTTTCTTGCTAAATTCACCCTACTCTAGCATCTCTATCATATGTTACGAAGTCTACTTAAGTCATGTTATGTTAAGCAATTATCTCGGTTAACATCTACATGTATTCATGTCACCTGATCCGTCTAATCATATAACTCGTATTCTAATTAGGCTTTCATATCTTTCATGTACATTTCATTTTGAATAAGAATAGTGACTCATTATGCAACCCATTATCCTAATCATACTAGATTCAACTATCTTAGTCATTTCACTATCATGCATAGCATTCAGCATTCCATCACATTTGAATAAAGTCATTCTAGCTTCTAAATGCATGCATATACTAGCATCCTCACTAAGAGCTTATTACAACCTTAACCTCCATATGACATATATATATAATATAAACTATATACATATAGAACATGTAAGGAACTATAAAAAAATAATCAAAATTTCTACATCAACTCCTATAGACTGGTGTCGGTCTGTCCTGATGCAAAGAACGTTCATGAGCAAAAACCTTGCCTACCAAAATTTACATGGATCAAAATAACTTGTGCTAAGCTACACAACTTAGTGGGGATATTAAAAGTGAAGGACAACCACTCACAGTGATTGTTAGGTTCAGTAAATCATACAAAATTTATAGAACACTTAAAATAACATATAAATGTTAAGCATATGATAAATGTAAAAATGTTTTTGATCAACAATGTATTCTTGCATTAAAGTAGTCTCCATAAATTCAACATTTCATAAAATGTTCTGTACATATATGAAAACATAAGAATAAGATACATGTATTGGAAAACTCAGTTAAAAAAGATATTTCATAATTTATATGCCTTGTTATACTACAACCATTTATGATGTATTTATACTGTAACATAGCCTACTTAAGTTCTAAAGGTGGATAATGGGAACGGTGGATATCCGAGGGTATAAAAATAGTGGATATCCAAAGATATCATATCTATGGACCCAAACGGGTCATTTGTACAGTGGACCGGTCAAATGGACCCAATCTGGGTCAACTAACAACCCAAACAGCTGTTTATGATCCCATAGGATCAACTGTACTTTAGACCTAAATAGGTCGACTGTGGCAGCTGCAAAATCCCTATAGGCGCCTATCTATCCATAATTGAACTCTAGTTGTAGCGATTACTTTGTTTAATTTTATTTTCATATACCATACTTGCACTTAATTAAATCAATTTGCAAACGTATAACTATAGTGTAGAAATATTATTACTATAGTATAACTATGTATACAAAGTTTATGTATATTGATTCACATAGTTTTTGATCGTGTTACCATTAGTCATTATATATAGCTAGATCATAACATGGCAATCAAGTAATATTTCATACCTGTTTAAGTGCTCAACCTAAGTCATGCCTTGTTCTTAGAACTTTCCAATACAACACAACTTAGGTATATGATCATAAAAAAGATCCAATATCTCTAATTTATATAAATACATGTAACCAATTTGCCATTTAATATTTCAATGTTTTGTCAATTGAGCATATATTATTTTAATAGATACCATAACATGTTATCCATAAGACATTACCTGTGACATGGTCATACTATTATATTCCTTATTTCATATTATAGGTACATGTCAAATATACACTTACTCATCATAGGATTTCATACATAAAATTAATCTTGCATTTAACAATCAGGTACAAATTTAATTACAATATATATATATATATATATATATATATATATATATATATATATATATATATATATATATTAGATATCTTCATCAATAATCTTTACGTATGTGTATGTATGAATGTATATGTATACATATAACCCTTTGTTAATATTCATATCGCATGCCATATCCAATTCATTATGTATTCACATAGACACATATTTAACTTAACTATTAAAAAAAATAAGGTAAAATACATTAAAAATTTGCACAAGGCAACATTCTGGACCCAATTTGTGAACCACTTATGAATTTGAAAATGTCATTTTTAGGTTAAATGACCTTCTAAAATCTTATTCCCATATGTGTCTAGTTTCTAAAGCATCAAAATTCACCATAATATCGTATCTATAGCTCGAGATATTAGAGAAAAACTATAGACTGTTCATAGAACTAAAATAGTCTTTATTACCACATATAAAAATTTATAGCATAAAATGAAGAAGGAATTAGACCAGAATGTCTTCATAAAAGTTGTACTTCCAGGTCTCTAGTGTTACCAAAATTTTCCTTTGTAGCAATTTAACAATTTTACCAAAAGTTATGCCTAAATTACTAAAGTCTATTCCCTAATAGTACAATAAGTACCTACGAATTTCAAGTCAACATTTGACATGCTTGCATATATTTTTAAGTCATACTTCCTTCATAAAAATGTGAATTTAGGATTATATTTTACATAGGAATTAATCTCATGTCATTCTAATCATTGTAGACACATATATCTCAATTTTTCCACAAACTATTCTAGAACCGAAATTAACAGTTCACCTAACATTCAATAAATCATAAAAATTATTTAGAGTCATAATTAAGGCTTGGTTCCTTCTACAATATTGTAGGTATATGTCTTGTAAAAATTTATAAATTTGAATGGTTACAATTAGAGATTTATATTTTAACTTATACTAAATGTTCAGACACTAGGTTAAGAGGTTTTCATCTCATCCTTGCATGTACACTTCTTAAGTAATATCATCTCTTTAATTACTCAAATTTTAGGACATTCACAACATAATTCTACCAATACAGCCACAAACAAATAGGAAGACTCTCATTCCATTCCTTTTGCCGAAACCCCCTTTTGCTTTCAATCTCTAGAAACTCCTTTTCCTTTGATTTTTCTACTCTCCTCTTCTCCTTTACAACCAACATCATCATTTAATTAAAATTCTAGCACCATACTCAACCATTACTTCAAAAAATTGAGAAAAAGAAGGAGAAGAAGAAGATGAAATTCAGTATAGATTATTTACCTTGAAGTTCTACACTTTGTTGCCTTTAATTAACCAACATGAATTATCACTTAAATTGCTTGAAAGAATTTAAAGACAATGAAGGAAGATGAGATGAAGGATTTCTGGTTTTTCCTCTCAAATGGCCGACACATCTAACTCACTCAACTCCTCTCTCCTCTTTTAAATCTTTATTATACAGTGACAAGAAAAATATCCTTTTTAGTCCTTCTAAACTTTGCATGTCACACAATAAACACAAACCTTTTTGCATGCTATAGTTTTACCCCTCCTTTTAATCTATCTCTTAAATCAACCTCTCCATTTAATCCTTTTAATAAATTGAGCTCTCAATTTATTCTTCTATTCACAATTGACCCCTAACATGTCATAATTACAAATTTTACCCCAAATTAATACTTTATACTTCAATTATATACCCTTAAACAATATTAAACTATAATATTTAATTTTATTTTCATGCTATTAATATAATAACAAAATAATTTATCACTTGACCCATACTTTTTATGAAATTCTCATTTTAATTTGGTCTTAGTCAAATAAAATATAACTAAAAATATGCAATTCCAATTAGGGTCATGTTAGGGGCCACACAAATCTCTCTCCCTTAAGAAATTCCGTCCTCGAAATTCATACCTGATTCAAACAATTGAGGATATTGCTTTCTCATGGCTGCCTTTGGCTCCCAAGTTACTTCTTGTATACCATGATGTTGCCAGAGTACTTTGACCAGAGGGATCTGTTTGTTCCTTAATTGTTTAATTTCACTAGCTAGGATTTCCTTCGGTTCCTCATCCTACTTGAAATCCGACTGTACTTGAATATCTTGAACTTGTAACTTACGAGATTCATCAGAATGATATCTTTGAAGCATGGACACATTAAACACATCATGAAGCTTGGCTAATTCCATAGGAAGAGCCAACCTATAAGCCACTGGTCCGACTCTTTGAAGAATTTCATATGGACCAATGAATCTTGGACTGAGTTTTCCCTTTTTCCCAAATCAAAGCACCTTTCTCCAAGGAGATACCTTCAGAAACACTCTGTCACCCACCCGATACCAAATATCTTTTCTTTTCAAGTTAGCATATGATTTCTGTCTGTCACTAGCTTCTTTTAGCCTTTGCTTGATAACTTGAACTTTTTCTTCTGTATCTTTGACAAGGTTAGGACCAACTATTCTAATTCATTCATCTCAGTCCAGTAAACTGGAGTTCTACATTTTCTGCCATACAAAGCCTCATATGGGGCCATCTGAATACTCTTCTGATAACTATTATTGTTGGCAAATTCCATTAAGGCTATATATTTTTCCTAACTTTCAGAAAACTCCAAAGCACATCCCCTCATCATATCTTCTAAAACCTGAATAACCCTTTCAGATTGTCCATCCATTTGAGGATGAAAAGCTGTACTATACTTGATCTATGTTCCTAAAGCCTCCTATAGACTCTGCCAAAATCTCGATGTAAACCTTGGATCTCGATCAGAAATTATGGATACGGGTATACCATGTAATCGTACAATCTCATTCACATACAATTCTGCAAGCTTTTCCATAGAATAATCTATTTGAACCGGTATAAAGTGAGATACTTTTGTTAACTTATCCACTATTACCCAAATAACATCACATCTCCTCTGTGTAAGAGGCAAATCGATAACAAAATCCATGGTAATATCTTCCCACTTCTACTATGGAATTGGAATGGGATTTAAAAGACCTAAAGGAAACTGATGTTCTACTTTCACTTACTGACATGTTAAGCATTTAAAAACATATTCCACAATATCATTTTTCATACCAAACCACCAGTAAAACTGTTTTAACTCTTGATACATCTTGTTCCCACCTGGATGCATAGTAAATGCAGTATTATGTGCTTCATGCAATAGTACCCTTTTCATTTCTGTGTCATCAAGAACACATAACCTATTATGGTAGTACACACCACCATCTTCTTTCATTAAAAAATTCGATTGATTTCCTTCACAAACTACTTTCACAACCTGTTGCAACTTTTTATCATCCTTTTGAGCATTTATCACTGTCTACCTAACCATAGGTCTAGTTTTAAGTTGTGCTAATAATCCACCATCCGATGCAAATTCCATCTACACTGCTTTAACATCAATGCTGCCATTGTCTTATGACTCAAAGCATCAACAACCACATTTGCTTTTCCTGGATGGTAGTCAACTATACAATCGTAATCTTTGAATAATTCTAACTACCTTCTCTACCTCAAATTAAGTTCATTTTGAGTAAGCAAGTATTTGAGGCTTTTATGATTAGTATAAATCTTGCATTTTTCCCCATACAAGTATTATCGGTAAATCTTTAAAGCAAATACCACTGTTGCCAGTTCTAAATCATGAGTCGGGTAGTTCTACTCATACGGTTTCAACTGTCTAGATGCATAAGCTACAACTTTACCGTCTTGTATTAATACACAACCCAAACCAACCTTAGAAGCATCATTGTACATCGCATACTCTTTTCTTGACCCAAGTTGAGTTAACACTGGAGCTTCAGTCAACATCTTCTTTAACCGTTCAAAGCTTGCTTGATAACGTTCAGACCATTCAAACTTAATATTATTCCTTAACAGCTTAGTGACGGGTGAAGCAATGATAGAAAAATCCTTCATAAAACGATGATAGTAACCTACCAACTCGAGAAAACTTCTAATTTCATGTACATTCCTGGGTGGTTTCTAATTAACAATAGCTTCAATTTTATTTGGATCAACCCTAACACCTTTAGCGGATACAACATGACCTAGGAAAGATACTTCCTTAAGCCAGAAGTCACATTTACTTAACTAGTTTTCTTTCAAAGTTTGCAACACAATCCTCAGATGTTCAGCATGCTCAGCTTCATTTCTTGAGTAAACCAATATGTCATCAATAAACACTATAACAAATCGATCCAAGTAAGGTCTAAACACTCTATTCATGAGATCCATGAATGCAGCAAGTTCATTAGTCAACTTGAATGGCATAACTAAGAATTCATAATGTCCATATCGAGTTCTAAATGTAGTTTTAGAAACATCCCCATCCTTTACTCTGAGCTGATAATAACCTGATCACAAGTCTATCTTTTAAAACACACCAGCACCACTCAACTGATCAAACAAATCCTCAATTTGAAACAAAGGATATTTGTTCTTCACTGTCACTTTGTTCAACTGTCTATAATTGATGCACATCCTCATAGACCTGTCCTTCTTCTTAACAAATAAAATCGGAGTACCCCAAAGTGACACACTAGGTTTGATGAAGCCTTTGTCTAAAAATTCCTGTAATTGAACCTTTAACTCTTTCAATTCAGATAGAGCCATTCTATATGGTGCCCTGGAGATCGGGGATGTACCAAGTAACAGATCAATAGACAACTCAACATCTCTTTCTGGAGGAAGACTAGGTAATTCCTTAGAAAATACTTCTTGAAATAAATTCACAATCGGTATATTCTTAAACTTCGCTATATCCCTTTTTGAGTCAAGGACTAAAGCTAAAAATGCTTCACATCCTTTTCTAAGACAACATCTAGCCCGTATTGCTGAAATAACATTAGTTAGTGGATTAGAACAACAACCTTCTACTACCACTTCCTTTCCTTCTTCATCCCTGAGAGTTACTATTTTCATTTCACAATTCACCACTGCATGATGCTTGGATAACCAATCCATTCCTAGAATTACATAAAACTTATGAAATGGCAACACAATCAAATCTACTAGAAACTCTCTCCCCTAAACTACTATAGGACAGTCTTTACACACTTTATCAATAATTACACTATGCCCTAATGGACTAGTCACACATACATCATAATCTAACTATTGTATTTTAAACCTATCTCTACCCAAATTCAGAATACAAACATATAAAAAAGTAGAGCCAGGATCAATAAGTGTATGCATGTCACAATTATAGAGAGAAAAAGTACCAGCTATAATTTCTAGAGCATTATATTCCTCCCGAGCTTTCACTGCATAAGCTCGGCTAGAAACCACTTGTGCAGGAGGTCTATCAATTGAATCAGACATATTATGAGACTGGGAGCCATGATGAGTCGATCCACCCCTTCCTCTGCCTCTACCTCTACTAGACGGGGGTGCATTAGAAGCTCCCCTGCTACCCTATTGTTTAAAACCTTGATTCTATTTCAAAGGATAATTTTCCATAAAATGATTAGCACTGCCACATCTAAAGCATTCTCTAGCTAGTTTCCTGTAGTTACCCCAATGGTGCCTCGAACAATATGGACATTCAGGCGCTTGACCCCCACTCTGTCTTCCTAAAACTTCTTTCTCAGATTTAGATTTGGCAGAAGATGCTTGTTTATTTCCTTTATTAGCAGAACTAAAATAAACTCTATAGGCTAACCTCTTTGAGCTCCTTTAAATCTTTTTTCAGTGGAAGATCCTCCTCTAGAACCACTTCTTTTGTGCTCCCTCTCTCTTTGAGCTATCTCATGTTTTTTAACTTTCATGGCAGTCATAACCAGTTGATTAAAATCTACCACATTGAAAGATGTAAATTCTACAATTTTTCTTTAATTCGATCATTCAGCCCATCTTTAAAGTGTCTAAATTTAAAGACTCTTGTCAACATCTCCTTAGGAACATACTTGCATAATCGGCTAAATTCTTTTTCATATTTGGCCATAGATAGAGCCTTTTGTCTTAGATTAGAAAACTGCTTCAATTTCTCCTCCTTGTAAGCCTCAGTAATATATTTCTTTCTGAACTCCTCCTCAAAGAATTCCCAGGTAAGTGGGTCAGGTAACTGAGGTTGTCTTAATATCTGCTTCCACCAATCATAAGCTATGCCTTGAAGTAAGGACATAGCATAAGATACCTTGTGATTTACAGGGCAGTTAATTTCATCAAATATCCTCTCTAGCCTTTCCAACCAAAACTCAGCTTCTTTAGATTATTTTAAATTAGTGCCCATAAATTCTTGTGTTCTATGCTTCCTAATTTCAGATATTGGAGCTTTGGGCATAGTCATTATTTGCAAAATTTGGGCCATATCTTGAGAAATTTTCAATAAGGCTTCTCCAGGAACAACAGCAGGAATTTCATTTTGATGTGATGATAAAGTCACAGTATTAGACGAATTTGATCTAGCCGACAAATTACTTTCAGCCAATTCTTTTATAGCATCCCTAGAGGAATTATCCATCTTTAATCTATAAGAAAATAGGAACTTCTTCATTAGGCCAACACAACACTATCTCATATTATAGAATCCTATACTTAAATTGCCTAGAAAATACTAAACCAGGCTCTGATACCAAATTGAAACACCCTACTCTAGCATCTCTATCATATGTTATGAAGTCTACTTAAGTCATGTTATGTTAAGCAATTATCTCGATTAACATCTACATGCATTCATGTCACTTGATCCGTCTAATCATATAACTCGTATTCTAATTAGGCTTCTCACATCTTTCATGTATATTTCATTTTGAATAAGAACAATAACTCATTATGCAACCCATTATCTTAATCATACTAGATTCAACTATCTTAGTCATTTCACTATCATACATAGCATTCAGCATTCCAGCACATTTGAATAAAGTCATTCTAGCTTCTAGATGTATGCATATACTAGCATTCTCACTAAGAGCTTATTACAACCTTAACCTTCATATGACATATATATATAATATAAACTTTATACATATAGAACATGTAAGGAACTATACAAAATTAATCAAAATTTATACATTAACTCCTATAGACTAGTGTCGGCCTATCTTGATGTAGAGAACGTTCCTGAGCAAAAACCTTCACTACCAAAACCTACACGGATCAAAATAACCCATTCTAAGCTACACAACATAGTGGGGATATTAAAAGTGAAGGAAAACCACTCACAGTGATCGTCAGGTTCAGTAAATCATACAAAATTTATAGAACACTTAAAATAACAAATAAACAATAAGCATATGATAAATGTAAAATTTTTTTTGATCAGCAATGCAGTCTTGCATTCAAGTAGTCTCCATAAATTCAACATATCATAAAATGTTC
The DNA here is from genome assembly GCA_037975025.1 of Excoecaria agallocha. Classification (NCBI taxonomy): domain Eukaryota; kingdom Viridiplantae; phylum Streptophyta; class Magnoliopsida; order Malpighiales; family Euphorbiaceae; genus Excoecaria; species Excoecaria agallocha. The sequence continues at coordinate 22,313,823 of CM075811.1, read as the reverse complement.
TGTACATATATGTAAACAAAAGAATAAGATACATGCATTGGAAAACTCAATTAAACAAGATATTTCATAATTTTTATGCCTTGTTATACTGCAACCATTTATGATGTATTTATACTATAACATAGCCTGCTTAAGTTCTAAAGGTGGATAACGGGAACGGTGGATACATGAGGCTATCAAAATAGTGGATATTCGAAGATATCAGATCTATGGACCTAAACGGGTCATCTGTACGGTGGACTGGTCAAATGGACCTAATCGGGGTCAACTAACAACCCAAACGGTTGTTTATGATCCCATAAGATCAACTATACTTTAGACCTAAACAGGTCGACTATGGCAGCTGCAAAATCCCTATAGGCGCCTATCTATCTATAATTGAACTCTAATTGTAGGCAATACTTTGTTTAATTTTGTTTTCATATACCATAATTGTATTTAATTAAATCAATTTGCAAACGTATAACTATATTGTAGAAATATTATTACAATAGTATAACTACGTATACAAAGTTTATGTATATTGATTCACATAGTTGTTGATCGTGTTATCATTAGTCATTATATATAGCTTGATCATAACATGTCAATCAAGTAATATTTCATATCTATTTAAGTGCTCAACCTAAGTCATGCCTTGTTCTTAGAACTTTCCAATACAACACAACGTAGATATATGATCATGTAAAAAGATCCAAAATCTCTAATTTATATAAATACATGTAACCAATTTGTCATTTAACATTTCAATGTTTTGTCAATTGAGCATATATTATTTTAATAGATACTATAACATGTTATCCATAAGACATTACCTGTGACATGGTCATACTATTATATTCCTTATTTCATAGCATAGATACATGTCAAATATACACTTATTCATCATAGGATTACATACATAAAATTAATCTTGCATTTAACAATCATGTAAAAATTTAATTACAAATATATATATATATATATATCAATAATCTTTACCTATGTGCATGTATGAATGTATATGCATACATATAACCCTTTGTTAATAGTCATATCACATGCCATATCCAATTCATTATGCATTCACATAGACACATATTTAACATAACTATTAAAAAAAAACATAAGGTAAAATACATTAAAAATTTGCATAGGGCAGCATTCTAGACCCAACTTTTGAGCCACGTATGAATTTGAAAATGTCATTTTTAGGCTAAATGAATTTATAAAATCTTATTCCCATATGTGTCTAGTTTCCAAAGCATTAAAATTCACCTTAATATCTTATCTATAGCTCGAGATATTAGAGAAAAACTATAGGCTGTTCATAGAACCAAAATAGTGTTTATTACCACATATAAAAATTTATAGCGTAAAATGAAGAAAGAATTAGACCCACATGTCTTCATCCAAGTTGTACTTCTAGGTCTCTAGTGTTATCATAATTTTACTTTGTAGCAATTTAACAATTATACCAAAAGTTGCACCCAAATTACTAAAGTCTGTTCCCTAACAGTACATCTAGTACCTATGAATTTCAAGTCAACATTTGACATGCTTGCATACATTTTTAAGTAACACTTCCTCCATACAAATTGTGTATTTAGGATTCTATTTTTCATAGGAATTAATCTCATATCATTCTGATCATTGTACACATAAATATCTCAAATTTTTCACAAACTATTCCAGAACTAGAATTAACAGTTCACCTAACATTCAATAAATCATAAAAATTATTTAGAGGCAGAATTAAGGCTAGGTTCCTTCTACAATATTGTAGGTATATGTCTTGTAAAAATTTATAAATTTGAATGGTTACAATTAGAGATTTATATTTTAATTTATCCTAAAAGTTTAGACACTAGGTCAAGAGGTTTTCATCTCATTCTTGCATGTACACTTCTTAAGGATTATCATCTCTTTAATTACTCAAATTTCAGGGCATTAACAACATAATTCTACCAATACAGCCACAAACAAATAGGAAGACTCTCATCCCATACCTTTGGTAGAAATCCCCTTTTGCTTTCAATTTCTAGTAACTCAATTTCCTTTGATTTTTCTACTCTCCTGTTCTCCATTACAACCAACATCATCATTTAATTAAAATTCCAGCAACATGCTCAACCATTACTTCAACAAATTGAGAAAGAGAATGAGAAGATGAAGATGAAATTCAGTACAGATTATTTACCTTTAAGTTCTACACTTAGTTACCTTTAATTAACAAACATGAATTATCACTTAAATTGCTTGAAAGAATTCAAAGACAATGAAGGAAAAATGAGATGAAGGATTTATGGTTTTTCCTCTCAAATGGCCAACACATCTAACTCACTTAACTCCTCTTTCCTCTTTTAAATCTTTATTATATAGTGACATGAAAAATATCCTTTTTAGTCTTTCTAAACTTTGAATGTCACACAATAAACACACACACCTTTTTGCATTCTACAGTTTGACCCCTCATTTGAATCTATCTCTTAAATCAACCTCTCCATTTAATCCTTTTAATAAATTGACCTCTTAATTTATTCTTCTATTCACAATTGACACCTAAAATGCCATAATTACAAAATTTACCCCAAATTAATACTTTATACTTCAATTATACCCTTAAATAATACTAAATTATAATATTAAATTTTATTTTCATGCTATTAATATAATAACAAAATAATTTATCACTTGTCGCATACTTTTTATGAAATTCTCATTTTAATTTGGTCTTAGTCAAATAAAATCTTACTTAAAATATACAATTCTAATTAGGGTCATGTTAGGGGCCTCACAAACAATCACACTAAATATAACTTAAGATAAGGATGTTGTTCAAAAATTAAGATATAATCAACTTGCATTCAATTAATGATCAAACTAAGTCATTACATAAAGAAATATACGGGTTCAAGTTCCCTCAGCAAAAGCAAAAGAAACTACTCACTCATTATTCTAAAAATTAAAGTAAAACAAAATAAGAAAAATACAATACACATAAAACCCTTTAGATGTTCTTGAAGTTCCTCAAAATTCTTTAATCCTAGCCTCCAAATTATAAGTGAAAAACTAAAATAAAACTCTAACAGAATGTGTAACTCAAAAGCCCCCCTCTCTCATGTTCTTTTATCTCTTAAATAACTTGAAAAAGAAGAAGTTTAAAAGCTTTTTACTTCCTACTTAGCAAAAGACTTCTTATCTCAGCAGATGACTTCTTATTCAGCAAAGGAGAAAATTTTAATATTAATGTAGACTCTTTGGCTCGGTAGAGTGCAAATGTACTCCATCGAGTAGCCTTATATTGTACTATTTCTGTAGGTGGCTTGATAGAGTGCAAATAAGCTCCATCGTGTGCCTTTCCTGCTCCCTTTATACCCCACTCGGTAGAGTGCATATGTTACTCCACTAAGTAGTCCTTTATTCCATTGTTCCATGTCCCACTTGGTAGAGTGAGTAAAATCACTCCACCAAGTACTTCATGTCTGGACTACACGAGACAAATTTGCTCCTTACAAAATTCCTTTATGCTAAAATCATCACTTTAATCCTTGGATTTTCTTTTTTTCTTCAATTAATCCCCTAAAAATATCAAATTACGCAATTAAGCAACTAAAACAACAAATTAATAAATTAAATATTAAATCAACTAAATTAAGATTAAAATAACACAAAAACACACTAAACGCACATTAAAAATATAGTATAATTCATACTTATCAAATACCATGCACTTAGCCTTTGCTCGCCCCTAGCAAATCTGAGCAAACCAATTTCTTAGAATAATTAAACATTAACTCAAAATTATACAATCCAATCCCCAATTTAGTACTTAATAAGAGCAATCAATAAAATCCTGGTTAGAATAAACTCAAACAAGGAAATAAAAATTTGTTTCCATATGTATGTATAAGACCAAAATGATTTAAGTCATTTTTAAAATCAAAATACCAATGCATTTGATAATCAAGCTTCAGAATTGATGTATACTAAGTATACATGTGAATTTGCACTTGAAACTCTAGAAACATCATAGGCCTTTCCTTTAGTACCGAAACCAGAAGGTCATCTCCGTTAAATAACTCAAAGCAAAAGAAAGAATCACTTAGGACTTTATTAGGATGTAATAGGGTTAGGGTATTTGTTATCAAAGAATGGTCGGAAGCTAATCAAAGAGAATAGCCACTCTATACTTAAAAAAATCCAATATTCAAAAATTTAAACTACTAAGCAAAAATCCCTTCACCATGCTTGTTTACCACTCCCTTAATCATTAAACACATCCTAAAAGAAGAGATAAAACTGAAATCCCTCTTAAATTGCTCAATTCCATAGCATTTTGAGAAGTCAAAATTTCTTTCCTTTGTAAATACCCCACACTTAAATTTTTTCATAAGCTAGTTTTGATTCAACATTTCTTTTTCTTTTTCTTTCTTTTTCAATAGCTGTTTTGTTGGCACTTTACAATATTATGGGTAAAAATAAAGACATTTCAGATCAATTAGTAACTTCATCTCATAATTTTTGCCATCAATGGCATAACTTTTCTCATTACATTTAATTAAAATACCTAACAATGTAAATCCATCCAAATCTAGAGTGGCCAATTATAGAGGGTAGATAAATTCTTTTAGGCTATAAGGTTAATATATAAGTGTAACAAGAAAGATTAATATTGCATGCATTAAGCATACCTCATTAGGCTCAAATTGGCTAACAAAGGTTAAGGTAGGAAAACAACCTTTTAATTAGATCAACAATAAAAAAAATTTTCCTATATCACTTTTTGAGTTACTTGAGTTGCTTTTATGCTTCGAAGGGTGATGAAAAAGGTTATAGTGTCCTAAAATTCCTTACTCAACTATTTCAATGCACTAATTTTTCTTCTATTCAAAATTGGTCTTTTAGTGCTCAAAATGTGGAAACTAATAATTATAAACCAAGTGAAGTAGTAAACTAAGACAAAATTTCATCGAACAACCTAGCACACATTAAACATACCTCATTAGGCTAAAATTTGCTAACAAAGATAAAGGTAGGTAAATAACCTTTTAATTAGCTCAACAATAAAAAAAATTACCTATATCACTTTCTTAGTTACTTGAGTTGCTTTTATGCTTTAAAGGGCGATAAAGAAGGTTACAGTGTCCTAAAATTCCTTAATCAACTATTTCAATGCACTGATTGTTTTTTTTATTCAAAATTGGTCTTTTAGTGCTTAAAATGTGGAAAATAATAATTATAAACAAAGTTAAGCAGTAAACTAACACAAAATTTCATCGAACAACCTTCTTGTCTTACTACCAAACTAAAGTCTTGACTCACGCACATTCTAAGTTTGAGTTCAATTTGTTCAATCTTTGAAAAAATTAGGCCAAACTAAGCTTTATGTAAGTTAAGCGACAAATTTGAATATACTAATTATAGTTACAATCCAACCTAAAGAAGTCTCTTTTATGACACTTTTTATTTTTTGCAACTCTTATATCTTTTGACATAAGATACTGCACCATTAATCTGAATGCCTTCCACCATGCATCTTTGCATTCCTCAACACTAATAGCCCCTAGACTACCAAGGCAGCTAAAGAAAGTAAGCGATAAAAACCTGTGAAGAACATGAAGTGCTTGACTACCTAAAACATGGGCCTTCAACTTGCTTGACCTATAATGCACTAGATTGATAGGATCTCTGATGAATTCCTAGTTCTCTTATGAAATGGCATTGGGCAATTTACCTATTCCATCTACAGGGAACCCTAACTTTTCAACAAAATTCAAAAAGAGCATATGATGATGGCATCTACTGAGCTTAAAACTAACTTTTCCTAAATCCTTCTCATCTTTAAATGAAAGGTTAAATGAGGTGAAGAATTGTCTTGCTACATATTGGTAAATTTTTGGTTGCTTTGTGATAAACCTCTCCCACCCAATATTCTGAATAGATCTTGGCCCATAAATTGCCAACCCCAATGTCTAAAAAAAATTCCTTCAAATATGTCAGCTTGACAAACTTTACTATTCGAAAATATTCGTACAATTCAGTCTTATCTTTATCAATGTAAGCTAGGATATGCTTTTTTGAAAAGCTGGATCCTTCATCCTTTCACGTCCTTTTAGGTGCCACTACACACATAAAAATTAATAAAAAATTTAATCCAATGATTTATAAAGCTCAATAAATACTCCTACGATAATCATGTAAGATGAAGTGCAAAATTCATTTCATGTTACTAAATTATCTTAAGTGTATAAATAGATGCAATGTAAGTGTGGAATTGAAAGGTTAATAGTAGAGAATGAAATTACAGGGATAAGATGGAGAAAAACTAAGTACATAGTTAAACTTAGTCATTGAGGCATTTTATCAAGCATTTTGTGTGCACATCTTTAGTAAGCTATAACTCTTGCAATTTGAATCATCAAAAATCCAAATTGATAAATTCATACTCTAATTTTAACACTTAATGCATCTACAAGCAAATAGGAGACAAAAAGAAGCATATATTGATAAAAAAGAATGAGTCAAAGTAACCTAATCAAAGAACAATTACCCAAAGAAATATGTACTTATAATATGGAATTGAAAGAATTAAAACAATGATAAAAAACTTACTTGGTGGCTTTGATGATGCTAATATGATCAATAAAAACAAAGGACTTTACTAGGTGGAGTGAGTTATAAGATTGAGCGAGGAAGAGCAAGGGCTTGGTGAAAAAAATGATGCTTAATGGAGTGAGGAAGTAATTTGGGTAATTTGTACAAGGGGAATCGGTGGATTGAAGGAGCCATTCGGTGGAGTGACCCTTCACTCTATCAAGTAGGTGGGTACTGGAAGTCCAATGATCAAAATTGATTTGTTTTTTTAAAAAAGGACACGGTAGAGTGAAAACACACTCTACCGAATGGAAAACCACTCGGTGGTGTGGATTTTCACACGACCATGTGATTAAATTTTGTATTCCAAAGGCATTGTTAAAAATATATTGCACTGCAAAATTAGTACTGTAACTCAGTTATTCACCTGATTTTCACTAAATTTCCAACAAACTCCTCATAAATTAAAACTTAAATCTAATTGAACTAACTCCACTAATTGCATATATTAAAAACAACATAAGTTCCACCTTTTTGCAGATTGATCCCCAATTTCCACTAATAATTAAATTATTTTATTTGGACAAATAGTCCTACTAAAATCACATAGATAAGCCTTGTTTTCAATTGTAAGTCTGAATTCCATTTACTCAATACATGAAACATTTAAACACTAAAATAAACTACTGGACTCATATAAAACAAAACAGAACAAAACTAAAAACATAAAAACAAACAATACAAAATAATGTGCAAAAAGAATTAGTTGAGTTTAGCAAGTCCTCAGTTAGACTTTTAGGAACGTCTTACTTGTCAAAAAGAACCAAAGTTGCCTTAGCAACCTCATGTTGTTCCACAAAGTATGGTTTTAACCTGTGACCATTAACTTTATATTCACGACCATCATTTGAATTTTTGATAGTGATAACTCTAAAATCATTGCTCGAGACAACTTGATAAGGACCTAACCATCTTGATTTGAGTTTACTTAGGAACAACCTCTATTGACTATTGTACATCAAGACCAATATCCAGGAAGCAAAATCCTTTTGAATCAGCTTCTTGTCATGCCAATGCTTGGTTTTTCCCTTATAGCTTGTAGCAATATCATAAGACGACTATCAAATTTTATCCAATTCATTGAGCTGTAATCTCCTCTTTTCTCCTGTACTTCTTAAATCAAACTTAAGCATTTTTTTAGCCTAATAAGCTTTATGCTCTAATTTGATCGACAAATGACATACTTAACCAAAAATTAATCTAAATAGGGACATTTCTATAGGGGTATTGTAAACAGTTCTATAAGCCCAGAAAGCCTCATCCAACTTGTAAGACTAGTCTTTCCTAGCATTGTTTACTATTTTCTCTAAGATAGCTTTTAACTCCTTATTAGACATTTCTACTTGACCATTTTCCTGAGGATGGTAAGGGGTTATAATCTTATGTCTAACACCAAATGTTTTAAGCATTATTTTGAATTAGTGATTGACGAAATGTTTACCTCCATCACTAATAATAACTCTCGATGTCTCAAACCTAGTAAAAATATTTCTCCTGAAGAACTCAAGCACAGCTCTAGCATCACATGTCCTAGTGGCTACTGCTTCTACCCACTTGCTCATATAGTCTACAACCACCAGGATGTATTCAAAGCCAAATGAATTAGAAAAAGGTCCCATGAAGTCAATATCTTAAACATCAAAAATTTCCACTTCTAACATACTATTTATGGGCATCTCATATCTCTTTGATATATTTTCTATGCGTTGACACCTAGCACAAGATTATATAAAGTACTTAACATCAATGAAAAGAGTATGCCAAAAGAAACCTGACTGTAAAATTTTTACCACCGTACGATTAGATCCGTGGTGTCCACCAACCTTTCCTCTATGACATAGTTGTATAATGTTTGCTTGTTCCTCTTTTGGAGCATATCTCCTCGGTACTTGATCTAGAAATATTTTGAACAAATATGGATCATCCTATATATAGTGCCTTGCATCCGCTTTTAGCTTTTTCTTTGTTGCCATGTGATATCCATTGGAAGGTAACCTCATACAAGATAATTAGCAATATTAGCATACCAAGAAACTGAATGTTTATATGAATAAATAGCACAAATACATTCATCAGGAAATAAGTTAAAAATTTCTCCCTTTTTAATATGAGCATAATTTTATATAAATAGATGATCAGCTATAAAATTTTTTTCTCCCTTTTTATCTTTAATTTCCAAATGAAATTCCTTTAGCATCAAAATCCATCTAATGAGCTTTAGTTTGGAATCTTTCTTTCCAAAGAAATGTCAAAGTGCTGCATGATTAGACTACACTATTACTTTAGAACCAAGGAGATATAGCTTGAATTTTTTAAAGCTAAATACTATTGCCAAAAACTCCTTCTCCGTGGTGGTGTAATTCATATGGGCTTCTGTAAGTGTTGTTAGAGAGTATGCCCTAGAGCCCATGTAATAGGGATACATTTCATATGTATGAATTCATATTCTTAATAAAAAGGCATCATTCATTTATTAATGCTATGTTTAAATACATAGTTTGTAAATCTTAAATTAATAAATGAAGTCCTAGATATTATAAATACAGTGCAAAGGCAATAATGAAAGTGTTCATGATATGAGATGTCTATTGCATGCAAATGTGTTAATATCTAAATATCCCTAGTCATAGAATTAACAAGATAGGACATTGTTAATTCGGATAGACTAGCATATGTTATGCTTTTCTTGAATGGTTCAAATAGTGGTTTTCGTAACTGTAATTATGGAAGATAATCAAAGCTAACATGTGGATGATTATTAAAAGAACAAGTTCATTGGAGACCTACAAAAAGAATCCTCACATGGATATTAAATCTATGTCAGTGAGGAATCTTTTCATAGCGGTTGTGCAAGTATCCTTAGACTTGAGATCACCAAGGTTATCTTAAGTAGCAAGTGGTATACTTTGACACCATAACTTATTACTTCCAACTGGGGGTTAACATAGTTAGGAGGTTGGGTATATCATGACCTACTTGAAGATAGTTGAGCGATTAACAAAGGATTCACCATCCCAGATTTATTGAGGGAAGTTATCTCGCATGATTCTATAATTGCCTTGTTCAGAGAATCTCTGGCCAGAGAAATATGCCAAGATGGATAGGGATCCATAAAGGGTATTTTGGGAATAATGGTTAAATTAATATAACATACATGATTAGATTTATATGAGTTGACAGAAATCCATACTCAGAATCTAATTGAGATAATAGTGGTGAAAGGAGTAATTGCATGGTAACTATTTCTATGGAAGGGTATAGTCAAACCACTTGACTTTCCAACATTTGGGTAGTCATGATGCCTAGCTAGAGGCCGCTCATGATTTGTATAATAGTGTATCATAAATATCAATAGGGATTGATAAAATGATTTAAATAAGTTTAAATCATGTGAGTTTTGAATAGAACTCACAATTACATATTATACTACCAATATAGATAGGAACCCAATAGGTCACACATATATAGAGAAAAAGATAAAATGATAAAATGACAAGAATAATAATATTTGATATTATTATGGGAATATAGAAGTGAATAAGAGAATAATTAATTAAAGAGTTTAATTAATTATGATCAAGTAAAATTGTTCGCAGAACTTTTTAGAAATATTCTGTAAAATGGACTTAATTGAAATAATGTATTTCATAATTAAATTTTATTTGACTATAAGTCTTATAGGGCTCATATAATAATTAATAGATCCATTGGAGAAATTTAAAGAGGCCCAAGGAAATGATTTTGGCACATAAACCATCCACAGGAAGGGTTTCATGCCACTTGCTGATAGGAGGCCTTAGAGGCATAATTCTTGGACTAAGATAAAGTAAATATATTTAATAAGTGTTATAGAGCCTACATATTTAATTTGGATGGATTTAGAATTCATTTGGGTGATTAAATCCAAGTATATACACAAAGGGCCTAGTTTCTGGGTTTTGTGCATAGTCTTTTGTGAATGAACTTAAATTGGATTTAATTGAGCCCAAATAAATTATTAATAATTCCAAAAGCCCATTTAATATTTCTCAAGAAATTTCAAAGAGCCTAATCCTATTATAAAGTTGGATTTTTTAACCTAACTATAAAAATCAAAGTGATAGGGTTTTAGGGTGGCAGTGAACAATTAAGAGAAAAAGATTTTCTCTCATTCTCTAACCCTAGCCACCACTTTCCCCTTGCTAGCATCAAGGGATTTCATCCAGCCTTTTATTCCTCCATTTTTGGTTCATTTAATCCTTTACTAATATTGATTACTCATTAGAGGAGTTCAATTTTTGACACTGTGGTTTGAGACAATCTAGTGAGAAGGAAAATCAACTATTCAACAAAAATCAAAGGTGATTTTTATTATTATCATTAATATGTATATTGTAAATTCATGGAAATATTAGATCTATTGGTTAGAGATTTTAAATTCCACTTATGTATGAGATGCATGTAACCGATAATTTCCATCATGGTATCAGATCCTCGATTTTGCCATGAATCTACAATTCTATATTTTTGTGGAATAGTTTTTATTTTTGAGTTATTTATTTCATGAATTTTAAAATATCAGATTTCATTGTTCATGAGTGAGAAATATTAATTTCTGGATGTATGTGATCAAATATATGAAACGAAAGATAAAAACGATTCTTTTGAGAAAAGAATCATTGTGAATGGCGTGTAGGGTTTTATTTTTCAATGAAAGTTTTAGGGGTTGTTCTAAATTAAATTTTTATTGATCTACTCTAAGATCATTTTGATGATAATTTATGTGTTTAATATGTGATATTAAGCCATAATATCAAACAAAATTAAAATGGAACAAGTTTTGCATGAAAACTAGTTTAATTGAAAAGTTCGATAAATTGGTGTTCTTGATGTGTTCTTAGTGTGTTCTTATTTAGAACCATTTTTAATCTTCTAAATCTGATAAATTAATATGTTTTTAATTCATTGGATTAATTAAAATGGGCCATAAATTAATTGGATTAATTTTAATTCATTAAAACCACTTAATGTGCTTAGTTATGTTTACGGACTTGATTTAAATTAGTGAATGAATTGGTGGGTCCAAGGAGCTAATTTAACTTAAATATTGTAAACTACAATTAAGTTTATTAATGGGTTTTAAGGGCTGGAGTGGGCTTGGCTCATGCCAAAGGGCCTAAATGGTCAAATTGACACAAAACTAGTTTGTGTGTGAACACACTTTAGGGTTTATTGTGAGGGTTTCGACCTACCCTTTATTTTAAGCCCAAAATTGATTTTTTAATTATTTAATAGGATTAATTAATTAAATAATCAATTAATAATTAATTAATGATCAATTGGATTGATAATTGAGACAAGAACACATATATGCAAAAAGGTTTCCTAAAATGAAAGTTTCCAAAATGGAAAAAGTTTCCTAATTTGATCACATTATCAAAATAACTCAAAAGTAAGTTTCAAGAGTTGAAACAAAATTAGTAATCCATTATATGTTTTACTTTATGCATTAGAAATGCATATAAGGGTGTATGATTGACATGATGGATAATTATAGATAACGTCTAATGTGATTGAGCATAATACATGTTTCGGCCCAATGAGGACTTTCATGTCCCAACCACTTGTTTTTGGTTTGTATTTCTTTTCAAATTGTAATATGTAATTAGATTACTTAGATTAGAATTAGAGATAGAAATGGAGACCACTATCAAGGAGCAAGATGGGCTGGATGGAGATCCAACAAGTTTGAAGATAATGTAATTATTTTTACTTGTTTGAATCATGCATATTACCTATGTTTGACCTTTTGATTTCTCTTTTGGCTCGGGGAAATCAATATAGTAAGCATACCAATGTAAATCAATATAAATATCTTATATTTATGAGATAGATATAGGAAGCATACCAATGTATGCCAACCATGTATGATGAGACTTAAATAACTAAAATCCCTCAAACTAATACTAAGGTATATAAGCCTTCCATTAATTTGAGGATAACCAGAGTTCTTTATAGTGTAGGTTATTGACCACAGTCAAACTCTCATTATATCGAATATATTTGAATCTTATTAAATGGGTCATCTTAGTTAACCAATTAGCTTGTTGACCACAATAAAGGATAATACTTCTAAAGGCAAGATTAGGAAATGCATATATGATATGCATGTATCAAGAGTTGATAACCTAATGATCCAATAGTTGTGTAGAGACATAATTGGTATAGAGATACCTACCTTTCAAGGGTATGGAGTTTGATTTGTTGACCACATTCAAGGTCAAATTTCATATCAATGATTGGATATTGGCCCACTAATAATACCATCAGGTTTTCTCAGATTAAATAGTGAGGGCTATTGATTCGCAATAAAATAGTCGGAGTAAATGGATTAATTAAAGACCTAATTAATGCATACATATATATGTACATACTCTCATATTTTTTCTTTTTCACATAAAAGGTCATTATTATGAGCACATCAAAAATTAATATACAATCAATCTTGGATAACAAGCTTGTTGGGAGCAACTATTCTGACTGGATCAAGCAAGTGATAATTATTCTCAGAGCTGAAAAGATCCATTATGTCTTGGATAAAGATCAACCACCACTTCCATCAGATGATGCCATTGATGAGATCAAGGGCACTTATCAAAAATACATGGAGGATAGTGAAGCAGCAGCATGTCTAATGCTGGGTGCTATTTCCTTAGAGCGTCAAAAGCAATATGAGATGATGGATGCTAAAACCATCATTTTGCATCTATAGCAGCTTTATTCTTCTCTGGCTATAATTGCAATATATGAGATTGCTCGAGCTCTATTTAGCTACAAAATGGTGGAAGGCACTTTGACTGCTACTCACACATTGAAGATGTATGGTTATATTGAGCATTTGAGTAGACTTGGCTATGTAATGGATAATGAACTACACATAGATTTAATCTTGTACTCATTGGCTCCAAGTTATCCACCTTTTGTGCTTAACTTCAACATGAACAAGATCCAAGTATCCATTCCTGAGTTAATCAACATGCTTAAAATAGAACATGCTTAAAATAGCTGATGGATCCTTCAAGAAGGATTCAAAAAGTGTCATGGTTGTCACTTCTGCTAAAGGCAAGAAGCAGAAAAAGAATAAGATGACTAAGGTGTAGCCAAAACATGGTGCAATTTACAAGAAGAAGGTTTCCAAGAAAGAGAATCCCAAAGGAACTTGCTTCCATTGTGGAAAAGATGGTCATTGGAAACGTAACCGCAAGGCCTGTCTAGATTCTCTCAAGGAGAAAAAGTAAGTTATTGCTTCTACTTCAGGTATTCATATGATTGAAATTAATACTTATTCTATTACTTCAAAACAATCTTAGGTACTAGATACCAGATGTGGATCTCATTTGTGTAATGATCTACAGGGGCTTAAAAGCATTAGAAGAGTTGGAAATGAAGAAATATGTCTACAGTCAGCTACTGGACAAAACATCTCTACAACAGTTGTGCGGACTTACCATTTGCCTCTTCCAAGTGGATTAATACTGGAATTAAATAATTGTTATTATGTTCCAGCTTTATCCAAAAGTATTATTTCTTTGAGTTGTTTATTGAATGATTATGACATTTCTTTAAAGGACAAGTGTTACAATTTTAAGAACAATATGTTTTATGAAAAAGCTATCATTGAGAATGGTATATTTGTTCTTGATTTAATTAAAGAAGTGCATAATGTGGATATCAAGAGAATGAAACAAGATAATCTAAATACCTCATATTTATGGCAATGTCTTTTAGGCCATATAAATGAGAAATGCATGACTTAATTACACAAGTCAAGTGATTTGGGATCATTTGATTATGAATCATTTGATACATGTGAATCTTGTTTATTGGGGAAAATGAAAAAAGCTCCCTTTATTGGTAAAGGAGAACGAGCTAAAATGGCTTTGGACTTAATACATTCAGATGTATGTGGTCCAATGACTACACATGCTAGAGGAGGTTACTCCTACTTCATTACTTTCATAGATGATTATTCCAGGTTTGGATATATCTATCTAATGAAATATAAATTAGAAGCATTTGAAAAGCTCAAAGAATTTAGAAATGAAGTAGAGAAGCAACTTGGCAAGAGTATTAAAACACTTAGATCAGATTGAGGTGGAGAATACTTAAGCCAAAAATTTCAAGATTATCTTAGAGATAATGGGATTTTATCTCAGTGGACTCCACCATATACACCATAAAACAATGGTGTATCTAAGAGGATAAATCAAACACTATTAGATATGGTTCGATCCATGATGAGCCGAGCAAACTTGCCTAAGTCCTTTTAGTGATATGCACTAGAAACTGTTGTTTATGTGTTAAATAGAGTTCCTAGTAAATTGGTTGATGTTACTCCATATGAGATGTGGAATAACAAGAAACCCACACTTTCTCATATGAAAGTATGGGGTTGTCCTACTTATGTGAAGAGGACAGTGTTAGACAAACTAGATGTCAAGTCTGACAAATGTTTATTTGTGGGATATCGAAAAGAAACATTTGGATATTATTTCTACCATCCCTTAGAACAAAAGGTGTTTGTTTCAAGGCATGTTATTTTCTTGGAAAGAGATTTTCTCCTACGAGAGGACAGTGGGAGTAAAATTGAACTTCGTGAAGTTCAAAACCTACAAGTAAAATTGAACAACCGATTGAACCTAAGATTGAATTTCATGATGATGAGATTATAGTTGAACCTAATTATACACAAAATCCTAGAAGATCTACTAGAATGCATTCTATCCCTGTGAGATATGGATTTCACATTGATTCAGATAGAGGTATAACTATAGTAGAGGACAATGAGCCTACAAGCTATCAAAAAGTTTTGAACAGTTCAGAACGTGATTTATGGCTTAAGGCTATATAGTCTGTAATGGACTCCATGTATGAGAATAAAGTATAGACTTTAACTCAACCACCAGAAGGGATAAAACTAATAAGGTGCAATAGGGTCTTCAAAAAGAAGACCGACATGGAAGGTAATATAGTTACCTATAAAGCTCTCTTAGTAGCAAAAGGCTATCATAAAAAAAAAAGGTATTGACTATGATGAAATCTTTTCTCCTGTAGCAATGCTTAAGTTTATAAGAATAGTTTTAGCCATTGCAGCTCATTATGATTATGATATTTGGCAAATGGATGTGAAGACAGCTTTCCTAAATGGAAATCTGACTTAGGATGTGTATATGACACAACCAGAAGGGTTCACATCAGGAAATGGCAAAAAAGTACACAAGCTTCAAAGATCTATTTATGGTTTGAAGCAAGCCTTTAGGAGTTGGAACATACGATTCAATGAAACAATCAAAGAGTTTTGTTTCTCCTAGAATGAAGATGAACCTTGTGTATATAAAAGGGTCAGTGGGAGTGCAATTGTCTTCCTAGTTCTATATGTGGATGACATATTGATCATGAGAAATGACATTTCTCTTCTCCAATCTGTTAAAATATGGTTATCCAAGCAATTCTCCATGAAAGACCTTAGAGAAGCATCCTATATTCTGGGAATAAGGATCTATAGAGATAGATCCAATTGGTTGCTAGGTCTTTCTCAAAGTACATATATAGATAAAGTATTGAAGAGGTTCAATATGGATCTCTCTAAGAAAGGGTTTATACCCATGGTGCATGGGAAACACCTTTCTAAGTCTATGTGTCCGTAGACAAAAGAGGATAGGAGGCCTTAGAGGCCTAATTTTTGGACAAAGATAAATTAAATATATTTCATAAGTATTATAGAGCCTACATATTTAATTTGGATGGATTTGAAATTCATTTGGGTGATTAAATCCAAGTATATGCACAAAGGGCCTAGTTTGTGGGTTTTGTGCTTAGTCTTTTGTGAAAGGACGTAAATTGGATTTAATTGAGCCCAAATAAATTATTAATAATTGCAGAAGCCCATTTAATATTTCTCCAGCAATTTTAAAGAGCCCAATCCTATTATGAAGTTTGATTTTTTAACCTAATTATAAAAATCCAAGTGATAGGGTTTTACGGTGGCAATGAACAATTAAAAGAAAAAGTTTTATCTCATTCTCTAACCCTATCCACCACTTCCCCTTTGCTAGCATCAAGGAATTTCAGCCAGCCTTGTATTCCTCCATTTTTGGTTCATTCAATCCTTCTCTAGTGTGGATTACTCATTGGAGGTATTCAATTTTGGACACTGTGGTTTACTACAACCCGGTGAGAAGGAAAATCAACTGTTCAACAAAAATTAAAGGTGATTTTTCTTATTCTCATTAATATATATATTGTAAATTCATGGCAAGATCAGATCTATTGGTTAAAAATTTTAAATTCCGCTTATGTATGAGATGCATGTAACCGATAATTTCCAACATGGTATCAGAGCCTCGGTTTTGCCATGAATTTACAATTCTATATTTTTGCGAAATAGTTTTTATTTTTGAGTTATTTATTTCATGAACTTTAAAATATCAGATTTGATTGTTCATGAATGAGAATTATTGATTTCTGGATGTATGTGATCAAATATGTAAAACGAAAAATAAAAAATGGTTCTTTTGATAAAAGAATCATTGTGTATGGCGTGTAGGGGGTTTATTTTTCAATGAAAGTTTTAGGGGATGTTCTAAATTAAATTTTTATTTATCCACTCTAAGATCATTTTGATGATAATTTATGTGTTTAATATGTGATATTAAGCCATAGGATCAAATAAAATTAAAATCGAACAAGTTTTGCATGAAAACTAGTTTAATCGAAAAGTTCGATAAATTAGCGTTCTTGATGTGTTCTTAGTGTGTTCTTTTTTAGAAATATTTTTAATCTTCTAAATCTGATATATCTGATATATTAATGTATTTTTAATTAATTGGATTAATTTTAATTCATTAAAACCACTAAATGGGATTAGTTATGTTTAGAGACTGATTTAAATTAGTGAATGAATTGGTGGGCCCAAGGAGCTGATTTAAATTAAATATTATAAACTAAAATTAAGTTTATTAATGGGTTTTAAGGGTTTGAGTGGGCTTGGCTCATTCCAAAAGGCCCAAATGGTCCAATTGACACAAAACTAGTTTGTGTGTGAACCCACTTTAGGGTTTATTATGTAGGTTTCGGCCTACCCTTTATTTTAAGCTCAAAATTAATTCTTTAATTTTTTAATGTGATTAATTAATTAAATAATCAATTAATAATTAATTAATGTTCAATTGGACTGATAATTGAGACAATAACATATGCATGCAAAAAGGTTTCCTAAAATGAAAGTGTCCAAAATGGAAAAGGTTTCCTAATTTGATCACATTATCAAAATAACTCAAAAGTAATTTTCAAGAGTTGAAACAAAGTTAGTAATCCATTATATGTTTTACTTTATGCATTAGAAATGCATATAAGGGTGTATGGTTGGCATGATGGATAGTTATAGACAAGGCCCAATATGATTGAGCATAATGCATGTTTCAGCCCAATGAGGACTTTTATGTCCGGCCACTTGTTTTTGGTATGTATTTCTTTTCAAATTGTAATATGTAATTAGATTACTTAGATTAGAATTAGAGAAAGAAATGGAGACCACTATTAAGGAGCAAGATGGGCTAGATGGAGATCCAACAAGTTTGAAGATAATGTAATTATTTTTACCTGTTTGAATCATGCATATTACCTGGGTTTGACCTTTTGATTTCCCTTTTAGCTCAGGGAAATCAATGTAGTAAAGTCCATAATTATACCATATTTGTATGCTCATATTTATGAGATAGATATAGGAAGCATACTAATGTATGCCAACCATGTATGATGAGACTTAATTAACTAAAATCTCTCAAAATAATACTAAGGTATATAACCCTTCCATTAATTTGAGGAGAACCAGAGTTCTTTATAGTGTGGGTTATTGACTCCAGACAAGCTCACATTGCATCGAATATGTTCGAATCTAATTAAATGGGTCATCTTAGCTAGCCCATTAGCTTGTTGACCACAGTCAAGGCCAATGGTTCTAGAGGCAAGATTAGGGAATGCATATATGATATGCATGTATCAAGAGTTGATAACCTAATGATCTAATAGTTGTGTAAAGACACAATTGGTATAGAGATATCTACCTTTCAAGGGTATGGAGTTTGATTTGTGTACCACAATCAAGGTTAAATTTCATATCAAGGATTGGATATTGGCCCACTAAGAAACCATCGGGTTTTCTCGGATTAAATAGTAAGGGCTATTTATTCGCAATAAAATAGTGGGAGTAAATGGATTAATTAAAGACCTAATTAATGCATACATATATATGAACATACTCTCATATGTTTTCTTTTTCACATCAAAGGTCATCATCATGAGCACATCAAACATTAATATATGATCAATCTTGGCTAACAAGCTGGTTGGCAGCAACTATTCTAACTGAATCAGGCAAGTGAGAATTGTTCTCAGAGCTGAAAAGATCCATTATGTCTTGGATAAAGATCCACCACCACTTTTATCAGATGATGCCATTGATGAGATCAAGGGCACTTATCGAAAATACATGGAGGATAGTGAAGCAATAGCATGTCTAATGCTATGTACTATTTCCTCAGAGCTTCAGAAGCAACATGAGATGATGGATGCTAGAACCATCATTTTGTATTTAGAGGAGCTTTATTCTTCTCAAGCTAGAACTGAGCAGTATGAGATTGCTCGAGCTCTATTTAGCTACAAAATGGTGAAAGGCACTTCGGCTGCTACTCACGCATTGAAGATGTTTGGGTATATTGAGCATTTGAGTAGACTTGGCTATGTAATGGATAATGATCTACACATAGATTTAATCTTGTACTCATTGGCTCCAAGTTATACACCTTTTGTGCTTAACTTCAACATGAACAAGATCCAAGTAACCATTCCTGAGTTAATCAACATGGTCAAAATAGCTGATGGATCCTTTAAGAAGGATTCATAAAGTGTCATGGTTGTCACTTCTGCTAAAGGCAAGAAGCAGAAGAAGAATAAGATGACCAAGACACAGCGAAAGCATGGTAGGATTTCCAAGAAGAAGGTTGCCAAGAAAGAGAATCCCAAAGGAACTTGCTTCCATTGTAGAAAAGATGGTCATTGGAAGCATAACTTCAAGGCTTATCTAGATTCTCTCAAGGAGAAGAAGCAAGCTGTTGCTTCTACTTCAAGCATTCATATGATTGAAATTAATACTTATTCTATTGCTTCAAAACAATTTTTGGTATTAGATGCGGGATCTAGATCTCATTTGTGTAATGATCTACAGGGGCTTAAAAGTATTAGAAGAGTTGGAAAGGCAGAAATATGTCTAGAGTCAGCTACTGGACAAAACATCTCTACAACAGTTGCGGGGACTTACCATTTGCCTTTTCCAAGTGTGTTAATACTGGAATTAAATAATTGTTATTATGTTCCAGCTTTATCCAAAAGTATTATTTCTTTCAGTTGTTTATTGAACGATTATGACATTTCTTTAAAGGACAAGTGTTGTTACATTTTTAAGAACAATATGTTTTATGCAAAAGCTATCATTGAGAATAGTATATTTGTTCTTGATTTAATTAAAGAAGTGCATAATGTGGATATCAAGAGAATGAAATAAGATAATCTAAATACCTCATATTTATAGCATTGTCGTTTAGGCCAGATAAATGAGAAACGCATAACTAAATTATACAAGTCAGGTGATTTGGGATCATTTGATACATTTGAATCTTGTTTATTGGGAAAAATGACAAAAGCTCCCTTTATTGGTAAAGGAGAATGAGCTAAAATGGTTTTGGACTTAATACATTTAGATGTATGTGGTCAAATGACCACACATGCCAGAGGAGATTACTCCTACTTCATTACTTTCATAGATGATTATTCCAAGTTTGGATATATCTATCTAATGAAATATAAATTAGAAGCATTTGAAAAGTTCAAAGAATTCAGAAATGAAGTAGAGAAGCAACTTGGTAAGAGTATTAAAACACATAGATTAGATCGAGGTGGAGAATACTTAAGCTAAGAATTTTAAGATTGTCTTAGAGTTAATGGGATTTTATCCCAATGGACTCCACCATATACACCACAACACAATGGCATATCTGAGAGGAGAAATCGAACACTATTAGATATGGTTCGATCCATGATAAGCCGAGCAGACTTGCCTAAGTCCTTTTGGGGATATGCACTAGAAACTACTGGTTATGTGTTAAATAGAGTTCCTAGTAATTCGGTTGATGTTACTCTTTATGAGATGTGGAATAAAAAGAAACCCACACTTTCTCATATGAATGTATGGGGTTATCCTGCTTATGTGAAGAGGACAGTGTCAGATAAACTAGATGTTAAGTGTAACAAATGTTTATTTATGGGATATCCAAAAGAAACGTTTAGATATTATTTCTACCACTCCTTAGAACAAAAGGTGTTTGTTTCAAGGCATGTTGTCTTCTTGGAAAGAGAATTTCTCCTACGAGAGGACAGTGGGAGTAAAATTGAACTTGGTGAAGTTCAAGACCCACAAATAGAAGTAAAACAACAGATTGAACCTGAGACTGAATTTCATGATGATGAGATTATAGTTGAACCTAATTATACACAAAATCCTAGAAGATCTACTAAAATGTGTTCTATTCCTATGAGATATGGATTTCACATTGATTCAGATAGAGGTATAAATGTAATAGAGGACAATGAGCAAAGAAGCTTTCAAGAAGTTTTGAATAGTTCAGAACGTGACTTATGGCTTAAGGCTATGTAGTCTGAAATGGACTCTATGTATGAGAATAAAGTATGGACTTTAACTCAACCACCTGAAGGGATAAAACCCATAAGGTGCAAATGGGTCTTTAAAAAGAAGACCGATATGGAAGGTAATATAGTTACCTATAAAGCTCTCTTAGTAGCGAAAGGCTATTGTCAAAAAAAAGGTATTGACTATGATGAAACCTTTTCTCCTGTAGAAATGCTTAAGTCTATAAGAATACTTTTAGCCATTATAGCTCATTATGATTTTGAAATTTGGCAAATGGATGTGAAGACAAATTTTCTAAATGGAAATCTGACTGAGGATGTGTATATGACGTAACCAGAAGGGTTCACATCAGGAAATGGCGAAAAAGTATGCAAGCTTCAAAGATCCATTTATGGTTTGAAGCAAGCCTCTAGGAGTTGGAACATACGATTCAATGAAACAATCAAAGAGTTTGGTTTCTCACATAATAAAGATGAACCTTGTGTATATAAAAAGCTCAGTGGGAGTGCAATTGTCTTCTTAGTTCTATATGTGGATGACATATTGATCATGGAAAACTACATTTCTCTTCTCCAATCTGTTAAAATATGGTTATCCAAGCAATTCTCCATGAAAGACCTTGGAGAAGCATCCTATATTCTGGGAATAAGGATCTATAGAGATAGATCCAATAGGTTGCTAGGTTTTTCTCAAAGTACATATATAGATAAAGTATTGAAGAGGTTCAATATGGATCTCTCTAAGAAAGGGTTTATACCCATGGTGCATGGGAAACACCTTTCTAAGTGTTGGAATTTAACGGTTACATGCATCACATACATGAGCGGAATTTTAAATTTTTTTAACCATTAGATCTGATCTTGCCATGAATACACAATATAACTATATGAGAATAAGAAAAATCACCTTTGATTTTTGTTGAACAGTTGATTTTACTTCGCACCGGGTTATCGCAAACCACAGTGTCCAAAATCGAACACCTCCAATGAGTAATCCACACTAGAGAGGGGTAAATTGAACCAAAAAATTGGTGTTCAAGTCCGGCTGGCCGAAATTCCAAGAAGCTAGCTTGGAACTTGGCGCAAAAGGGAGAGAGAGATTAAGAGAAAAGACTTTCTTTTTGTTTTAATCACTTAACCCTAATTCTCATTAGTTGGCCTTTTATAGTTAGGTTAAAATTCCAACTCCTTAATGAGATTGGGCTCTTTAAAATTGCTGGAGAATTATTAATTGGGCCTATAGAATTAATTATAATCATTTGGGCTTAATTAAATCTAATTTAATCCTTTTCATAAAAGTCTATGCACAAAATCCACAAACTAGGCCCTTTGTGCATCTAATTGAATTTAAATACCCAAATGGATTTGAAATCCAACCAAATTAAATATGTGAGTTCCATAACACTTATGTAACATATATAAATTAATTTGGTCTAAGAAAAAGCCCACTAAGCCCTTTTGTATGGAGTTGGCGTGTGGCCTTCTTCTGGAGGGCTTCCTCCAACTTCTTCATTCCTTTGGCCCTTTATAATTTCTCCAATGGACCTATTAATTATTATATCAGTCCTATAACACTTATAGTAGTCTTATAAAACTTATAAGATAATAATAATTAATCATAAAATACATTATTTCAATTAGGTCCAATTTTGCAAAACATTTCTCAAAAGATCCGCGGACAATTTTATTTGATCATAATTAATTAAACTCTTTAATTAATTATTATCTTATTCACTTCTCTACCTTCATAATAATATCAAATATTATTATCCTTGTTATTTTACCATTTTACCCTTTTCTCTATATGTGTGTGACGTATTGGGTTTCTGTCCATGTTGGCAGTATAATATGTAATTGTGAGTTCTATTCAAAACTCACATGATTTAAACTCCTTTAAATCATTTTATCAATCTCTATTGATATATTGATACATCATTATACAAGTCATTATTGGCCTCTAGCTAGGCATCATGACTACCCAAATGTCAGGAAAATCATGTGGTTTGACTGTACCATTCCATAGAAACAGTTACCGTGCAATTACTCCTTTCACCACTCTTATCTCAATTACATTCTGAGTATGGATTTCTGTCAACTCATATAAATCTAATTATGTATGTTCTATTAATCTAATCTTGGACAACCATGACACTTTTTGGATCCTTCTTAAATGATCCATTAGCTGTCTTGAGCATATTGATTAACTCAGGAATGGATACTTGGATCTTGTTCATGTTGAAGTTAAGCACGAAAGGTGCATAACTTGGAGCCAATGAGTACAAGATTAAATCTATGTATAGATCATTATCCATAACATAGCCAAGTCTATTCAAATGCTCAATATACCCATACATCTTCAATGCATGAGTAGCAGCTGAAGTGCCTTCCACCATTTTGCAGCTAAATAGAGCTCGAGCAATCTCATATTGCTCAGTTCTAGCCTGAGAAGAATAAAGCTCCTCTAGATGCAAATTGATGGTTCTAGCATCCATCATTTCATGTTGCTTCTGAAGCTTTGAGGACATAGCACCCAGCATCAGACAGGCTGCTGCTTCACTATCCTCCATGTATTTTCGATAAATGCCTTTGATCTCATCAATGGCATCATCTGATGGAAGTGGTGGTGGATCTTTATCCAAGATATAGTGAATCTTTTCAGCTCTGAGAACAATTCTCACTTGCCTGATCTAGTCAGAATAGTTGTTGCCAACCAGCTTGTTATCCAAGATTGATCGTATATTAATGTTTGATGTGCTCATGATGATGACTTAGATGTGAAAAAGAAAAGATATGAGAGTATGTTCATATATATGTATGCATTAATAAGGTCTTTAATTAATCCATTTACTCCCACTATTTTATTACGAATTAATAGCCCTCACTATATAATCCGAGAAAACCCGATGGTTTTCTTAGTGGGCCAATATCCAATCCTTGATATGTAATTTGACCTTGACTGTGGTCAACAAGCCAAATTCCATACCCTTGAAAGGTAGGTATCTCTATACCAATTGTGTCTCTACACAACTATTGGATCATTAGGTTATCAACTCTTGATGCATGCATATCATAAATGCATTCCCTAATCTTGCCTCTAGAACCATTAGCCTTGACTATGGTCAACAAACTAATGGGCTAGCTAAGATGACCCATTTAATTAGATTTGAATATATTCGATATAATGTGAGCTTGACTGTGGTCAACAACCCACACTATAAAGAACTCTGGTTCTCCTCAAATTAATGGAAGGCTTATAAACCTTAGTATTTGTTTGAGGGTTTTAGTTAATTAAGTCTCATCA
Organism: Excoecaria agallocha; assembly: GCA_037975025.1. Lineage (NCBI taxonomy): Eukaryota > Viridiplantae > Streptophyta > Magnoliopsida > Malpighiales > Euphorbiaceae > Excoecaria > Excoecaria agallocha. The sequence goes on along the minus strand of CM075811.1, from coordinate 22,289,144 downwards.
TACATGGTTGGCATACATTGGTATGCATCCTATATCTATCACATAAATATAAGCATACAAATATGGTATAGTTATGGACTTCACTACATTCATTTCCCCGAGCCAAGAGGGAAATCAAAAGGTCACACCTAGGTAGTATGCATGATTCAAACAAGAAAATAATTACATTATCTTCAAGCTTGTTGGATCTCCATCCAGCCCATCTTGCTCCTTGATATTGGTCTCCATCTCTATTTCTAATTCTAATCTAAGTAATCTAATTACATATTACAATTTAAAATGAAATACAAACCAAAAATAGGTGGCCGGGACATGAAAGTCCTCATTGGGCCAAAACATGCATTATGCTCAATCACATTGGGCTTTGTCCATAACTAACCATCATGCCAATCATACACCCTTATATGCCTCAATAATGCATAAAGAAATGGATTACTAACTTTGTTTTAACCTTTGAAACTATATTTTGAGTTATTTTAATGATGTGATCAAATTAGGAAACTTTTTCCATTTTGGAAACTTTCATTTTAGGAAACCTTTTTGCATGCATGTGTTCTTGTCTTAATAATCAATCCAATTGATTATTAATTAATTATAAATTGACTATTTAATTAATTAATCATATTAAATAATTAAAAGAATCAATTTTGGGCTTAAAACAAATGTAGGCCGAAACCCACAGAAGAAAAACCCTAACTGTGTTTACACACAAACTAGTTTTGTGTCTTTTGGACCATTTGGGCCTTTTGGAATGAGCCAAGCCCACTCCAGCCCTTAAAACCCATTAATAAACTTAATTAATGTTTATAATTTTTAATTTAAATTAGCTCATTGGGCCCACCAAGTCATTCACTAATTTAAACCTAGTCCGTAAACTTAATTAAGCCCATTAAGTGGTTTTAATAAATTAAAATTAATCAAATTAATTTAAGGCCCATTTTAATTAATCCAATTAATTAAAAACACTTTAATATATCATATATATCAGATTTAGAAGATCAAAAGTCGTTCTAATCAAGAACACATCAAGAACACACGAAGAACACCAATTTATCGAACTTTTCGACTAAACTAGTTTTCATGCAAAACTTGTTCGATTTTAATTCCGTTCGATCCTACGGCTTAATATCACATATTAAACACATAAAATATCATCTAAATGATTTTTAAATGGATCCATAAGAAATTAAATTAGAACAGCCCCTACATCACCTAGGGTTTCACGCCAAACCCTAATGGGTTTCAAGCCAAACCCTAATCTCAATCATTCAAAAATTTCGTTTTTGTTTCCACCAAATTTATTTGAGCACACAAACAACCAGAAATAAATATTTATCATTCATGAACAATCAAATCTAATATTTTAAAGTTCATGAAATAAATAACTCAAAACAAAACAAAACTTATTCCGCAGAAAAATATAGAATTGTATATCCACGGCAAAACCGTGGCTCTGATACCATGTTGGAATTTAACGGTTACATGCATCACATACATGAGCGGAATTTTAAAATTTTTTAACCATTAGATCTGATCTTTCCATGAATACACAATATAACTATATGAGAATAAGAAAAATCACCTTTGATTTTTGTTGAATAGTTGATTTTACTTCGCACCGGGTTGTCGCAAACCACAGTGTCCAAAATCTAACCTCCAATGAGTAATCCACACTAGAGAGGGGTAAATTGAACCAAAAAATTGGTGTTCAAGTAGGGCTGGCCAAAATTCCAAGAAGCTAGCTTGGAACTTGGCGCAAAAGGGAGAGAGAGATTAAGAGAAAAGACTTTCTTTTTGTTTTAATCACTTAACCCTAATTCTCATTAGTTGGCCTTTTATAGTTAGGTTAAAATTCCAACTCCTTAATGAGATTGGGCTCTTTAAAAGTGCTAGAGAATTATTAATTGGGCCTCTAGAATTAATAATAATCATCTGGGCTTAATTAAATCCAATTAAATCCTTTTCATAAAAGTCTATGCACAAAATCCACAAACTAGGCCCTTTGTGCATCTAATTGAATTTAAATACCCAAATGGATTCGAAATCCAACCAAATTAAATATGTGAGTTTCATAACACTTATGTAACATATATAAATTAATTTGGTCTAAGAAAAAGCCCTCTAGGCCCTTCTGTATGGAGTTGGCATATGGCCCTCTTCTGGAGGGCTTCCTCCAACTTCTTCATTCCTTTGGCCCTTTATAATTTCTCCAATGGACCTATTAATTATTATATCAGTCCTATAACACTTATAGTAATCTTATAACACTTATAATATAATAATAATTAATCATAAAATACATTATTTCAATTAGGTCCAATTTTGCAGAACATTTCTCAAAAGTTCCGTGGACAATTTTATTTGATCATAATTAATTAAACTCTTTAATTAATTATTATCTTATTCACTTCTCTACCTTCATAATAATATCAAATATTATTATCCTTTTTATTTTACCATTTTACCCTTTTCTCTATATGTGTGTGACCTATTGGGTTCCTGTCCATGTTGGCAGTATAATATGTAATTGTGAGTTATATTCAAAACTCACATGATTTAAACTCCTTTAAATCATTTTATCAATCTCTATTGATATTTTGATACATCATTATACAAGTCATGATTGGCCTTTAGCTAGGCATCATGACTACCCAAATGTCAGGAAAGTCATGTGGTTTGACTGTACCCTTCCATAGAAACAGTTACCGTGAAATTACTCCTTTCACTACTCTTATCTCAATTAGATTCTGAGTATGGATTTCTGTCAACTCATATAAATCTAATTATGTATGTTCTAATAATTTATCCATTATTCCTAAAATGCCCTTCATGGATCTCCATCCATCTCGGCATATTACTCTGTCCAGAGATTCTCTGAATAAGGCAATTATAGAATCATGCGAGATAACTTCCCTTATTAAATCTGGGATGGTGAATCCTTTGTCAATCACTCAACTATCTTCAAATAGGTCATGATATACCCAATCTCCTAACTATGTTCACTCCCAGTTGGAAGTAATTGGTTATGGAGTCAAAGTATACCACTTGCTACTTAAGATAACTTTGGTGATCTCAAGTCTAAGGATACTTGCACAACCGCTATGAAGAGATTCCTCACTGACATAGATTTAATATCCATGTGAGGATTCTCTATGCAGGTCTCCAATGAACTTGTTTTTCTAACAAGCATCCACATGTTAGCTTTGATTATCTTCCATAATCACAGTTATGAGAACCACTGCTTGAACCATTCAAGAAGCATAACATGTGCTAGTCTGTCCGAATTAACAATGTCCTATCTTGTTAATTTTATGACTAGGGATATTTAGATATTAACACATTTGCATTCAATAGTCATCTCATATCATGAACACTTTCATGATTGCCTTTGCACTGTGTTTATAATATCTAGGACTTCATTTATTAATTTAATATTTACAAACTCATGTACTTAAACATAGCATTAATAAATGAATGACGCCTTTTATTAAGAATATAAATTTTATACATATGAAAAACATCCCTATTACATGGGCTCTAGGGCATACTCTCTAACACTAAGTCTATGTGTTCGCAGACATAAGAGGATAGAGAGAACATGAATAGAATACAATATACATCTGCAATTAGTTTTATCATGTATGCTATGTTATGTACACGTCCAGATGTAGCATTTGCTTTAAGTGTCATAAGCAGATTCCAATCCAATTTTGGAGAGGAACACGGGGCAGCTCTCAAGAATATCATTAAGTACTTGAGAAGAATTAAGGATATATTCTTGGTATATGGAGAGGGCAGTTTTGAAGTAAATGGGTATACAGATGCCAACTTCCAATCTGTCAAAGATGATTGTAAATCACAATCTAGTTTTTGTTTATAATGGGAGGAGGGGCAGTTAGTTGGCAGAGTTCCAAACAAGAAACAACTGTTGATTCCACGTCAGAAGCTGAGTACATTGCTGCTTTAGATGCAGCCAAAGAAGCAGTCTAGATCAAAAAGTTCATATCTGAACTAGGAGTGGTGCCTAGCATTGTTGATCCGATTCTTTTAATTGTGACAACAATAGATCCATTGCACAAGCAAAGGAACCACGGTCTCATCAGCGATCCAAGCATGTTCTCAAATGCTACCATCTCATAAGGGAAATAGTAGTTAGAAATGATTTGAAAATAGAAAGGGTACCCATAGATGATATGTGGTGGATCCTCTCACTAAAGCACTTTTCCAGATTAAGCACGATCACCATATGTGTTAATATCTAAATATTCTCTTGCATGCAAATATGTTAATATCTAAATATCCCTATTCATAAAATTAACAAGATAGGACATTGTTAATTCGGACAGACTAGCATATCTTATGCTTATTGAATGGTTCAAGTAGTGGTTCTCATAACTGTAATTATGGAAGATAATCAAAGCTAAAATGTGGATGCTTGTTAGAAGAACAAGTTCATTGGAGACCTGCAAAGACCTGCAAGTGTCTTTAGACTTGAGATCACCAAGGTAATCTTAAGTAGCATATGGTATACTTTGACTCCATAACTTATTACTTCCAACTGTGGTGAGCATAGTTAGGAGGTTGGGCATATCATGACCTACTTTAAGATAGTTAAGCAATTAACAAAGGATTCACCATCCCAGATTTATTAAGGGAAGTTATCTCACATGATTCTATAAGTACCTTGTTCAGAGAATCTCTGGCCAGAGTAATATGCCAAGATGGATAGGGATCTATGAAGGGCACTTTGGGAATAATGGCTAAATTAATAGAACATATATAATTAGATTTATATGAGTTGATAGAAATCCATACTCAGAATCTAATTGAGATAAGAGTGGTGAAAGGAGTAATTGCACGGTAACTGTTTCTATGGAAGGGTATAGTGAAACCACTTGACTTTCCTAACATTTGGGTAGTCATGATGCCTAGCTAGAGGCTGCTCATGATTTGTCTAATAGTGTATCATAAATATCAATAGGGATTGATAAAATGATTTAAAGAAGTTTAAATCATGTGAGTTTTGAATAAAACTCACAATTACATATTATACTGCCAATATAGACAGGAACCCAATAGATCACACACATATAGAGAAAATGATAAAATGGTAAAATGACAAGGATAATAAATATTTGACATTATTATGGGAATAGAGGTGAATAAGAGAATAATTAATTAAAGATTTTAATTAATTATTATCAAGTAAAATTGTTCGTAAAACTTTTTAGAAATGTTCTGTAAAATGGACCTAATTGAAATAATGTATTTCATAATTAATTTTTATTGGAATATAAGTATTATAGGGCTGATATAATAATTAATAGATCCATTGGAGGAATTTAAAGAGGCCCAAGGAAATAATTTTGGGGCAGAAACCCTCCAAAGGATTTTCACGCCACTTGTTGATTGAAGGCCTTAGAGGCCTAATTATTAGACCAAGATAAATTAAATATATTTCATAAGTGTTATGGATCCTATATATTTAATTTGGATGGATTTGGAATTCATTTGGGTGATTAAATCCAAGAATATGCACAAAGGGCCTAGTTTATGGATTTTGTGAATAGTCTTTTGTGAAAGGACTTAAATTGGATTTAATTAAGCCCAAATAAATTATTAATAATTCCAAAAGCCCATTTAATATTTTTCCAACAATTTTAAAGAGCCCAATCCTATTATGAAGTTGTATTTTTTAACCTAACTATAAAAATCGAAGTGATAGGGTTTTAGGGTGGTGGTGAACAATTAAGAGAAAAAGATTTTCTCTCATTCTCTAACCCTAGCCGCCACTTCCCCCTTGCTAGCATCAAGGGATTTCGGCCAGCCTTGTATTCCTCTATTGTTGGTTCATTCAATCCTTCTCTAGTGTGGATTACTCATTGGAGGTGTTCAATTTTGGAAATTGTGGTTTGCGACAATCCAGTGAGAAGGAAAATCAACTGTTCAACAAAAATCAAAGGTGATTTTTCTTATTCTCACTAATATGTATATTATAAATTCATGGCAAGATTAGATCTATTGGTTAAAAATTTTAAATTCTGCTTATGTATGAGATGCATGTAATCAAAAATTTCCAATTAGTGTGTGGTTGGCAAAGTAAATGGTGTGAAATATTTTTTCCTTTCTCTGGCCTAAAACTGCTTCCACTGCACAATCACTAGCATCACACGTGATTTCAAGAGGAAACTTCCAATCCGATGATGCTATGATAGGTGTTGTAATTAACTGTTCATTCTTCTGTATTCCTTCATTATGCTATTTTTCTAGTTCCTGTATTAGCTCTTTCTCCTGCTTTTCCACTTCCTCTTTACTTCTTGAATGCATCAAGCAATCTTAAAGCTCATCATTTATCAAAATTTTCTCTTGCTTTTCTTCTACAGACTCTTGAACACTATCTAAAAAGCAAATAGACTCTTCAAAGTCATAAAAGGGATGCTTCATCACCTTATTCACATTAAAAACTATTTCCTCCTCATTAAACCTTAAAGTGACCATTTACCCATATATGTCTATTAATGCTTTTACTATGTTCAAAAATGATCATCCTACTATCAGTGGTACTCTACGGTCCTCCTCCATGTCCATTACCACAAAATTGAATAGAAATATAAAATTTCCTACTTTTACAAACAAATCCTCAATAATACCCTTAGGCCTCTTTACAAATCTATTTGCCAACTACAGTGTCATTCGGGTCTCCTTAATATCACCTAAATTCAACTTCATACAAATCGAATAAGGTATCAAATTAATGCTAGAAAAAAATTCACATAAAGCATGTCCAACAAAATTCCCTCCTAATTCACAAGCAATGTAAAACTATCAGGATCCTCTAATTTTTTAGAAATTTTATTCGTTAAAATGGCACTATAATTTTAAGATAATTGAACCATACCTACACCCTCTAGCTTTTTTTTATTATAATATAGCTCTTTCATAAATTTAGCATACTTAGGCATGTGTAATAAAGCTTTAGCAAATGGTAAATTTACATGAAACTTTTTAAACATGTTTAAAAATCTAGATAACTATTCATTTTTCTTTTCTTTTCTAGCTAGAGATGGAAAAGGTAACTTAGACTCATCAAGCACAGTAGAAACAAGTTTTTCCTTACCTTTATTTTTTTCAACCATAGTAAGGGATTCTTTATCAATATCGAGTTTAGACATACTTGCCTTCGTTGTTGGTTCCACCAATTCTAAAAAGTTCTTACGATTTTTAGCTTTTTTTACCTTTTTCCCACTTTTTAAGGTGATTGCCTTTGCTTCTTCTTTAGGATTTCGGTCCACGTTGGATGGAAATGTACCTTAAACTCTATTAAAGAGAGAATTTACAAGTTGCCCTACCTGATTTTCTAGATTCCTAATAGAAGCATCCTGATTCCTCATCCAAACATCCTGTGATTTTCATCTAGCATCCTAACTAGCTATGAAGGTGGACTGAGTAGTTATAAAGTTTATAAACATTTCGTCTAAATTTGGCTTTCTATCTTGTATGGGTTGGGGTCTACCATAAAAACCTGGGGGTTGATATGGTGGAGCTGGATATGTGGGTGGATATGGTAGTTAGGCTTGAGATTGGTGTGGTGGTTAGTTACTACTATGGGATGTTAAATTATGACTATAGGGAGCTTTAGGTTGAGTATTAGATGTAGATGCGTGGTTCCCCTCTTTCCACTAAAAATTAGGGTGATTTTTCCATCCAGGATTATATGAATTGTTTTAAGGGTTTAGTGCATTCACCTCTTCTACTGCAGTACCTAAGCCTTCCTTACTCTTGCTTGCTCCTTGTGTTCCTGCATAACAATCAACTATATTTGATAAAACAAGCACATTTTGAATCTTTAACCCATTGACCTCTTTTTTTAGTAACTTGATTTGTGCATTGAGCCTGGCTACTTCATCTACATTATGGACTCCTTGTAACTTTTGGGTGGATCTAGTATTTTCCCATTGAGCATTATTTGTTGCAATTTCATCAAGGAGTAAGATAGCATCTTCAGGGATCTTATTCATGAAGCTTCCATTAAAAGCTGCATCTAGGAGAGACCTTATAGATTGGTTCACACTTGCATAGAAAATAGACATTAATTGATGCACAACAATTTCATGGTGTGGACAACTCTTTAAAAGCCTCCTAAATCATTCCAAAGCTTCATGGAATGGTTCCTTATATAACTAATGAAAATTATGAATGTTGTTCCTAATATTAGCTATCTTGGTAGGGAGAAAAAATCGGGATAAAAATTTTTCTTACATTTGTTGCCATGATTGAATAGACTAACTTCGTAACATTTAAAGCCAATCCTTAGCCTTACCAATGGGAGTAAAAGGGAATAACTTAAGCCTAATGGCATCCATGGACACATTGGATATCTTGACCATATCGCTCATTTCTAAAAAGATATCTAAATGTTGAGCAGGGTCCTTTATTTCTGATATCGAAACCTAATTCTTTTGGACCATGGTAATGGTAGTAGATTTTATCTCAAAATATTGATTATGAGGTATCCTAATGGTTCTATATTCTTTATTCCACCTAGGTATAACATAATATCTAAAGGTTTTAGGTCTAAACATATTCCTTTGAGCTTGGTAGTCTATATCTTACTCTTCTATCCTTGGTGGTGGTAGATCATTTATAGGGGGTTCATTACGAGGTATGTCATCAATATTAGGTGGTGGATCTATACATAACCCTTTATTATTCATGGTATCTCTTAACCTTCTAATCCTATGAAATGTTGTCTTGATTTCAATATCAATAGGCATAATTGGATCACCTCTTACAGTAAACTACTGACACCTAAAAAATAAAAGAATAAAATTAGAAAATATACAAAAAAGAAGAAGAAGAACACATAAAATCCACTTTAAAAATCTAAAACAATTAAACAAATTCCAAAGTTCCCTGACAGTGACACCAAAATCTTGATCGCGTCTAGCAAGCATACTAGATCGGTTAGTAATATAGAGAAATATGAATTAAGAACCTAAATATCGAATCTAAGGGAAATGTGCAAGTGCAAAGTGTTCAAATTTAAAAAGTAAAACTCTATATGCAAAGGAAGAAAGGATTCCCAAAGTTACAATGATGAAGAGTTACTAAACTAAAATAGAGATTTAAATAGATAAAAAAATAAAATTTATGCAATTAATCATAAACTAAAACAACTAAACCTAAATTTAAAGCAAGTAAAAAAAGTTGACAAATTCAATGATAAAAAACTTATGCTGAAGGACTTTCCACCTCAATTTCTCATGCATATAACTTAGTTAAAAATAATACAAGTGATTATGGAAAACTGGTAATAAATTCAGATAGCTTTCTTAGAATATCTTTCAAAGTATCAAATTCTCTTACTCAAAAAAATTTAATACTCAGCATGAAAATCCAATTCATAAGTTCCTGAATATCCATTAGACCATAATTCATAATTATCATATGCATACCCTAAGTCAACATTGCATTGATAATTAATCATTATCTCAATACATCAACAATCACATTAAATATAACTTAAGATAAGGACGCTACTCAAAAATTAAGAAATAATCAACTTGCATTCAATTAAAGATCAAACTAAGTCATTAAATAAAGAAATATGAGGGTTCAAGTTCCCTCAGTAAAAGCAAAAGAAACTACTCACTCATTGTGTAACACCTCTTACTATTAACCTATTGCCTATATCTAATTAAGTTACTTTAATCGTGCATCACAACGCTATCATACCTGTATATTATTCATCATATGGTCATTATGTTACCATTACTCATGCCATTCTATATCATATATTAATATGGGTGTTACTATAACTATTCACATGCTATATCTCATATTTAACATCATGCATACTATGTTATGTATGTGTTACTTTAGGTTCTATATGCATGCATATGCTTGCTTAGTCATATTGTGAGTTGGTTACAATTCAATATACACATATTAAATACATCCTCATATGCTTGATAGCATTAATAAAAAATGTTTCAAAATAATGATACAAAAATCTCCCTATATCAACTCTTATGAATCTTGTGTTGGCCTTTCCTGATGCAGAAAATGTCCCTATGCAAAAGTCTTATCTATAAAACCTATACGAATAAAACACCCGTGCTAAGCTATAAAGCTTAGTAGAGAATATAAGAAAAGTGGACGATCTCTTACAAAGGTCGTCAAAAATGCAATCACATACAAGCAAAACTTTAAGTATATAACTAATCATTTAAACAATATTCACAGAGATCTTCAAGAACTATATTGTCTTTTATTTACACTTTTAACCAATATTAGGTACTTACTGATATTCCATTGCTTATCGGTTTCATACTTATAACAAAATTCATCTAACCCCAAAAATTTTATACATCAAGTTTGCTTTTATAATTCCTTTATGTTATTCTTGACTAATCATCTTGATGTACAAGTCTTCCTTGTTTATGAAACATTATCAATTATCAAACACTCTTAATTAACTATGCCATTTATTTATTACTTATTTACGCTTACATATATTCATATACTTTAACTATTTTGAAGACATGGCAATATCAATCAACATTCATAGAGGCCATCTTATAATCATAAGACTTTAAATTAATAGACTAAATCTTTAAATATATAATAAATTCAATTAATTTCCATTTCTTATACTTATCTAGCATATTTCACGGATAAGGCATGTTTCCATCAGTTTGAATACTTATTATTATTATTATTATTATTAAGCTATCATATCATTACATTGAGTACTATACAAACTCTTTAAAGCATTGCAATACTACCCTTGCACTTCTATCTCCACAAAAATCAAATTCGCATGTTATGAGTCCATAACTTATTTATATTATCATGTAATAAGTCATACATACCACTCATATCAATTACACAATATTCAACTAGTAACATATAGTTATGGTGTTACACATCAACCGGTATACTTTTGCAAAACATCACATACCATTTCGTATATCATGCATTCCTAGGTATAGGAAACACTTTAAAGCCATCTCAAAGATTTTCAACATATAATAATCAAATACTCTTTCACTCCAAGTCATACTTTTCCATATGCTATACATTGATGTTTTTTAATTTAACACACACACACACACACACACACATAAATATATACAACCATATATGAAGCATTCGACTATAAAGATCATGTATTCATTATTTAGATCATTGATAAAGTACCAATATCAAGCAAGTTTATATGCATGACTTCTTCATCTAGTAAGACTATGTGATTCTAAAATGCCAAGTACTAATCTTTATAATGTAGCCTCATATATGTATCATGTATTCAATATACTATAATTTCATCCATAACTATGATTAAAATTATTCACATTACTTAAATGATGACATATGAGCATTTGTGCTTTTAGTTCAATTACTGTAATCATATTAGATAGCCTGCTTAAGTTTTAAGAGTGGATAATAGGAATGGTGGATACCCGAAGGTATCAAAATAGTGGTTATTCGAAGATATCAAATCAATAGACCCAAATGGGGCTAACTGTACTATAAACCAATCAAGTAAACCCAGATGGTCTGTTAATAACCCAAATGGGGCTGTTCATGATCCAAATAGGATCAACTATACTTTAGACCCATTCAGACCAAACTATGGTAGCTGCAATAATCCATATAGGCTTCTATCTATCTATATTTGAACTCTATTTGTAGGCAATATCGTGTTCATGTTCATTTCATATATCAAAACTATCCTTATATTATTCCATTTGCATATGTATATAATCATGTAAAAATATACCTTCTCTATTGCATAAACATGTATGCACAATTCATATAACAATTTATACAATTTTATTCAAGTAAGTAATCATCGAAAACCTAATCAATCTTTACTGTATATACTTGTATACTCCGTCTCATAAAAATGCCATCATATACTTTATCATATTATCTATAATGAAATATACTTCCTTGTATTCATTTACTTTAGCATGCTAACATTTGGCATCATATATGCATAGCCATAAGTAATATCCTTGTGGCTATACATTTGATATACTAACATATAAACATGTATATAATATCATGTGGTATCAAAAGGTATATATACATGCTTTTACTATACATATATCACAATCTCTAGTATGTAAACAAATATATATATATAGACATGTATATAATCATATGGTATCAAAAGATACACATACGTGCTTTTACTATACATTTATCACAATCTCTAGTATGTAAACAAATAGACATGTATATAATCATATGGTATCAAAAAGATATAATAACTAATAGTAACCTATACTGGGAAGAAGAGTTAGTAAGAGAAAAATAAGATGTTTTGGTCTTTGATAAATGAAATGATATTTAACTATGGATATTGTTAGGGTGCTTAAAGAGTAACAAATATTAATTGATGAAGAAAAGAGGATGAAAAAGATACATATAAATCTCTTTGATCTTTGCCTATAATACAATCGAGGTTGCAAGTAAGATAGATAGTGTGATAGTATGAAACAATTGTCTACTTTATCTCACCTTTTTCAGCACTTGAAATGCTACATATAGAGTTAATGAATTCTCTTTGTATTGCTTCAGTAAAGTTTTAAAATGGAAAAGAAATATTTCTAAATTCACTACTACTTTAACTTGCAAATTCTCAATAGCATTGTTTTAGGACTTCTCCAAGAATATAGAAGATGGGTGGATGCTGGATGTGTGGATTTGAGATCTCTTAGCCCTTACTTCTATGAATTTGAATGTAAGCTAGTTCCATTGTAAGTTTCTTCCTATTCCATTTCTGCCTATGTATTTATATTTTCTTTGAAGATGGGCTAACTAATAAATTTGCCACTTTTCTTGTTACCAGTAGTAAAACCAAATTACATATTTTTGATTTATTAGCTGATTACGTTATTATATCTTCTTATTATTAATATTATTTGTTTCTATAAATCATTAAAAAGATAAACCAAAAATAGGAAACCTTTATGTGTTTAATAAGTTGTTATAAGCTATAAACCATTAATACTTCACTAATAAAAAATAAAATCATTATGGTTGGAATTTAACTTTATTATATCTTTTTATTATTAATATTATTTGTTACTATAAATCATTAAAAAGAGAAACAAAAAATAGGAAACCTTTATGTGTTTAATAAGTTGTTATAAGCTATTAATTAAACTGTTGAGTCATGCACTAAATCAGTACTTAGATGACCATTTTATCTAACAAATCATTCAATTGATAAAAGCTCGCGTAACATTTCGGTTGGTATGTAGGGCAATTCTCTTATTTTTTTATAATTTGGATTAAAATTCAAGTTTTGAACTAAATTTCTTTGATCAATTTATTCACTAACCACCAAAATTTTAAAACAAATACATTTTTTATTTTTTTCATAATGATACTTAAAAGATTCTGCAATACTAATAAGAATAAAAAATATTAAAAAAGTACAATTGATTGATTAATCAACTAAATTAAGCACTAACTATATATAATTGTAAACTACACTTTGATAATTCGATTAAAAGTGTAAAAAAATCAATTAAAATTGGAAGGGAAGAAAATATGAAATTCAATAGTTATTACATCTTTGTTGTTTGTTTTATTTATTTTATAGTTTCTAATTGGAATAGAGTATTAAATTCATTTAGTGTTAATTATCTCAATTCTCATTGTTGTGTAGGTTTGAATATTTATCTCAAATTTCTATATTTGATTTTTTCGTGTACTAAATTTGCAGTGTTCAAATTTCCCACAGGAGGTAAGCTCCAAGGCTTACAAAGGGACTACTATTGTTAGCTTTTTTAAGAAATTATGGTCATGATTATGAATTGTTGCTATGGTGTTTTATGGAACTAATAAAAGAGGACTGGCATAGAGGTGGGAGAAGTGGCAAATGGTGGACGTGGTGAGGCAGATGGTTGATTTGGCTCTATCACGAAGCTCTGAATAGATCCTCTATCCCACTGAAAATCTCCATGCTATAGAATTTTCGGGTCTAAGATTACAACTTACTATTTAGTAGTAAGAAAATCTATTCACTTGCTATTTTTCTTAATCTTTTGACCATGTTGTTGTTTAGGTAGATATTTTATTTTTGATATTGTGATTTATACAATACTTGTATAAATAGAATTTTAGATAATTTTATGTATAATAATACAAAATATTATGCATAATATATACTTGTATGGATATTTCTTGTATGATTTTGAATTATAATATATATTTTTTATTTAAATTTACACTTTTTGTATTTAATTTATTATGTTCAATTTGGGACTTGTAAATAGAAAATAAAAAATAAAGAAATAGAAAATTTTTATGTTACCAACAAATTGCCGAAGAAAAAATATATCACTGCCATTTAAATAATTTTAATATTTATACTAAATATATTTGACAACAAAATTACCGACGAAAATACTCCATTGTTGTTTATACTAAAATAAATTAATAATTTATTAATTAAATTTACCGACGGTTTATTGATAGAATATTTCTTGGGTAAACGATCAACGTGATGAAACATTAGATGGATTTTCAATAAAACTAGTGATGGAATATTTTTTACATTTTTGCCAATAATGTTTACTTACAAAATTTTCCACTGGTAAATTGCTACCTACAAACATTTTACCGATGGAATGCATTCGTTGGTAAAATGCATTTTTTAGTAGTGTAGCAATTTGCAGCCGAAGAGAAAATAGCAAACATGATTATAGCCTGAGATTGTCTAGCAAATTAAGCATAGGGTATACAAAGATATCTCATCCAAGCATTTGATGTAGACCAAGCAAATTCAATCCCAACCAAGGCTAAACTAAAGCACATGTTCCTTACTTTAATCCTATAATATACTATTCTAAAAAAAATGATCAAAGGTTTGGTTTTATGGTCAAACAAAGCAAGATGGCCTCTCACAGACACTTAAGCAAACATCTAGTGTGCATGTTCACTAAGCATGTTCAATCATATGAAAAGAAAGTTTATTAAGCCTAAAACACTTTTTTTCCACATGTTGAACAAAAGAAAAAAAAATGAAACTCAATCATACAAATTAGTGCACTTACTAAAGGCATATATTTAAGCAATAATAATACCAAACATGCATAATCTTTAATTCCTCTTAAACAAACTAAACAATCATGAACAAAACCACATCTAATTAAACTTTAAACCACAAAAATAAAGAGAAATATTGAAATTTGAAAAGAAAAAGGAGAATAGATACTTGTTGATGAAATTTGACACAAAATGAGCAAAATGTAATGAAAATGGAGTGAGAAGCTTGAAAATACAAAGAAAAAGAGATGAATTTTGAAACGAATGCAAAGAGTCAAGGAAAAATGGTGTTTTTATAAACAGTCATGGCTAGAACCCTTAGGGTGACGACGAAGACTAAATAGTCTTTGTCGTGACTTTGACAGAGACTAAATAGTCTTTGTCCTGACACTTATATGTAACCAAAATGTGCATTTTACTTTTTACTAGGTCACGATGAAGACTAAATAGTTTGTACCATGACTAACCATTCTAAACTGACTCAATTCAAATGTGAACTTGGTCACAACAGAGACTAATCAGTCTCTGCCATAACTAACCCCTTTACAACGAAATAATGATCGAGTCACGACATCGACTAAATAGTCTCTGCTATGACTAACACTACTGGACTAAAAGCACACATAAAATAAAATTGGTCACGATGGAGACTAAATAGTGTAAGGACCCAAAATAAGCCCTAGTAGAATTTAAGGGCAATTTAAAGTATATCTACAGCATGCAAAAAGGTGTGTGATAGTTGTGTGAGATGCAAATACTTAAAGGACCAAGAAAGATATTTACCATGGCACTATATATAAAGGTTAAAAGTGGAGAGAGAGGTGTGTGTCGGCAATTGAGAGTGAAAAACCAGAAATTCTTTATTTCTATTCTCTCATTTTCTTTGGAATCATTCAAGCAACTAAGTGATGATTTATGATGGTTAAGTAAAGGCAACTAAGTGTACAACTTTAAGGTAAATAATCTTTACTGAATTTCATCTTCTTCTTCTCCTTCTTCTTTTCATTTTGTTAAGATAATGGTAGAGTAAAGTGCTGGAAGTTAAGTTAATGAATGATGATGTTGGTTGTAAAGGAAAAGAGGAGGGTAGAAACAAGTAAAGGAAAAGTAGTTACAAAGAGTAGAGAGCAAGGAGAATTTAAAGAAGATTTGAGTAGCATGTCCAGGTTTGTGAACTTATTATTCATGCATGTGTGTGGATATCATTGTTTATGCTTGGATTACTTAATTTTGATGGTAATTTATTAGTTTATTTAGGGTTAATGAGAGATTTAAATAGGAAAATCGTGATTTTGAATGTTGAGGAAAAACTGGGTGTGGTTCTTGTGAACCAGCCAGCTTGTTTTGTCCATATTTGGAGTTGTGACCTCGGATTGAGGTGATTCAAAATTCTAGGTAAACTAGATTCAATTATCTACAATTCATTAGAAGAAGTCATGGCTTCATTCTGTTGTTAAGGAACTCAAAAAGAACCACACAATTTGAGTTACACCATATTTTCTAAGCAAAGACTTACCTTGGTTAACAAAGTGTTTCCCACTATCACTAATGACTTCTCTCGGTGTACCAAATTGAGTGAAAATATTTTTTCTAGAAATCTTCAAGACAACTCCAGCATCACATGTTCTAATAGCAATAGCTTCAACCCATTTAATCATATAATCTAATACTGTTAAAATGTACTCACATCCAAAAAAAAAAAAATCAAAAATTGTCCCATGAAATCTATTCCCCAAACATCAAAGATCTCAATCTCTAAAACATTGTTAAGTGGCATTTCATCCCTTTTAGAGATATTACCTACCCTCTGACATCTATCACATCTAGAAATAAAGGACTTTACATCATGAAGAAGAGTAGGCCAAAAAAAATTTGATTGTATAATTTTTGATACTGTTCTATTTGGCCTATGATGTGCTCCTGCCTCTCCTCCATGAAACATTTACATCTTCCACCAAATCACAATGTGTTAACATATGATCTGAACATAGCTTGAACAAGATTAGGTCATCCTATAAGTAGTGTTGTGCATCCACCTTCAATTTCTTTCTTTGTTGCCATGTGAAATCCTTGGGAAAAAAACCACATGCAAGGTAATTTGCTAAATTAAAATACCATGGCATAGTAACTTTATAAAAAAACACAACACAAATACGTTCACTAGGAAAAAGATCTAAGATTTCTCCCTTCTCAATATGATCATGCTCAAGCCTTGAAAGGTGATCAGCAATAAAATTATTCGATTCATTCTTGTCCTTGATCTCTAAATCAATTCTTGCAACAAAAGCACCCACCTAATCAACCTTGGTTTGGACTCCTTAGCAAAAAAAAATCTTAAAGCTATATGATCAAACCAAACAATTATTTTAGGTCCAAAGAGATAAGGTTGGAATTTTTCAAATGCAAAAACTAAAGCAAGTATTTCTTTCTCAATCATGATGTCATTGACTTGAACTCCTGCTAGATTATATCTTGCATAGTAGATCACATAGGAAATTGTCTCCTTTCCTTGCCCCAAAACAATGCCTATTACGAAATCACTTGCATCATACATTAACTTAAAGGGAAGATTCCAATTCGGAAAAAAAATTATCAGAGATGAAATCATCCTTTAATTTAAAGTATTGAATGCCTATAAACATTCATTAAAAAAGTTAAATGAAGCATCCTTCATCAACATATTGGACAAGGGTTTTGTAATCTTTTATAAATCTGCGATAGAATCCTGCATGACCTAAGAAACTCCTGACTTCTTTTACACTAATTGGGGGTGGAAGTTTTTCAATGAATTTAACTTGGGCTTTATCTACTTCTATTCCCTTTTCAAAAATTTTATGCCATAAGACATTCCCTTCCCTAACCATAAAGTGATGTTTCTCCTAATTTAACACTAAGTTATTTTCTTCACACCTACCTAGCACTAAATCAAGATGCTCTAGACAACTTTTAAAATCCTTTCCATAAATAGTAAAGTCATCCATGAACATCTCTATAAATTTTTCTATGAAGCCATGGAAAATGGCCATCATACACCGGTGAAACACAGTCGGCGGATTACACAATTTGAAGGGTATCTCCTATATGTGAAAGTACCATGCAGGCAAGTAAAGGTTATTTTCTCTTGATCTTGTAGAGCTCTAGGGATTTGCAAGTATCCAAATACCCATATAAAAAGCAGTAAAAACTATTACCCACTAGTCTTTTTAACATTTGGTCAATGAATGGCAAAAGGAAATGCTCTTTCCTAGTTGCATTGTTCAGCCTTCTAAAATCAACACATACTCTTTAAACCCTAATTGTACGAGTTAGAATGAGTTCATTATGCTCATTTTCTACCATGGACATTCCACCTTTCTTAAGAACACAATGAACACCATTCATCCAACTACTATCTGAGTTAAAAAAGATAATACATGCATCCAGCAACTTTAATAATTCCATTTTTACTACTTCTTACATTACCGAATTTAACCTTTAGGGTTGCACCACTGGTTTACAGTACTCCTCCATTGGGATATGATGAGTGCAATAACTCAAGCTAATTTTCTTGAGGTTGAAGGTCTCCTATTGTTCTCTTGTGCTTTCGAAGCACCTCAATCGAAAGCTCTTCTTCATCACCTAAAAACATTGAAGAAATTATTATAGGCTTTTCATTATTTTATAAAAACACAAATTTTAAATGAGAAGGAAGAGGTTTAAGTTCAGTTTTAGAGTCTCCTTTAGGAATTTCAAGCTTTTTTTTCCTTAAGGTCGTCTTCTTCATAACTCTTCTCAAAATATTACACTACATTGCTCTAAGCTTGGGTCTATCTGTTATCTTTGGATGAATGCATCAAACAACTCTTTAATAGATCATCCAATAGAATTTCTTTTTGACCTTTATTTGTGCACTCTTCAATGTCATCCATAAAGCACAATGATTCCTCAAATTCACACGATGGATGTTTCATGACCTTGTTCACATCAAATATGATTTCTTCATTATTGAATCGAAAAGTCACTATTTGTCGATCTACATCAATTAATTCTCTTATCTTGTTTAAAGATGCTCTTTCTACAACGAGAGGTGCCTTCTTATCCTTATCCATATCCATAACCACAAAATTCACTACAAATATAAAATTCCCCACTTTCACTAACAAATCTTCAATGATCCCTTTTGGTTGTTTGATATACCAGTCAGCTAGTTGAAGGGTCATTCTAGTTTTCTTGATATCTCCAAGCTTTAGTTTCCGGCAAATTAAATACTGCATCAAATTAATACTTGGTCCTAGATTACACAATGCATTTCCAATAAATTTCCCCTAGCTTACAAGGTAGTGTGAAACTCCCTAGATCATTTAATTTAGCTGGAATTCTATTAGTGAGAATAACACTACAACTCTCCGATAACTTAGCCATTCCTATCCCATCTAGTTTCTTCTTATTAGATCATAAATCTCCCATGAATTTTGCATATTTAGGCATATTATGTAAAGTTTCAGCAAAAGGCAAATTAACATGCAATTTCCTGAACATATTTAAAAATCTCTCTAACTTCTCATTATTTATTTCTTCCAAGCTACTGAAGGAAAAGGCAAATGTGATTCATCAATTGGTAAATCAAAATTTAAAATGGCCTTACCTTTGTCCTTTACTTTTGGAACCTTATCGATACTTTTAAGGTTAGAATTACGTACCTTTATTGTTGGCTCCACCTCTTGAGAAGAAGAAAAATACTTTCTTTGATCAACTACTTGCAATTTCTTACCACTCTTTAAAGTGATTGCCTTAACTTTTTCTTTTGGGTTGCGATCAATATTTGAAGGGAAAGTACCTTACTACCTTATGGATATTGAATTGGCTAATTGCCCAATTTGAGTCTCCAAATTTCTCATTATTGCATCTTGATTTCTACTCTACTGCTCTTATGATTTCGACCTAGCATCTTGGCTAGACATGAACTAAGTTTGATAAGTCATAAAACTAGTAAACATATCTTCTAAATTTGGCATCTTATCTTGTGGTGGGGGTGGTCTAGCTTGGAATCTAGATGGTTGAAAATTGGATTGATGAACTGGAGGTTCTTGGTAAGGTACTTGAAAATGAGTTTTCCCTTGTAGAGGTTAATGAATATGATGGTATCCTTGGTTGTGGTTGCATCAAAAATTGGTTGTTGATGGATTGAATTTTACTTTAGGTTGAGTGTTTGAAGTGGAAGCTTGATTGCCCTCTCTTCATAAGAAATTATGATGTTTTCTCCACCCGAAATTGGAATGATTCTTGAATGGATCATTTTTCTTGAAATTATACATAGCATTTACATCTCTTATCCTTTTAGTGTAAGACTTAATTGCCTTAGGTTCATTTCCCAAACTAGCCCCTTCAAATGCACTACACTCTTATGAAACAAGTGAAACATTTTGAATCTTTAAGCTATTTAATTCCCTCTTCAACAATTCCATCTATGCCTTTAACATAGCAACTTCATCTATGTTATAAACTCCTTGCCTTTTGTTCATTGCTCTTATACTTACCCATTACACTCCATTTATCACAATTTCATCAAATAACAAGAATGCTTCTTCATGAATTTTGTTCCTAAAACTTCCCCTGGATGCTGCATTTAGCAAACATCTTGTCGTGGGGTTACAAACTGCATAAAATGTGGACATAATTTGATGCATAGATATTTCATGATGAGGATAGCTCTTCAACAACCTTTTAAATCTCTCTCATGCTTCATAAAAGGATTCCTCACTCAATTATTGAAAATTGTAGATGTTATTCCTTATACTTGCAATCTTTATTGGAGGAAAAACTTCTCTTGCATTTGTTCCTAAGATCGGATGGATTGACTAGGAAGCATTTGCAACCAATCACTAGCTTTCCCAATAAGAGTGAATGGGAAAAGCTTCAATCAAATTGCATCAAAAGACACTCCTTGGATCTACTGCATCATTAGTCTCTAAATTATGTCCAAATGTTGTGTTGGGTCTTCTATCTCTAATCCTAAAATTGATTTCTTTGAACCATGGTTATCATCATCGTTTTAAGCTCAAAATAATGTTGCTAAGGTAGCAAACTTATCTTATGCTCTTCATTCCATCTTGGAGTAGCATAATCTCTAATAGTCCTAGGTCTAGGATCATCTTGATTTCTAGCTTGTTGTTTCCCTACTCTTTGCTGATTCTCATAAGGTACATTAGGAGGTATTGGATCATCCATATTTCTTGCTTGATTTTTCCTTCTCCTTCTATATAGAGTCCTCTCAATTTTAAGGTCAAATGATGCTAATTGTTGCAAATGCAATTTGTTCATAGACCAATATCACCTGAAAAGAATAGATAAACAAAAAAAATAAGAAAAAGAAAAACACATACAACTAATCAATAAAACAATTCACACAAAAATGCCAATCCTCGGCAACGGTGAAAAAAACTTGACCAGCACTCAGCGACTGTACTGAATTGATAAGTAATATAGAGGAATATTTTTAAGATCTCAAAAATATCATACCCTAAAGATTATGTGTAACACCCTCGTACCGTTATACTATATATGTGGTAATCTGATGTCAAAACCTAATGATAGATACAAATTCTATACATGAATCAATAAAATTTTCTTTTATAGAATACCTACAAACATATTTATAACATAATTACCAAATATACAACTATATCTCAATAGTTTACAAGCATACATCATATATTATAATCCTGCACCTACACAATTAGTATACTTTCCGTACCTACATATACATGCCAAATCTAACTCTCTTCTTGATCCTGATCTTGCTCTTGACTATGCTGGCAATATTAGTCACTGCAATCTCATCATCTTCATAACCTAAGCACAGTAAACAAACTACGCGCTGAGGATTAAAATGCTTAATGGTGGATATGTATCCCAAACTTTCCATAATAAATCACATTCACACATATAAACACACTTGCATGCAATTACTGAAACATACATTCATTACCAAATGCATACATACTCAAATACATACATTTACATACACATATATACATACACATATACATACATTCATATACATATAAATACATATTCATATACATACATCTATACATATACATTTACATCCCATACATACACATACATTACATGTATGTATATACATATTCATACATTACATAGGCATACATTACATGTACATATACATACATTACATATACATATGCATGTTAGATAGTATGCCCTAGAGCCCATGTAAAAGGGATGTATTTCATATGTATGAATTCATATTCTTAATAAAAGGCATCATTCATTTATTAATGCTATGTTTAAATACATGAGTTTGTAAATCTTAAATTAATAAATGAAGTCCTAGATATTATAAATACAGTGCAAAGGCAATAATGAAGTGTTAATGATATGAGATGTCTATTGCATGCAAATGTGTTAATATCTAAATATCCCTAGTCATAGAATTAACAAGATAAGACATTGTTAATTCGGATAGACTAGCACATGTTATGCTTCTTGAATGGTTCAAGCAGTGGTTCTCACAATTGTGATTATGAAAGAAAATCAAAGCTAACATGCGGATGCTTGTTAGAAGAATAAGTTCATTGGAGACCTACAAAGTGAATCATCACATGGATATTAAATCTATATCAATGAGGAATCTCTTTATAGTAGTTGTGCAAGTATCCTTAGACTTGAGATCACCAAAGTTATCTTAAGTACCAAGTGGTATGCTTTGACTCTATAACTGATTACTTCCAACTAGAGGTGAACATAGTTAGGAGGTTGGGTATATCATGACCTACTTGAAGATAGTTGAGTGAATGACAAAGGATTCACCATCCCAGATTTATTAAGGAAAGTTATCTTGCATGATTCTATAATTACTTTGTTCAGAGAATTTCTGGCTAGAGTAATATACCAAGATGGATAGAGATCCATAAAGGGAATTTTGGAACAATGGTTAAATTAATAGAACATACATAATCAGATTTATATGAGTTGACAGAAATCCATACTCAGAATCTAATTGAGATAAGAGGGGTAAAAGGAGTAATTACACGGTAATTGTTTCTATGGAAGGGTATAGTCAAACCACTTGACTTTCTTGACATTTGGGTAGTCATAATGCCTAGCTAGAGGCCAATCATGACTTATCTAATAATGTATCATAAATATCAATAGGGATTGATAAAATAATTTAAAGGAGTTTAAATCATGTGAGTTTTGAATAGAACTCACAATTACGTATTATACTGCCAATATGGACAGGAACCCAAAAGGTCACACATATTTAGAGAAAAGGATAAAATGATAAAATGATAAGGATAATAATATTTAATATTATTATGGGAATAGAGAAGTGAATAAGAGAATAATTAATTAAAGAGTTTAATTAATTATGATCAAGTAAAATTATTCGCATAAAATTTTAGAAATATTCTGTAAAATAGACCTAATTGAAATATTGTATTTCATAATTAATTATTATTTGACTATAAGTGTTATAAGGCTGATATAATAATTAATAGATCCATTAGAGAAATTAAAAAAGGCCTAGAAGAATGGCTTTAGCGCAAAAACCCTTCAGAGGAAGGGTTTCACGCCAACTGCAGACAGAAGGCCTTAGAGGCCTGATTCTTGGACCAAAATAAATTAAATATATTTTGTAAGTATTATGGAGCCTACATATTTAATTTGGATGGATTTGGAATTCATTTAGGAGATTAAATCCAAGTATATGCACAAATGGTCTAGTTTGTGGGTTTTTTGCATAGTCTTTTGTGAAAGGACTTAAATTGGATTTAATTGAGCCCAAATAAATTATTAATAATTCCAGAACCCCATTTAATATTTCTCCAGCAATTTTAAAGATCCAATCCTATTATGAAGTTGGATTTTTAACCTAACTATAAAAATCCAAGTGATAGGGTACTAGGGTTAAGCTGAACAATTAAGAGAAAAGAGTTTCTCTCGCTCACTCTCTCAACCCTAGCCGCCACCCCCTTGCTAGCATCAAGGGGATTTCGGCCAGCCCTTTTTCTCCTCATTTTTTATTTCATTCAATCCTTCTCTAGTGTGGATTACTCATTGGAGGTGTTCAATTTTGGACACTGTGGTTTGCGACAACCCGGTGAGAAGGAAAATCAAATGTTCAACAAAAATCAAAGGTGATTTTTCTTATTCTCATTAATATGTATATTGTGAATTCATGGCAATATCAGATCTATTGGTTAAAAATTTTTAAATTCTGCTTATGTAAGAGAAGCATGTAACCGATAATTCCCAACATGGTATTAGAGCCACGATTTTGCCATAAATCTACAATTCTATATTTTATGGAATAGTTTTTATTTTTGAGTTATTTATTTCATGAACTCTAAAATATCAAATTTGATTTTTCATGAATGAGAACTATTGATTTCTTAATGTATGTAATCAAATATATAAAATGAAAAATAAAAACAATTCTTTTGAGAGAAGAACCATTGAGAATGGCATGTAGGGTTTTATTTTTTAATAAAGTTTAGGGTCTGTTCTAAATTAATTTTTTGTTGATCCACTATAAGATCATTTTGATGATAATTTATGTGTTTAATATGTTATATTAAGCCATGGGATCAAATAAAATTAAAATCGAACAAGTTTTGCATGAAAACTAGTTTAGCCGAAAAGTTCGATAAATTGGTGTTCTTCGTGTGTTCTTGGTATGTTTTTGGTGTATTCATGTTTAGAACGATTTATAATCTTCTAAATATGATATATCTGATATATTAATGTGTTTTTAATTAATTGGATTAATTAAAATGGGCCTTGAATTAATTGGATTAATTTTAATTCATTAAAACCACTTAATGGGCTTAATTATGTTTACGGACTTAGTTTAAATTACTGAATGACTTGGTGGGCCCAAGGAGCTAATTTAAATTAAATATTATAAACTATAATTAAGTTTTTTAATGTGTTTTAAGGGCTGGAGTGGGCTTGGCTCATTCCAAAAGGCCCAAATGGTCCAATAGACACAAAACTAGTTTGTGTGTGAACACATCTTAGGGTTTATTGTGTGGGTTTCGGCCTACCCTTGTTTTAAGCACAAAATTTATTTTTTAATTATTTAATGTGATTAATTAATTAAATAATCAATTGATAATTAATTAATAATCAATTGGATTGATAATTAAGGCAAGAACACATGCATGCAAAAAGGTTTCCCAAAATGAAAGTTTCCAAAATGGAAAAAAGTTTCCTAATTTGATCACATTATTAAAATAACTCAAAAGTATGATTTAAGATTTGAAACAAGTTAGTATTCCATTATTTGTTTTTACTTTATGCATTAGAAATGCATATAAGGGTGTATGATTGGCATGATGGATTGTTGTAGACAAAGGCCAAATGTGATTGAGCATAATGCATGTTTCGGCCCAATAAGGACTTTCATGTCCCGGTCACTTGTTTTTAGTTTGTATTTTTTTTAAATTATAATATATAATTAGATTACTTAGATTAGAATTAGAGATAGATATGGAGACCACTATCAAGGAGCAAGATGGGTCCGATGGAGATCCAACATGTTTGAAGATAATGTAATTATTTTTTTTACTTGTTTGAATCAAGCATATTACCTAGGTGTGACCTTTTGATTTCCCTCTTGGCTTGATAAAATCAATGTAGTAATGTCCATAACTATACCATATTTGTATGCTTATATTTATGAGATAGATATATGATGGCCTTCCATTAATTTAAGGAGAACCAGAGTTCTTTATAGTGTGGGTTGTTGACCACAGTCAAGCTCACATTATATCGAATATATTCAAATCTAATTAAATGGGTCATCTTAGCTAGCCCATTAGCTTGTTAACCACAGTCAAGGCTAATGGTTCTAGAGGTAAGATTAGGGAATACATATATGATATGCATGTATCAAGAGTTGATAACCTAACGATCCAATAGTTATGTAAAGACACAATTGGTATAGAGATACCTACCTTTCAAGGGTATGGAGTTTGATTTATTGACCACAGTCAAGGTTAAATTTCATATCAAAGATTGAATATTGGCCCACTAAGTAAACCATCGGGTTTTCTTGGATTAAATAGAGAGGGCTATTGATTCGCAATAAAATAGTAGGAGTAAATGGATTAATTAAAGACCTAATTAATGCATACATATATATGAACATACTCTTATATGTTTTCTTTTTCACATCTAGGTCATCATCATGAGCACATCAAACATTAATATACGATCAATCTTGGATAACAAACTGGTTGGCAGCAACTATTTTGACTGGATTAGGCAAGTGAGAATTGTTCTTAGAGCTGAAAATATCCATTATGTCTTGGATAAAGATCCACCACCACTTCCATTAGATGATGCCATTGATGAGATCAAGGGCACTTATCGAAAATACATGAAGGATAGTGAAGCAGCAGCATGTTTGATACTGGGTGCTATATCCTCAAAGCTTCAAAAGCAACATGAGATGATGGATACTAGAACCATCATTTTGCATCTAAAGGAGCTTTATTCTTCTCAGGCTAGAACTGAGCAATATAAGATTGCTCGAGCTCTATTTAGTTACAAAATTGTGGAAGACACTTCGGTTGCTACTCATGCATTGAAAATGTATGGGTATATTGAGCATTTGAGTAGACTTGGCTATGTAATGGATAATGATCTATACATAGATTTAATCTTGTACTCGATGGCTCTAAGTTATGCACCTTTCGTGCTTAACTTCAACATGAACAAGATTAAAGTGACCATTCTTGAGTTAATCAATATGCTCAAAACAGCTGACGGATCCTTCAAGAAGGATCCAAAAAGTGTCATGGTTGTCACTTCTGCTAAAGGTAAGAAGCAGAAGAAGAAAAAGATGATGATGATGATGACCAAGGTGCTACCAAAGAATGGTAGGATTTCCAAGAAGAAGGTTGCCAAGAAAGAGAATCCCAAACGAACTTGCTTCTATTATGGAAAATATGGTCATTGGAAGCATAACTACAAGGCCTATCTAGATTCTCTCAAGGAGTAGAAGCAAGTTAATGCTTCTACTTTAGGTATTCATATGATTGAAATTAATACTTATTCTACTGCTTCAAAATAATCTTGGTTATTACATACCGGATATGGATCTCATTTGTATAATGATCTATAGGGACTTAGAAGCAGTAGAAGAGTTAGAAAGGCAGAAATATATCTATAGTTAGCTACTGGACAAAACATCTCTACAATAGTTGTGGGGACTTAGCATTTGCCTCTTCCAAGTGGATTGATACTGGAGTTAATTAATTGTTATTATGTTCCAACATTGACCAAAAGTATTATTTCTTTCAGTTGTTTATTTAACGATTATGACATTTCTTAAAGGACAAGTGTTGTTGCATTTTTAAGAATAATATGTTTTATGCAAAAGCTATCATTGAGAATGGTATATTTGTTCTTGATTTAATTAAAGAAGTGCATAATGTGGATACCAAGAGAATGAAACAAGATAATCTAAATACCTCATATTTATGGCATTGTCATTTAGGCCATATAAATGAGAAACGCATGACCAAATTACACAAGTCAGGTGATTTGGGATCATTTAATTATGAATCATTTGATACATGTAAATCTTGTTTATTGGGAAAAATGACCAAAGCTCCCTTTATTGCTAAAGAAGAACGAGCTAAAATGGTTTTGGACTTAATACATTCAGATGTATGTGGTCTAATGACTATACAAGCCAGAAGAGGTTAGTCCTACTTCATTACTTTCATAGATGATTACTCCAGGTTTGGATATATCTATCTAATGAAATATAAATCAGAACCATTTGAAAAGTTCAAAGAATTCAGAAATGAAGTAGAGAAGCAACTTAGCAAGAGTATTAAGACACTTAGATCATATCGAAGTGGAGAATACTTAAGCCAAAAATTTCAAGATTATCTTAAAGATAATGGGATTTTATCTCAATGGACTCCACCATATACGCCACAACACAATGGTGTATCTGAGAGGAGAAATCAAACACTATTAGATATGGTTCAATCTATGATAATCCGAGCAGACTTGCCTAAGTCCTTTTGGGGATATACACTAGAAACTGATGTTTATGTGTTAAACAAAGTTCCTAGTAAATCGGTTGATGTTACTCCATATGAGATGTGGAATAACAAGAAATCCACACTTTCTTATATGAAAGTATGGGGTTGTCCTACTTATGTGAAGAAGGCAATGTCAGACAAACTAAATGTTAAGTTTGATAAATGTTTATTTGTGGGATATCCAAAAGAAACGTTTGGATATTATATCTACAATCCCTTAGAACAAAAGGTATTTGTTTCAAGGCATGCTATCTTTTTGGAAAAAGAATTTCTCTAATGAGAGGACAGTGGGAGTAAAATTGAATTTGGTGAAGTTTAAGACCTACAAATAGAAGTAGAACAACCGATTGAACCCGAGACTGAATTTAATAATGATGAGATTACAGTTGAACCTAATTATACACAAAATCCTAGAAAATCTACTAGAATGCATTATATCCCTGTGAGATATGGATTTCACATTGATTCAGATAGAGTCATAAATGTAGTAGAGGACAATGAGCCTATAAGCTATCAACAAATTTTGAATAGTTCAGAACATGATTTATGGCTTAAGGCTATGCAGTCTGAAATGGACTCCATGTATAAGAATAAAGTATGGACTTTAACTCAACCACCTGAAGGTATAAAACCCATAGGGTTCAAATAGGTCTTCAAAAATAAGACTGAAATGGAAGGTAATATAGTTACCTATAAATCTCGCTTAGTGGCAAAAGGCTATCTTCAAAAAGAAGGCATTGACTATGATGAAACCTTTTCTCCTGTAGCGATGCTTAAGTCTATAAGAATACTTTTAGCCATTGCAGCTCATTATGATTATGAGATTTAGAAATGAATGTGAAGACAACTTTCCTAAATGGAAATCAAATTGAGGATGTGTATATGACACAAGCAAAAGGGTTCACATCACGAAATGGCGAAAAGGTATGCAAGCTTTAAAGATCCATTTATGGATTAAAGCAAGCCTCTAGGAGTTGGAACATATGATTTAATGAGACAATCAAAGAGTTTGGTTTCTCATAGAATGAAGATGAATTTTGTGTATATAAAAGGGTCAGTGGGAGTGTAATTGTTTTCTTAGTTCTATATGTGGATGACATATTGATCATGGGAAATGACATTTCTCTTCTCCAATCTGGTAAAATATGGTTATCCAAGCAATTCTCCATGAAAGACCTTGGAGAAGCATCCTATATTATGGGAATAAGGATCTATAGAGATAGATCCAATAGGTTGCTAGGTCTTTCTCAAAGTACATACATAGATAAAGTATTAAAGAGGTTCAATATGGATCTCTCTAAGAAAGGGTTTATACCTATGATGCATGGGAAACACCTTTCTAAGTCTATGTGTCTACAGACACTAGAGGATAGAGAGAGCATGAATAGAATACCATATGCATCTACAATTGGTTTTATCATATATGTTATGCTATGTACACGTCCAGATGTAGCTTTTGCTTTAGTGTCACAAGTAGATTCCAATCTAATTTTGGAGATGAAAGTGGGTAGCTGTTAAGAATATCCTTAAGTACTTGAGAAGGACTAAGGATATATTCTTGGTCTATGGAGAAGGCAGTTTGGAAGTAAATAAGAATACAGATGCCAGCTTCTAATCTAACAAAGATGATTGTAAATCACAGTCTGGTTTTGTATTCATAATAGGAGGAGGGGCAGTTAGTTGGAAGAGTTCCAAACAAGAAACAACTACCGATTCCACGACTAAAGCTAAGTACATTGCTACTTCAGAAGCAGCCAAAGTAGTAGTCTGGATCAAAAATTTCATATCTGAACTAAGAGTGGTGCCTAGCATTGTTGATCTGATTCCTTTATATTGTGACAACAATGGAGCCATTGCACAATCAAAGGAACCACAGTCTCATTAGCGATCCAAGCATGTCCTCAGACGCTACCACTCATAAGGGAAATAGTAGCTACAAATGATGTGAAAATAGAAAGGGTCCCCACGATGATAATGTGGTAGATCCCCTCACTAAAGCACTTTCCCAGATTAATCACGATCACCATATAAATAGCATGGGTCTGAGACATATGAGTGATTGGCTCTAGTGCAAGTGGGAGATTGTTAGAGAGTATGCCCTAGAGCCCATGTAAAAGGGATGTATTTAATATGTATGAATTCATATTCTCAATAAAAGGCATCATTATTTATTAATGCTATGTTTAAATACATGAGTTTGTAAATCTTAAATTAATAAATGAAGTCCTAGATATTATAAACACAGTGCAAAGGTAATCATGAAGTGTTCATGATATGAGATGTCTATTGCATGCAAATGTGTTAATATCTAAATATCCCTAGTCATAGAATTAACAAGCTAAGACATTGTTAATTTGGATAGACTAGCACATGGTATCAGAGCATAGTTTAGGCGGTCCTATGATTGAAATGGTATAATAAAGAATGATGTGGTATGTATACATGCCCTGACTAGGTCTTAATACCGAAAGTTGAGTTTCTGGATGGTAAGGACTGAAGGATGTGACAATTTTTGGAATATAATGAGATGAGTTATCTGAACCAATTTTCTCCACTGGGAGATTTTCTAATTTAATAGATGTTACTATAGTTGTGACATGAAAGGAAATTTCGAGGATAAAATTTTTTATTAGTAGGGGAGAATTGTAATGGCCCAAATATCAAGCTAGTCGAAAATCATGTGTTTTGATGATGAATAGTGATACAGGGATGAATAGTACCTCTCAGAGTCGAAAAATATTTTATTATATCACTGGAAACAGCAAGTCAACAGGAGCCTGTGAGTGAAATTTGGAATGAAAATGAGGACAAATAAGTCCCCAAAAGTCGAAAATAAGAAAATTTTATGGTTTCATTTTAAATAGTGCTCGGGTTAACTGAAAGCTTGTTTGAAATTTTAAAAATAGTAAATGACCTTTAAAAATTACAAGTATTTACAATTCTACATTAAATGAGATATGGAATCATATGGTAATGAAAATTAATTTTTCGATGACTTTGAAAATTGGAGTATCAGACTAATAAAAATGAAACAGATCAGAAAATGGACTCTGATTGACTCAAAAATATTCATGGAACCTGACGAATATATTTTAAGGGTCAAGAAAGTATTTTTAAGAAGGTTTGAACTCAAGATGTTAGAGAAAAATAATGATTTCGGTTTAAATAATAATCATTTGACCATGGGTTGATCAGGGCTTTAAAAATAGCAAAGGATCTCTAAAATTGTTGAAATTTCCATTTGGGTTCTAAATGAGTTATAGAATCATTTGGTAGAAAACATTAATTTTTCGGTAACATAAAAAATTTGCTAATCGGATTGATTTGAGTGAACCAGATCGAATATGGACTCTGATTGAGCCAAATTTTGTATGGAAGCTTAATATATTATTTTAAGAATTACGGAATTGATTTTGAGTTAAATTGAGCTTTGGAAGTGAGAGACATAATTTTTTGATGCAAAATAGGCTTAAAATTGATTTTGGGCTTGGATTAGGTCCAATCACTTTGGATTGAACTAGCCCATCCTATTAAACCAAGTATATATAGGTCTAAAGCTACTGAAATTCCATAAATCTCCTCACTCTTCTACATTTATCCTTGGCTTTCTTTTGCCGAATTCCATTTTTCATTATTTTCCACCAAATTCTTCAATCTTCTTTAAATTTCTCTCTAAATCCAAGCTCCTACATAATATTTCAGGTTCCCTGCTACATGATTATGATCTCTAATCATTGGTTGATGGAGTAAAAGTAAGAAAAATCAAGTATTCAAGGTTATGTGTCAAATTTAAGGTCAGTGATTTTGGAATTTTAAATTTAATTTAAGGGTTTGTATAGGTAGATTTAAGGTTGTATAGTAAGATTTTGTAGTTAGATTGAACAAATAAATCAAGGAAATGATGTATTCTCACCTTGGGAAATTCAATCATAATAGGAAAAAATTTAAAGAGAAAAAAGCTTTCAAAGGAAAGGGTGAAGAAAATAAGGACCAAAGTGTGAAGAACAAGGATTTAAGGTCGGTGAATATATTATCCCTTAATTTTCATAATTTTTGTATAAAAATTTGATTATGTATATATGCAATTTTCTGTGATTATGTATGATTATTTAGAGATAATGTTATAAGTATGAAATTGGAAGCTTAAATTGATGAATGAAATATTTAATGGGGAGAATTAAAATGGAATGCTTAATTGGATGTGTGGGTGTGTAATGGTTTATTTTGGCTAAATTGTGAAGGGAATGGCATAAATTGAATGTAAGAGTAGTTTTAGTGCTATACTAATATAATTATAATTTTTAAAATTAATTAGAATATTTTTTAAGTTAAGTTACACATTATGTTGTAGTGAAAATATTTAAATTTAACGAAATAAATTGAATTTATTGCATAAATAAAAAGAATATTAACCAATTAGATAATTGGAATCAAAAAGAAAAATAAAAAGAATGGAAAATGAATAATTATAGTGAAAAGGGGACTTAAATGAAAGAAATTAAAAGTTTAGGGGCAAAATTATAATATTGCCAAATATTAAGGGGAATAGAAAAAAAATATAATTCAAGTAGAATAAAGGTTAAACTAAAAAAAATGATAGTAAATAAGGATTAATACATGAAATTATGGTTAGGACTAAACTGAAATTTTACCAAGGAATATGGAATTAATAGTGTAAAATGTATAATTGGTGGCAATTTTGTAAATAAAATAAATTAAAGGGCATTTTCATAATTTATGAGAATTTGAAAGACTAAACTGTAATTTAACAATTGTAGGGACTAAATGGTATTTTTAGGGGCAAATATTGAATTAATGGTATTAATTAAAAAAGTATGGCATTTTAGTAAATTAGTTATTACAAGGATTAATTTGTAAATTGTCCACAATGATGATAATTGAAGGATTAATATGTACTATATTTAATAATATGCAAAATGAAAATATTTGTTAAGATTTAATGTCTTTTTAGTAAATGAATATTTGTATAGAAATATACATGTATGGTATGTGTACAAATGTATGTACGGCTTGTACGAATAATGTGTATATTATGTATGAATGTATAAGCATGTAATGAATATGATTATGATGAGTTAAGTATATATGTACAGAACAAAATATGATTATTATAATAAATTAAATTGTCTTGTGATGACCTTAATTTATTTGTAAAGGATAAATTTACATACAGAACATGGAGTATTGCCCTTAGTAGTCTTTTAGTGAATCTAGTTGAGGATATAGTTGGCTAGCCATAAGGACACTTATATTGCGGGCCGAGTCATGACGACTCGGTTCGGTAGGCTAATGATGGTCTACCCCATGTTATATGTTCACAAATTACAAGTATCATGTTCATGTTTATGTTTGTGATCCTTCGGGGTCACCACACATGTGGGACTTTAGGGTCCCTATCTTATGTATCCAGTTTGAGATTTCTATCGGACTATTACTAGGTTCAATTCAAAGAAATAAAAAGATACATGTATGTAAATGTAATTATGTAATTATGTATGTAAAATGTAAATAGGTATGCATGTATGTATATGTAAATGTGTAATGTATGTATGCATGTGTAAGGTATGTATAAGAATGTATGTATGCAAGTATGTATGCGAGTATATGTATATGTATATGTATATGTATATGTATATGTATATGTATATGTATATGTATATGTATATGTATATGTATATGTATATGTATATGTATATGTATATGTATATGTATAGGTAAGCATATGTGTATATATATA
The DNA here is from genome assembly GCA_037975025.1 of Excoecaria agallocha. Taxonomy (NCBI): domain Eukaryota; kingdom Viridiplantae; phylum Streptophyta; class Magnoliopsida; order Malpighiales; family Euphorbiaceae; genus Excoecaria; species Excoecaria agallocha. Next base: position 22,255,247 of record CM075811.1, on the reverse strand, counting down.
TATATATATGTATGAATGTACGTATGCAAGTATGTATGCATGTATTTGTGAATGTATATATGTGACTATGTATGCATATGTATGTAAATGTACGTATACGAGTATGTATGTATGTATATGTGAATGTATGTATGTGACCATGTATGCATGTATATGTAAATGTACGTATATGAGTATGTATGCATGTGTCATAATGTATGTATATGTGGATGTATGCATGTAATGTATGTATATGTGCATGTGATGTATGTATATATAATGTATGTATATGTATATGTATTAATGTATGTATATGTGTATGTATGCTTGTGATGTATATGTATATGTATATGTATATGTATATGTATATGTATATGTATATGTATATGTATATGTATATGTATATGTATATGTATATTGTATGTATGTGAATTATGTATGTATATGTAATGTACACATTGTTGGGAATTATCGGTTACATGCATCTCATACATAAGCGGAATTTAAAAATTTTTAACAAATAGATCTGATCTTGTCATGAATTTACAATATACATATTAATGAAAATAAGAAAAATTACCTTTGGTTTTTGTTGAACAGTTGATTTTCCTTCTCACCCGGGTTATCGCAAACCACAGTGACCAAAATTGAATACCTCCAATGAGTAATCCACACTAGAGAAGGATTGAATGAACCAACAAAGGAGGAGAACAAGGGCTGGCCGAAATCCCATTGATGCTAGCAAGGGGGTGGTGGCTAGGGTTGAGAGAGTGAGTGAGAGAAACTCTTTTCTCTTAATTGTTCACCTTAACCCTAATACCCTATCACTTGAATTTTTATAGTTAGGTTAAAAATCCAACTTTATAATAGGATTGGGCTCTTTGAAATTGCTGGAGAAATATTAAATGGGCTTCTAGAATTATTAATAATTTATTTGGGCTCAATTAAATCCAATTTAAGTCTTTTCACAAAAGACTATGCACAAAACCCATAAACTAGACCCTTTGTGCATATACTTAGATTTAATCTCCTAAATGAATTCCAAATCCATCCAAATTAAATATGTAGGCTCCAAAACACTTATGAAATATATTTAATTTATTTTGGTCCAAAAATCAGGCCTCTAAGGCCTTCTGTCTGTAGTTGGCGTGAAACCCTTCCTCTGGAGGGTTGTGCGCCAAAGCCATTCTTCTGGGCCTCTTTTAATTTCTCCAATGGAACAATTAATTATTATATCAGCCCTATAACACTTATAGTCCAATAATAATTAATTATGAAATACAATATTTCAATTAGGTCTATTTTACAGAACATTTCTAAAAAGTTCTGCGAACAATTTTACTTGATCATAATTAATTAAACTCTTTAATAAATTATTCTTTATTCTCTTCTCTATTCCCATAATAATATCAAATATTATTATCCTTATCATTTTACCATTTTATCCTTTTCTCTATATGTATGTAACCTATTGAGTTCCTGTCCATATTGGCAGTATAATACGTAATTTTGAGTTCTATTCAAAACTCACATGATTTAAACTTCTTTAAATCATTTTATCAATCCCTATTGATATTTATGATACATTATTATACAAGTCATGATTGGCCTCTAACTAGGCATCATGACTACCCAAATGTCAGGAGAGTCAAGTGGTTTGACTATACCCTTCCATAAAAATAGTTACTATGCATTTACTCCTTTTACCACTCTTATCTCAATTAGATTCTGAGTATAGATTTCTATCAACTCATATAAATCTAATTATGCATGTTCTATTAATTTAACCATCGTTTCCAAAATGCCCTTCATGGATCTCTATCCATCTTGGCATATTACTCTAACCAGAGATTCTCTAAACAAGGTAATTATAGAATCATGCGAGATAACTTCCCTTAATAAATCTGGGATGGTGAATCCTTTGTCAATCACTCAACTATCTTCATGTAGGTCATGATATATCCAACCTCCTAACAATGTTCACCTCCAGTTGGAAGTAATCAGTTATGGAGTCAAAGTATACTACTTGCTACTTAAGATAACTTTGGTGATCTCAAGTCTAAGGATACTTGCACAACCGCTATAAAGAGATTTTTCAATGACATAGATTTAATATCCATGTGAGGATTCTCTTTGCAGGTCTCCAATGAACTTGTTCTTCTAACAAGCATCCATATGTTAGCTTTGATTATCTTCCATAATCATGGTTATGAGAACCACTGCTTGAACCATTCAAGATGCATAACATCACCCTCATACCACTGTACAGTATAAGCGTAATCGAATGTCAAAACCTAATGACAGATACAAATTCTATACATTAATCAATACAATTTTTTATACAATACCTGCAAACATACATATAACATAATTACCAAATATACAACTATATCTCAATAGTTTACAAGTATACATCATATACTATAGTCCTGACACTTACACAATTACTATACTTTCCGTACCTACATATACATGCCAAATCTAACTCTCTTCTGGATCATAATCCTGCTCTTGACTATGCTCATAATATTAGTCGTTGCAATCTTATCTTCTTCATAACCTGCACGTAGTCAACAAACTACGCGTTAAGCATCAAAATGCTAAGTGGTGGATACGTATCCAAAACTTTCCATAATAGATCACAATCACACATACATACACGACTTGGATGCAATTGCTCATATATACATTCATTCCTAAATGCATACTTACTCATATACATACATACATACATTTACATACACATATATGCATACACGCATACATACATTCATATACATATGCATACATATTCACAGACATACATTTACACACACATATATACATACATGTATACATACATTCATATACATATGCATGCACATATACATACGTTACATGCATGCAAATACATATCCCATACATTACATAGGCATACATTACATGTACATATACATACATTACATAGACATACATTAATTATACATACATTACATATACATATACATACATACATCACAGACACACATAAACATATACATACATTACATGCATAGATATACATATACATACATTACATAAACATAGATACATCACAGGCATACATACACATATACATACTTTACGTGCATACATATACATATACATACATTACATATACATACATACATCACATGCATACATACACATATACATACATTGTTAGAGAGTATGCCCTAGAACCCATGTAAAAGGGATGTACTTCATATGTATGAATTTATATTCTTAATAAAAGGCATTATTCATTTATTAATGCTATGTTTAAATACATGAGTTTGTAAATCTTAAATTAAAAAATGAAGTCCTTAATATTATAAACACAGTGCAAAGGCAATCATGAAAGTGTTCATGATATGAGGTGTCTATTGCATGCAAATGTGTTAATATCTAAATATCCCTAGTCATAGAATTAACAAGACAGGACATTGTTGATTTGGATAGACTAGCACATGTTATGCTTCTTGAATGGTTCAAGCAGTGGTTCTCATAACTGTGATTATCGAACATAATCAAAGTTAACATGTGAATGCTTGTTAGAAGAACAAGTTCATTGAAGACCTGCAAAGAGAATCCTCACATGGATATTAAATCTATGTTAGTGAGGAATCTCTTCATAGAGGTTGTGCAAGTATTCTTAGACTTGAGATCACCAAAGTTATCTTAAGTAGAAAGTGGTATACTTTGACTCCATAACGGATTACTTCCAACTGGGGGTGAACATAGTTAGGAGGTTGGGTATATCATGACCTACTTAAAGATAGTTGAGTGATTGACAAAGGATTCACCATCCCAAATTTATTAAGGAAAGTTATCCCGCATGATTCTATAATTGCCTTGTTTAGAGAATCTCTGGCCAGAGTAATATGCCAAGATGGATAGAGATCCATGAAAGGCATTTTGGGAACAATGGTTAAATTAATAGAACATACATAATTAGATTTATATGAGTTGACAGAAATCCATGTTGGATTTTAACGGTTACATGCATCACAATACATGAGCGGAATTTTAAAATTTTTTAACCATTAGATCTGATCTTGCCATGAATATACAATATAACTATATGAGAATAAGAAAAATCACCTTTGATTTTTGTTGAACAGTTGATTTTACTTCGCATCAGGTTGTCGCAAACCACAGTGTCCAAAATCGAACACCTCCAATGAGTAATCCACACTAGAGAGGCATAAATTGAACCAACAAATTGGTGTTTAACTAGGGCTAGCCAAAATTCCCAAGAGCTAGCTTAGGAGTTGGCGCAAAAGGGAGAGAGAGAATAGAGAAAAGACTTTCTTTTTGTTTTAATCACTTAACCCTAATTCTCATTAGTTGGCCTTTATAGTTAGGTTAAAATTC